>CM022762.1:27974377-28451877 GCA_012411365.1 Ameiurus melas | reverse complement strand
TGCTCAGGGTTTAAGTCTGTGGCTGCATCTGTGTGACTCTTCCAAACAGACCATGAACCAACATTATTGCTCAGCTCCAGACTTCGTACCGTTCACGGTAGTCTCCAGAACACTTTACCGGTCACCCTTAAAAAGGTGGCGACCTGAATACAGTTACCTGTAACCCCAGACATGCTTTTCTGCTCATGTGCCACCACATTGTCATGATGACAGACATAGCTCATTTTATAACTTATCATAATCGCTAATCACTAATTTTAGGGCTGAAGGCACCACTCATAGGCCACCACACACATATATATATATATATATATATATATATATATATATATATATATATATATATATATATATATATATATATATATATACATACATACAAGGATTACGTCAGTATCTACGTCGCAGGTCTTGGTGGTCATCAGTGTTATGCCCTTGAGGTACGCTGCCAAGCGCAGACTCACTAAAACCTTGCTAGCTAAAACGTTTGGTTTTGCCATGCTTCTGACGTGCATGGATACTTGTTTCATTACTTTACTGTTGACCGTGGCTTGCTCCACATGGTATTGTTCCTTAAATAATTAAATAGCCCATTCATGTCATCACGGCTCTTTCTGCTGTCTGACATCCACCTGAAATGCACAATCGTGCCCCACTGACCAGTTTAATTGTCCTCATTCGTCTGAAATTAATGCAAATAACGAGTTCATTAACTGTAATTTACGCTCATTATAAAATAGTTGAATAGGAAACCCACAGTACGAGATACGACACGGGGTCTGCAGCTTTAAGATTGACAAAAATAAACTGTGTTCGACAGATATCTAAATAGTCTGACTTCTCAGTCATCCCCAGCCTAGAACTATTCCTTTGGATTTGAGCAGTGGCCAAGTCGTGTGTCGAATGACCTGGTGCTGGGTCACAGAACTGGCTTTTTGACTTCTGGCGTTGTTCACATACTGGCTTACATATCTTCTGTACATCTGGAGGATTAAAAGCAGCGTCTATTAGACGGAATGTCGGCGCCTAGACATCCCTGTCCGTCTGGATTCCATGTGGATCTGTAATATGTTTACTAATGTTAAACACACAGAGTTATGTTTCTCTGTAAAACTTTTCGCTATCGTTGTTGTTATTATAGTCTGGTACTCCAAACAGACTCTTCGGTAGGTTTTAGGTCTTTGAGGTTTTTAAAATTCAACACCCTTTCCTAGGAAAGTAAGTATAATCGAGCCTTTATGGGGCGTAACTGGCCACCAGCTCGGTTCATCTACTAGCAGATGACTAGCCTAGCCCCTAAACAAGTAAATTGCAAGGTTACATTCGGACTCATCGTTCAAGAACAAGATCCAGTTGTTCCAGATGCTTGTACAGCGTGTTGCGGTGGTGTACTATAGTGCTAATAAACCATCTGATCGTCCTTTATATTTTAAGACCAATTTAACCGCATGAAGTGGAATCGCTTGTTGATCAAAAATATGGACTCCGTCCTTAGCGTGACAACTGGGAAGTGCAGCCTGTAAGCTCACTCTGGCTGATTGGCGGGTTTTTGAATCTCATTCCATGGTTTGTCTCAGAGTTATACCTGTCTCCTTTTCTGTATGAAGCCCTGTGCAGTGAGCTCTGGTCAGAAGCCAGCCTCCGTCCCAAGGTTAGCACTCTGCCAGTGTGGTGCGGAACATTCTGGGCTCCGGGCCCAGATAATAGTGATATGTCAGCAACCCATTCAAATGACCAGACTGAGTATTACATGTTGTCCAGGTTGAGACGAGTGGAGTTCGGTCCTCATTTTGCACACCGCTTGGATATCTGTGATGTCTCCAGTTTATAGTAAAACACTCGATAAACGAATGAACTTCTGGATCTTTTTACTCACATGACAGGAATTACTAGTTACTTACGGAAAGTAAAAGAGTGTCTGTTTCAACACCTAGACTGCCCTCGCCCACACCTCGAGGCCTTACCACAGAATCATGTGATGCCATGATAGTATTTTGTTAGAACATGCCCTCATAAACAGCTGTCTGTCCCTGAAAATGTCTCATCGGTTCAGCACTGGGGAACTCTGGCAGTTATTCAGTGTTTATAGAACCACAGTTGCACGATGTGACTAAAGGTTTGTGGACACCTGATGATCACACTGGTATGTGCTTGTTGAACATCTCAGTCCAGGTTTATTCCCCTCTTTGCTGTTATCATAACCTCCACTTTCCTGGGAAGGCTTTCCACTAGGTTTTGGGGTGTGGCTGTGAGGATTTGTCCTTTCAGCCACAAGAGCGTTAGTGAGGTCAGGCAATGATGTAGGGTGCGGAGGTCTGGGGTTCAGTTTAATCCCGAAGGTGTTCAATAGGGTTGAGGTCAGGATTCTTCCACTCCGACCTCGGACATCTTCATGGACCTCCCTGTGACCCTGTGCTCAGGGGCATCGTCATGCTGGAACATTTTTAGGCCCTTTAGATCCAGTGAAGGGAATTCATTTTAATTGCGTTAGAATGATCACGTTTATTATTATGTTATAATGAAATGAAATTGAAAGAAGTATATATTACATTTCGGGTAACTATTTATTAGGGATGCTTGCAAAAATGGTCAAAACCATCTCTTTCAGTTTTTAGCTGAAAAGGGGGAGACAAAGACCTAAAAGGTTAAATAAGCCTTCAACAAACTGTCTAATCTAACAACCTACAAACAAGGTCTTGAGAAGCAAAAAGGTTTTGTTTGCTGCTGCTACATCTCATGGGTTTTCCAGACTGCCACACGGTTTTGTTATTGTTTGCCATGTGTCCTTGTTACATCCCTGCTGAGTTCTGGCTCTGGCCTACAGGGAGACCACAGGCTTAGTAACAAGCTGGATATCGGTGTGTAAAAAAAGGCTTGGTAGGTGGAGCTGGAAGAGACTAAAGTTATTAATAGCGTTTATTATTAACCATGTTAAAGATTATGTACATGTTTATACATTTAACCTCGTACATGGACAGTACTAGTGTATTGATTGTGAGTAGAGTTGAAGCCAGAAGTTTACATATACCTAGGCTAAATGTATTCCGTCTCAGTTTTTGCAAATTCTCACACCTCTCTCGGAAAGTCGTTTAGAGTATCTGCTCACATCATCTGTAATAAAACCGTCCGTTACAGACGGATTTATTTCAGGTTTAATTCACCAAATCGGAACTCCAGAGTGTGAAAAGTTTACATACACAATGTTGACCGTCTCTTTAAACAGTCTGGAAGACTCCAGCAATTGATGTAATGACTTTTGGAAGCTTCTGATTGGCCAATTATCATAATTAGGAGTTAATTCGGAGCACACCTGTGGCTGTAAAAAGGCAGACCCTTGCTACCCTCAGGAACAAAACTATGGACAATAACGAAGGAACTGGTTGGAGGCCTCCGGTACAACAATATGTACATGGCTACGGCCTGAAGGGCTGTCCCATACGGAAGAAGCCCAAAAAATCTAAATATCCCAGACTGAAGTTTGCAGGTGTGTTCTCTGGTCAGATGTAACTGTTTGGCCGTAATGATCAGCGCTACGTCTGGAGGAAAAAAGATGAGGATTTTAATCATCCTGACTGAAGCTTGGTGGTGGCAGCATCGCGATGTTAGGGTGGTGGTGTTTTTCTGGAAAGTTGACTGGTGTGCTTCAGAAAATAGATGTCACCAAGAGGAAGGAGGATTGTCTAGAAATGCTGAAGCAAAACTCTTGCCGGCTAACTAAACCGACCCGTGTGGGAACACGCCTGGCAACAAAGAAAAGAATGTAAACTTCTAGAGCCGTAACAATACAGTGGATCGTACTGCTTCCTTCGGTACGAAACGCTCAATTCAGTACGTCGGCATATCGAACAATACGCTCAGTGCTACTTAATGGAGCAGGCTATTTGTCATGACACACCACTTATATTACGCAAGGTATAATAAAGTTAATCAAACTCTCGCTCCCTCCTCTGAAAGATTTCACTTCCTCTTCATCTTGTATCAGAGAAGGCTACACCCTTCTCCTAACCCTGCTGCTTTCCCTTAGCACGTCTGCTAGCATAGTCGCATTCCAGTGTATTAAATCTTACGTCCAGCAGCAAGCAGAAGCCGGGCGATTCCTGGAATTCTGTTGAAGTCCTTGAGGCACTTCAGGTTCCAGATAAATTACAACGCTCGCGAGTCGTGGACCGCGACGTTAAAGTGTGCCAAATTCTGCAAACATACCGGCGCTAATACGGCAAACATACGGCTGCATGTATACGTCACTGCGGCTAACGGCGCGATAATTTAAGCTCCATACTTCAGTCATGCCCCTTTTTAGAGAGATGCTGATGCAGTTGGGAGTACTCATCCTGGAAGCGTCTCTGCGTCTGATTGGCCCAAATTAATCGCTAATGAAGACTAATGCTCTTATTTTGCTTTAATGGACAGTTATCATTTCTCATGGAGTGCAGGCGTGTGTACGCGGTCCCGCTCTGCTGGTTTAGAGTTTTGTTTTTTGTTCTTTTCAGACACTAGTGAAGCTGTAAACTCCCCTGTAGACATCGCAGCCTCGACCCATCGTTAAGATCGGATTTTCGAAGCAGTTTCCACCGTGGTGTGTTTACTCAGCGATTTCAGCTGCCAGCTTATCCACATGAGTGACTTTTAGGAACTGCTGCTTCGTTATAGTGTAACCTGATGCACACATTTATTATTTTGCCCATTTCATTGCACCGGTTTATTTACGTTCGTCGTGAACAGCGCAGCCGAATGTTATTTGCGTGGCTGTGTGTGGTTTGATGCATTCTCTTCTGTGCAAATAAAACAGCCTAAAAATAGCAACATCCTCCTTGTAACTGTGGAAAACATGACCGGTCCACTACATTTATCGATTCAAAGGTCGACCGTTGAGCATGTGCCGCTCGCCTAGCTTTTTGTCTTTCGACTGTAAACATGAAGTCAGTTTTAAATTGAGGTGAATGTGTCGGTTGTGTTTCCTCTGCTCTCTCAAGACCGTTTAATACCTCCTGACTGTCCCAAATTATTATCATCATGCTCCTAATGTAATTGAGTTTCCTTGAGTTTCCCCTTTGGGGATCAATAAAGTATCTATCTGTCTATCTATATCTATGTATGCACCTGGTTTATAATCTTTCCTGTCTTTTCTCAGGGTCTTTCTGCTCAACCACTAATACGATTCACTGGAAATCAAGGGGTAAGTGTTTCACGTCTTCTCTTCAGAATTATTTACATTAGAAATGTCCCTATGTTCGAAATGTGATCAAACCTGAAACCTTGCTTCGCTTTGGAAATCAGTCGGCCACTACGACGTTAAGTCACAGCCTCACTTTCGCGATCAGGAATTCCCCTTACAGAAAGGTTCGTCGAAGGTGAAAGGAAGCTTTGCAGAGTGTTGGCACATTTACCGTCGTATACAGGCCTGTTTGTGACGCACGCCGTCACTGGACGAAGGGATAAAGAACACGTAATGAATTACTCTTGTTGTCTCATCATGCTTCTATATCTGCCAAAATGACCTTTATAGTAACGCAAGCACGGGGCTGGGCCAGACAAGGTGTTACAGAGCGAAGAATGATGTGTGTGTTCGTTCAGCTTCTGTTCCTCCTACTTACGCGAGGGCTGTTATAATTCGTTTTCTCTAGTTTTCTTCTCCTTTAAAGTGCTGTACAGAGACACAGGTTATGAAGTAGGGTGTCACCTCAATACTAATATACCTGTACCTCAGCCTGATCCAGTGCTCATGTTAACGCCACTGACACACAGTCCAGGAAACCTTAGTGTTGTCTGGAGGGAGGTGGGGGTTTTTTTTTCCCTTCTTTTCTTTTATGGTTTTAAGAATTTCCACTCCACATTTCCACTCCACATGTTCGTCACTGCAGTTTCGTCACTGTGTGTTTGCCCTGAGTCATCTCCTGTCTGATTAACTTGGCTCGTACTGGACCTGCTTCCGGTTGCTGAAGCTTGCTGTTACACACTTCGATGAGCATTTGTATTTATTTATTTATTTGTTTGTTTGTTTGTTTGTTTGTTTGGTTCTTTCTTATTGGAGTATTATAATCACATAGCGATTCTCTAAATATCTGTTCTATAGAGTATAGTATACGTGAGGAGCTCTGTGGTCCTTCTCACACGGTTTCATTCCTGTTCTCCACACTCAATGCCATTCTGAGGAAGGCTAGGAGATGACACGTTCAGCTTAATCCGTAATTTTCTGCAAGTATTACGCTTAAACTCTACACTTATAGAGATATGGTGATAATGATGGTGGGTTTTTCAGTGTAACATACGGCACATACTCCCGATACAACTCATCGTTGCTTACAAATCAGAAAATGGTGTTAATACATTTTTTTCGAGGGGTATTGGGTGCGGCAGTGCTGAGGAACGAATAGGAGGAGGCGTGGCCCGATGTATGTAATATATTTTTTTGTACATGTTATTCATTACAGTTTAAAAAAAAATACCAGGAGCTGATTACAGGTCGACTGTAGCTGCCTTTTTGTTTGTTTGTTTGTTGTTTTTTAATGAATCAGTCAATCACCCGTCATTTGTTCATGTTGCTCAGCTCCGAACGCAGACAGCGGCGTCTTAAGATCTGTATAGGACTAGAAACTCTGTTAAAATGATGTGATGTACAATAATCTGCCCAAATAAGAGAGTCCAGACACATCTTGCTCCGACAGTGTGGAAATTAAATATTAAATATGTCTGATGCCAACACTTTACAGTTCTGATTCAAATATTTGTGGGGTTTTTTTTTTATTATTGGCGAAATGAGAGCTTGTCCATGTATTTTTAAAATGCTTACAAATATTAACTTTAATCAACTGTAAATTAAATCTAATTTAAAGTACGCAAAAACAGCGGGGTCTGATTACTGTCTAACCCCACTGTATAATATAATTGTTATAGTTACGTACGACCTTGTATTTCCTTGCAGTAGTTGTGATTAAGGCTGCAATGATCGATTACGTTCGCAATTGATTACTTGATAGTAATTTGATTACTTGCTTCATTTGATTTCCACCAGTTGAGTGGATTCTCATCCTTTCAGATAGATGGTTCTCCAAAATACATCCATACCTCATTTGTCTGCATTTCACTTTTTCATCGTCATCTTCATCCATGTCCGCTGTCTTCCCCAATGTTACTGGGTTCATCTGAATCTGAACCAAGTAAAGTGTCCAGCAGAGACACTGGCCTCCTCCCTGAACCCGGTAGTCCTCCTGTTCCACATGAGGTTGCCGTGTTTCTTCTCTCGCACTTTTTTTTTTCAAATTAATTATATATTTTTTTGCCGTGCAAGAGCTTGAACTTTGATATGCACTTTTAGGCTCTCTTCTGTTGGCAGAACTGTCAGTTTTTGAAATCGTGGGTCAAGAGCAGCATCAGTCATACATACATTGTGTGCATCATCTCTGAATATGGTCTCCGTCATCCATCTTGAAGCAGTCTCCTCTTCTGCAGCAGCTTGAAAAGCCTTGAGCCGTGGTCTCAAATGATGTGCTCTGTGTGGATTTCTGAAGGGCCTTCACCAGCAGAAACAGTGATCTAAGCCTATGCACTCAGGAAGACCGCAGCACACTCAAAGGGCTTGTTCCAATACTTCAAGTAGGCTCCCGTGATCACTCTTCAGATCCAGGTAGCACTTCCCTCGCTGTGTGACTTCAGGGTCTGCAAGGGTTGCTGTCACGGGCCACCTCTGTTCCAGCAAGCGACTCATCATGCCAAATGAACTGTTCCATCTTACTGATGCATCTTGTATTAGATGATGCTGAGGACTACCCGTTCATTGGTGCTTTGCTTTGAACCTGGTGCTCACTCTCTTTTTTTTTTTCTTTTTTTTTTTTTATATAAATGTTCTACAAGGCGTTTTGCAGCACTGAGTGTATTGTTGATCTGGGCATCCTTTAGATCACAACAAACTGATGTGTATGGCCAGTGCACCTGAGAGAAGTAACCCCGTGCCTCTCTTCCAAGATTCTTAAAGCAACAACAACATTGTCATCTGCAACACTTTATCCATGGATACACCAAACTTCTCAGCTGCTTTTTTCCACCCAAGCAGCAATATTTTCAGCTGTATGCCGCTCTTCATGTTGCATTGTGGTCGGGTAGTATGAAATCAGCTTCCAGTCTTCATTAAGAAAATAGCAGGTGAAAACTTCCGTTTAAGTATACGACTATAAGTGATAATACTTGTCCATGCACCTGTGGTGAGAATGATGGGTTGTTGTTTTTTTGGGTGGTCCCCCCCCCCACTCTCTCAGAGGTCTCCTCATATTTCTTCTCAATCAGCTTAGTGAAGTAGGGCCTGGAGGGAAGTGTATACCCTGGACAAAAACATGAACCATATTGTGTGTGTGTGTGTGTGTGTGTGTGTGTATGTGTATATAAATAAAATAAATATCTCACACACATCAGTGACACATGTCAACATGAAATCCACGTATGAACCTTTTAACTAATGATAACCGGGTGCAGAGAGTCCGTTTCATAGAGCATGAAGCCGAAGCTTTATAACGTCGTCCACCTGCATGTGAAAGGAAGCTTGGGTTAAAGGAGACTGATCTGAGAACACATCAGCACTGTGTACTGTATTGTGTAAGATTGTGTGTGTGGGTGGGTGGAGTGGACAGTTAGTCCATGTTCCCTTTTCCGCCCTGATGCGACTTTGACCGTGGGGGGGGAAACAAACAATAATTATGCGCTCAAAGCAATTAGAAAAAACCTCTTCTGCTAATTCACGCTTGAACGCATCTGCTTCATAGCCAGGATGTTCTTTAGGATGTTCTGCCTTATGGTGAACTCTTGTGACCGCTGCTGTAATCAAGTTGTTGATTTGCTTCAACAAGAAGTTTTATTGATGGTTTCTCAAAACCCCGGGGAAGTGGTGCTCGTGGGGAAAGCGTTTGAATACGCCAGCCTGTTTGAGAAACTATCAATAAAAACTCTTGCTCATTTGTTGCTTATTATAAAATGAAAAATCTAATAAAACATCAAACCTAGTTTTATAGCAGAAACGGTGGTGAACAAGAAACATAACGGTACATTTTCAGTATCGTATAGCTTCCCTTCTTCCTTTTCATCTTCAGCTGATGAGCTTTCAGATTTTAAGTGAAGTTACATTTCTGAAAAGTATCCTGTGCCACGTCTGCTGATGATGTCGCCAACGCTGCTGTAGTAGCTGTTTCGAACAGGAAGTGGAATTTTATGTGCTGAACACAGACAGGGGGTGTAATGCACATACACACAGGGAAACGTCCCAGTGTGTTTATAGGAAATACAGGTACTCTTGGGAACACTGCTTGACCAGTCAAATTAGTGGGCTGGAACTAACTGCTAGCGTCAGGCCAGTCTGATCTGATGCTATTCTGATTGTTAAGGCAGAGATTTTGAGACTTGCTGGAAATTTTGATTAGATTTTGTAACCTCTGATCAGTATGTATCTATAGGACAGTGGTTCTGAACCAGGGGGCGCAGATTGTTTTCAAGACCAAAACACAGACGGGGCATCATTTGGGTTCTCTGTATATTTTATTGCTTTTCAAATAGAATGTGCGAAAATGGGGGGAAATCCACGTTCCCCCTCTCTCTGGATTTTCCAACTTAGTGACTTTTTTTCTCTTTTTGGTTTGTTTAGAGGGAAAAAAAAAGCACCTAACGACAAATGTAGTGACTTTTTGGACAAACCTTAGCCACTTTGCATGATATTACAGCCTAGTTCTCTTGCTCAGAGTAGTTCTAGTGTTCAGAAACATTTTTGATCGTTCATGTTCTATACCTGCCCCTTATATAGTTTTATAAAAGTAATTTTTAAAAATAAAAAGTACAAAAACAGAAAAGCAAAAAGTTTTATCTAAATCAAAAACAGATTATAGATTAAGATCTTATAATCTTATGAAATAAATAAATAAATAAATAAATATATATGAGCGAGAGAGATAGATAGATTTTATATAGTGTAGATGATCATTATACCTGGTCTCCTCCAATATGGGGGGGCACATGATAGGGGGCGGCTTGTTTATGTTGGGGGGCACATGATAGGGGGTGATGGCGGTGGGGGCTTTAGTTACAAAAGCTTGAGAACCTCTAGGACCAACCTTGTACAGAATGTAGGGTATTTATTAATTTGTGGATGAGGACGTAGAGAAGTATCAGTCTTCCAGGAAACCGACGCTGATAAATAAGCTTGTTAAGTGATTTACACATCAGTTTAAAAAGAGGAGTCATTTTACACGCCGGTGTAGCACTCAGACCTCACCAACACGGACATTAGCGAGCAAAATATTGTTGTTCGAGCAGGCTCTGGGGTATAATAAGGAGTGTCCCAAAACACTACACACACCGTCTATTTATAGTCCATGCAGTTTGTGGCTCCCGGGGTTGTACCGTGCAGCAGTTCTGCTCGCCTGTTCAATTCTGGATGAAGATAAATATTCGTTTGCACTCGTGCAATCGTTTGCGTTGCTTTAAATGAGTTTAAATCAGCCGGAGAAACCGATGACCATTTTACCTACGTATTGGTGCGCTACTAAACTGATTAAACGGCCTGCTGGAAGAAGAGGTTGTGAATGCAGTAAAGTTGCTCCACATTGCCTGACATTCAGAAGGAACGCTTGTCTCTTTACGCACCGCTTTTCCTCCCTTGTCCAACGTCATCTCCTCTTCACAAACATTAAAAGCCATTGTACTTCCACAAGAAATAAATCCTTTTTTTTAAATCACGTTTTCCCCTGTATGCTCTACATCCTCGCTGAATATCTGACTTCTCAAAAGCCGAGGCAACATTTCGGCCCAATTCCTGTAACTCATCTGCCTCAAAATGTCAGTTTCACACCACACTCACCTCAAAATATTCAGAAATGTAAATAGATAAAAATCTCTAACCGGGTTTCCTTTTCCGTTTTTAAGAACCTCGTGCCTCGAACACGCATGCAGGTTCTCATGAAAGTAATCACACTCGTTTACATGGTGATTACTGCTGTTTCGGATACAATATTGAACCCACCGCGTTCAGTCTGGCCTCCGGCAGTTCCCTCCATTTGCTCCTGAGGTGTATAATTTATTTTTGATTGATTGATTGATTGATTGATTATTTTATTCAGATCAGATTGACCTCCTGTCAGATTATTAACAGATTATTAGGCTGCATGTAAACCTAATCGAATGTAAGATTTGTGTAAGTGACTGCTATATTTTTCTAAATGCTAAGATATGAATGTGCGAACAAGGTGTCTTTGTATAGACAGTAAAAATAAGCAACACTGTCCCTTTTAAGAGGACGAGTACAGTAATGGTTTTATGCTCCGTTCTGAAACACACGGATATATGCACACACTGACAATTCGTAGTTGTCTCAGGATCATCTGTGCCGGTTCCCAGTCCTGATGCGTCACTGGTTCCAAGGAAATCCACACGTGTGACCAATAATCCATACTGTTTCCCTGCCGACATGTACACAGGTTCTCACGCCTTCTCGTCATGCAGACGCAGTCTTTCACTTCCGGAATTCCCCAGAATGCACCACAGACAGCTCGCAGAGTGAATCTGTGATCTTTTTAGATAACACTGTCTAACATAACGTTCCTATAGTCATGATTTCTATCAGCACCTCCATGTTCAGCTGTTCTTGTTTGTCAAAGTTCATCTTCTCACCGCACATCAAAGTAAACCACACGGGTATTTCAAACAAAACCTACATGTTGTGTCGAGCGAGTGGCGATGGCTTTAGTCTTTACTTTACGCCTATATGTTCAAGTTTGCTTCACTGTCAGAGGTACTCCACCAGAAAACTAGAGCACACGAGAAACAGTGACGTTCTTGTGCTACAGCAGCATGCCCATACAGCTAACATAAAGTGTGTACAAACACGCGGACAGAGACCGCAGTGAAGGGAGGGCTTTCATATGGGTGGGCGACAGGTCCGAGTGCATGAGGAATGAATAGAGCAAATCGAGTGATTTTGTGCAGATTGAGTTATACGGTTTAAAAAGTGTAAGAGTGTAGTGTAAGTGGTGATACAGCAGTTGGAGGATGATTTGTAAGCAACGATGAGTTGTATCGGGAGTATGTGCCGTATGTTACACTGAAAAACCCACCATCAGTAAATCTGATTTGACCGCCCGTTGCCAAACATCTCTACCAACTGACCCACCATCTGGACTTTTGGACTATGTGATGAATTAAGCAGCGGTTGAAACCAACAATGTTCCACAGCTTATCCAGTGGAGGCTTGTGTTTTGTGTTTTGCTTCTGACGTTTTATCTCCCAACAGAAAATCTCAATACCCCAGTCCACGAGTCCGAATGATCTGCGGACGTTTACGTTCTATCTGTCTAATGTGGGGAGGGATAATCCCCAGGGCAGCTTTGACTGCATCCAGCAGTACATTTCAAGGTAGGCTAGTTTTCTCTCCGTTTCTCTACATGAGCAACTTTCCCCAGATGAGCAAACATGTCTGTAACTGGAGCACTTTATTAGATTGTAATGGTCCATTCGTTGTGGTGGGGGAACTTTTTAGTTCATGCCGAGGTACTTTCTGTTGGGTTTTCAGCACTTGCTTATCTAGCTCCTCCAGCTGGCTAATGTTCACCTTAACGTATCATTATTTCATACAGTTGGTTTCAGGTGTTAGGAACTTCAGGTTAGTAATGATCTGCACCTCCTGGTTCCCTTAGTGAAGGGAGCATACAGCTGGACTGCCTGGGAGGGATCCAGGATAAGATTACAGTGTGTGCCACGGACGACTCGTACCAGAAGGCCAGGCAGAGCATGGCTCAGGCAGAGGAGGAGACACGCAGCCGCGGCGCCATCGTCATCAAGCCCGGTGGGAGATACGTGGGTAAGACCGTTAAATCCCTGTTTGTGTGCTGGTCTGAGAGAACCCTCTGGATTTTCTACTGTCGGATCTTTTTGAAAACTACAGGTTCCACCCCAACTGAAATGTTTCTCTTTTGCATGCGTTCTAACTAGAAGTTCTAGTGAAATTGGAGAAAATTTTCTTTTAAAGGTTTGATTTCAGTTCCACTTCCACACATTTCTACACTTGTAACTCAATCAACAACGTTACTGACAAAGATTACAATGGGACACGAGTTATCAGTGTATTGTTTATCAGCATCATGGACATCTGATCACCTGAGGTATAAATCACTCGCTGCATCTCGACACCGTCCTCACGCGACACCGTCCTCACTCAAAAATGTCCTCACGCAACACTGTCCTCACTTTAAAATGTCCTCACGCAACACCGTCCTCACTCGTCCTCACGCAACACTGTCCAAACTCGTCCTCACACGACACCGCCCTCACTTGTCCTCACTCAACACTGTCCAAACTCGTCCTCACGCGACACCGTCCTCACGCGACACCGTCCTCACACAACACCGCCCTCACTCGTCCTCATTCAACACTGTCCAAACTCGTCCTCACGCGACACCGTCCTCACGCGACACCGTCCTCACGCGACACCGTCCTCACGCGACACCGTCCTCACTCGTCCTCACGCGACACCGTCCTCACTCGTCCTCACGCGACACCGTCCTCACTCGTCCTCACGCGACACCGTCCTCACGCGACACTGTCCTCACTCGTCCTCACGCGACACTGTCCTCACTCGTCCTCACGCGACACTGTCCTCACTGCGTCCTCACGACACTGTCCTCACTCGTCCTCACGCAACACCGTCCTCACTCGTCCTCACGCAACACCGTCCTCACTCGTCCTCACGCAACACTGTCCTCACTCAAAAATGTCCTCACGCAACACTGTCCTGACTCGTCCTCACGCAACACTGTCCTGACTCAACTGTTCTCCGGTGAGGAAATGATCGCAGATTACCGTAATTTTTGGACTATTGAGCGCACCTGAATATAAGCCGCACCCACTAACTTTAAAAAGAAAAACAATTCTGTACATATCTAGGCCACGCTTGTCTGTAAGCCGCACGTGTCCACGTTGTAACATGAGATATTTACACAAAGATGTTACACAAAGATTTTTTAACTTTTAATTAAATACTTACCGTAAATGCTTTTATTCAAACAGTGCCTGTAACACGGCTGGTTAAAAAAAATTAAAAATACAGTTGCCTACCAGGAAAAGTCATTGATCACTATCTTCATCTTCCTCCTGCGCACTAAAACCACTAACGTCGTCGTCTTCAGTGTCGGAATTGAACAGCCTCAGAATTACCGGTACTTCGTCACACACTTCCTCAGTCTCTCTGTCGTCTTTATACATCGAGTCTGTTCTTCACGCTGCCGTCTCCACCGTCTCACCATTGATTCATTGATCCCAAGCTTACGTGCAGCAGCTCTATTTCCTTCTTCGACAGCCAGATCGATCGCCTTTAACTTGAAAGCTGCATCAAATGCATTTCTCCGTGTGTTTTCCCGGATGAGGGGGTGTACATGAAGCGCAAAACGACTGATCTGAAGAATGTAGTGTGAGCGCGTTAGATTTAATTCGAACAGTTTCATTGGTCCACTGTGACCTGTTGGGTCATTTCATTGGTCCGATGTGACGAGGCTAAATGTTTTGGCGGCATGAAACTCATTAGCCCGTAAAAGTCCATAAATTAGCCGCATCATCGTTTAAGCCGCAGTGTTCAAAGCGTATGGAAAAAGTAGCGGCTTATAGTCCGGAAATTACGGTAATTCTAATTATTAAGTTCTGTCAATTACATTTTTTCCTAGTCACCTTACGTATTTGAGAGAGATGGATGGATGGATGGATGGATGGATGGATGGATGGATGGGCGGGCGGGCGGGCGGGCGGGCGGGCTTGACGAGCTTGACTTTAGGTTGATGGTCTTTTCGGCTGTTCCTTGTTCAGGTAAACGGGTCCAGATCCGGAAAGCAGCGATGGCCTTTTCGGACGTGGCCCCATCGCGACGCTTCTCTCGTCCTGTGCTCATCTCCAGCAACATGAAGAAGAGTACGGCGCTGCCGCGGCCACTCAGGGAGCGCCTCGTCCACCTACTTGCCCTCAAACCCTACCGCAAGCCTGAGTTGCTGGTGCGTCTTACGAAGGACGGCCTCTCACCCCAGGATAAAGATACTTTGGACAGCCTCCTGCAACAGGTTCGTGTCAGCCTCCTGCAACAAGTTATTTTATTTTATTTTTTCTCAGGAAAAAAAAAACCTCACCACATTCCGTTATGTGAACGGAAGGTATGTGTATGTTTAGAGTTCACATTGTTGAACACACCACGTCAGGAGCTGCCTAGCACATGCTTTAGCTTAACGTGTAATGTGTGCCAGAAAAGTCTTTTTGTACTAAGCTTATAGACTTCGTTTTTGTTATGATTTGCAATCTTTATTTATTTATTTATTAATGTGAATGGGAAGTACGTACTGTTTAGCAGTGTTCTCTAGCTTATGATCGCTCTTACACTTTCAGAATTCTTTCTATTATGATGTTTTGGTGCATATTGGTGTTGAAATTTTGAGACGGTGTAGATTTGCTCCCTGTCTTCCCTACAGGTGGCTAATCTGAATAACAAGGACAACACCTTCACATTGAAGGACTGTTTGTTTAAGGAGGTTCAGAAGGATTGGCCTGGCTACACTGAGGTAGACCAGCAAATTCTAAAGAGGATCCTTGTACGGTAAGCTGCGCATAGAAACCGAGTCTGATGCAGACTCGTGACCTTGTTTTTTTTTTTTCTTCTTCTTCTTTTCTTTAGGGATTACAATTGAAGCCTTCTGATCCAGTGTTCTGTTGGACATTTAATGATTCGTTTAAATACTGTGTTTCTGTGAATGTTTCCTTATACAATTGTGTATTTCTCCGATAAGTTTGGACATGAATATATTTTGTTCTGCTCTCCGTTAAAGAGAAGTTCTCACCCGGTCAAACTCTTAGTTCTGAATTAGAGACTGTTGTGCAAGAGCCATGCAGCCAAACAGTTCAAAGGTCTTATGGCACAGCATACGTGATCCGAATGCTGTGTGTGGCTGGCAGAAGGTGCCACATATTTGGACAGCTCTCACTAACCTACCCTCCTTCCGTTTTTCCTTTTCATCCTCAATCAAGTCTATGTCTCTTCACGTAGAGGTAGCCATGTCCCAGTGCCCCCTGCTCATGGACCTAGTCATGTTGATCTGCTGCACGTCAGTCTCACTTGGTCCGGTG
This sequence comes from Ameiurus melas, assembly GCA_012411365.1. NCBI lineage: Eukaryota > Metazoa > Chordata > Actinopteri > Siluriformes > Ictaluridae > Ameiurus > Ameiurus melas. Next base: position 28,435,752 of record CM022762.1, on the reverse strand, counting down.
TGAAAATTGGGACAACTCCTAATAAAGATATAATAATTCAGTTTAGTAATTAAGGATTTGTTTGTACAAGTTTGACTAGCTGTATTACATTAGCACACTCGGCCAACTGCTTTGTACCGTATAGTGAGCAGTGATTCTAAAGACCTAGTGATCTTGACATTTTTGTTCGATCTGTATTTGCTCCATATCTGCATTCGTGTGAAGGCGCGATTGTGCGGTGGTTCTTGTAGTGTATTTGCTACATCTGTCTGTCTGATTCCTCCACAGGAAACTGTGCAAGCCTCAGAGCAGTGGTCCAGTGCTTGGGGAGAATCCAGTCAGCCCGCACAAAGAACAGGCCAGTAGCTCTCCATCTCAGGTCAGTCCGCTCTCTCTGTTCCAGGAGCTAGCGTCCAATGGAATCGCTTCTCGAACTTATGCAGAGCAGCAGATTTTCTCCTGAAAACAATGTCGTGTTGAGTGTAAATGCTGTTTACCAGAGTATTTTTGGTACAGGCAAATGGTAGATAAGGCATTCATGACTTAATGCTCAAAAATCTTTTCCTGACAACGTAAAAATGAATATACGTGTGCAAATTGTACAGTTTAGCATTTTACATAATTATTAATTCATTAATGTTGTACTTGCCACTTTTGAGAACATTCATAGCGCCATCTTAAGTTGTACTTCAGGTAATATCACTCAAGTGGCACGCTACCAACTCGAAGCGGGGACGTAGGTGTCCACAGGGTGGGTGAGAGAGAGACCCTCTACTCCATCGACTGCGCAGACTCTAGCTCCAATTTTCACCTTCTGCGCAAAATCAAAGCGAGGCATTTTCTAATCGACCCCAAAAGGCCATGCGATGGGAATCCATAAGTATTTGGACATACACACAGGTTTAATGATTTTTGCCTCTGTGCACCACCTCAAAGGATTTGAAATGAATTGTGTAGACTTTCAGCTTTAATTCAAGAGTTTCAACAGAAATATTGCATTAACCGTTTGGAATTATTTTTGCAGCCCTTTTTTTTTTATCTAAAAAAATTTTTTTTACATCGAGTCCCTCCATTTTTACTGAATGCGACATTTCTTGAATTAAAGCGGAAAGTCTACACTTCAATCACATCTCGATTGTTTCATTTCAAATCCACTGAGGAGGTCGTGTACAGGGGCAAAATGACGAAAATGGTGTCGCTGTCCAAATACTTACGGTCCTGCCTGTATACAGTTATTAGTACCCACGCACAAAGACGCCGAAGCACAATGTGATGCGATTTCATAGTATTCTTGAAAAGCGCAAATGTTACAAAACCCTATATGGGTTAGGGCCGAATGCTCAACCCATGAATGATCGAATCTCCAAAACCAGAAGTCTTGCAACTGGTCAGAACTTGTAACCTGTATTCTGAGTGCGAAGAAAATAAAAAGCCGCTGCATGGCCAGGATGAATTTCACTTCCTGTTTATTGTGCAAGTTTACTCTGCTTGTGTTTGCAGTTTTGTGCATGAGCAGGAGCCAGACCGTGTTCGAGTGAATAGATTTAAGGGTGGCGTGTTGTACTGGTTCTGCTTCACAGTGGTAAAACAAGTCGTTTCTGAGCAATAACCAGTGTGTGGGGGGGCCTTGTTGTTGGATTTTAATAAATATATCGCCGTTTCTACCCGCTGCTTTGCTGAAATAGACCTAGAGAGTGAATATTTCGTTTTTTTTCTAATGACTTTTATTTGCTATTGCTAATCAGTCACAGCTGTGCAGCTCTTAACTGGACTTTGAACTCTTACGCCCAGGCCACTTTCTAGCTTTGTCAGCAAAGTGTTCTACTCGCTCTCAATACAAAACTAAAACACACGTTTACACGTTTATTCATATTATCAGTAGTCTACGATATACTGTACATAATTTATTGAAATAATTGAAACTGTTATTCAAACAATTGCCAAATACACGTGACATTTGCTGTGTTTTCCGAACCATGAATAAGGGTTTTGTTTTTTTTATAAGTTTGCTTGTGTTTATGTAGTGGAAAACAGAATTGGACCAAATGAGGAGCAAAAGTATCATTTTCTCTCTGGCTCTGGACTACTAGACAAGTGGACTTGTTGGTGAGAAAGTGCTGAAAGGGACAGGCACTAAATGAATAACTTTTGTGCAGCTTAACATTTTACACAATTTGTGGAAGCTATTCTTTCTGTTTTGAAATCAACACGAGTGTTTCCCTGGAGCGTACACGGAGAGAACACGTGGCGAGTAGGGATGTTATGAGGAAAAGGTTTCGAGGCGGAAAAATTTGGAGCGGTGTTGCGTACTTTGCCGTTTCCAAGGTCTTTTTATTGATTTATTTTTTACCCATTTTCCTGGCACCTCTTTTTAAGATACCCATGTTTCTGTTCTACAGAAAAGGACTACTGAAGATTTTATCGACCCCCTGGCAAGCAAGAAGCCCAGGATATCACATCTGGCCAGCAAGGGATCAGCACCCGTCAACGGAAAGTTGAACTCTTCAAACGGGAAGGACTCTTGCGGTTTATCCAGCGCCCCCCTTCCGCTACTGGATCTATCTCAGCGTCTTGAGCCGCTGTCGGATGTCAGCAACGACTCCAGCCACAACGGCCGGGACTGTGAAGGCCAGGAGGCAGCGGTGGCTGAGAGGCTCAGCCAAACAACAGCCATCACAGGGGGCTCTCTGAAGAAAGAGGCGTTGTTAGGCTCCGCACCTTTGGCGCCCGGCAGCCTGGAAGGATCAAAGGACCGTAGCACCTCACCCGCGCTGCATGGCAAAGCCAAGAAATCCAAAAAACGCAAAGATAAAGACAAGTCCAGAAAGAAAGATCCGGAGAAGGAAAAGAGGGAGAGGAAAGGAGCGGAGGACGGTGATGGGTTGAAGAAATTGTACAAGGTTACTACAAGTCCAGACCCGAGCATGATGAGTATTCCACATAAAAGCTCAGGTACAGACAGTATTGGGAAAATTATAGATGTTAGACTTATCCCTTTATATTCATATTTATATGTATTTATATCACAGCATCGTTGAATGCTCGAATCCGATTGGTCAGAGTTGGCGGGAGTCAGAGTTCCGAATCACACCTATCCACCTATCTAGAACAGCACAGTCTGCCGTGTGTCATTACTTTTACATTTAAATACTTTTCAGTACATTTAAACAATGATTCATTATTTACTGTTTTAGCTAGACGTTCAGTAATGTGATCTCAGTGACTTCGACCATCATCTACTGTTTAACACCCCCCCGGTGTGTCTGAGAGTCTGCTGCATGAAGTCTTCACCTCTTATGTTTGTTTCCTTTTAGATCTGAATGGAATGTTGAACAGCTCCAGTATTCCTGCATCTTCATCTGTCATGGCAGACTATTTACTGTAAGCACTCTTCATCTCTGCATTTCTTAAATTCCATGCATAATTTGGCAACGGGTTGATGTATTTCATGTTTTGTTTGGTTCATCTGGTCTGTGCCATCATACAAAGTATTGTTAGTGACGAGACTTGTTTTTTTTGTATGTCCGAGCAGAAAATACACTGAGATTGGCTCCCAGGAGCAGCGTCAGAGCTATAAGAATGACTTTAACGCAGAGTATAGTGAGTACCGAGGACTCCACGCACGAATAGAGGGTATCACCCGGCAATTCACTGTGCTGGACACGGAGCTTAAACAGCTCCAACAAGGCACAGATCAATATAAGGTAACCACTGTACACGATACACACTGATTATTCTGAATGAGTTACAGCCTCTGAAGCGCTACATTTCACAATCACACATTTGGTCAAGCCGAATAAGGAGCCTCTAGAGATCTGTATCAGTAGTAGTTGTATTGCTCATAAGGATGGCTGTGGGTTGTCCACTAATCGTAGGGTTGGTGGTTCGATTCCCGGCCCGGGTGACTCCACATGCTGAAGTGTCCTTGGGCAAGACACTGAACCCCAAGTTGCTCCTGATGGCAAGCTAGCACCTTGCATGGCAGCTCTGCTACCATTGGTGTGTGAATGGGTGAATGAGACACCGTGTAAAGCGCTTTGGATAAAAGCGTTATATAAGTGCACATTTACTTGATCTGATGTAGTGACAATAGTATGTCTGTGTAATTATCCATAACTTGAATATACAAGTAAAGGATTACTTGTTTATTATCTTGTATATACACTGAAGTCATCTGAGCTTTTCTTTCTTTCATTATATATGTTTTTCATATCACTATACAAGTTGCTCAATTTGTTTATATTAAATTGTTTTACAGCCTAGGATTGAAATGGACTTCTTTTAGATTTTTGTCCTTTGATGTTCGCAAAATGCACAGGTTAATTAAATCAAAACAACAACAAACAAAAAAGTTATTTGTTGGCTGCGTAAGCTGGGTCAGATTGGACGGAGAATGTCGTTGTACTAACACGTTCAGTTTCATGGTTCTGATCCACTCCAGTGTAGTGTTCGCAGTAGGATTTGGGTTATTGTCCTGTTGCACACTGGAACAGGATTTCTTCTCCATTTTTTAATTTATGTTTTGTTGGTCTTTATTTGGCTCCATGAATCTTACGCTCAGCCCTGACCAGGTTCCCGGTCCCACTCTGAGGAAAAGTCAAGTTCAGGGTCAAGTTCCGAGTTTTTATTTGTCACCTAGACAAGGTGTGTGCAGAGAAATGTCAATTGGTTAACACTGACTGTTCAAGTAATATTGTTAAATAAAGAACACAATAAAATGGAGAATAAAGTCAAATTAGAGTAGAATTGCTAGTTAAAAAATCATTCATAAGGAGGAGGAGGAGAAGGAACTGTACATGTGCAGTAATCCCTGATGGGTAAATGTGTGTAGGTGCAGTGGTTGACGAGTCTGGTTAGGAAAACGGATTAATTGTATATAATTAAGTTCAAGATCCTTATGGTCTGTGTGTAGAAACTCCTCCTTGTGCTTGCAGAGGTATGTACCTGACCTACAGTGCCTTGCGAAAGTATTCACCCCTCTTGGCATTTTTGGCATATGCCTACCACTTTGAAGATGCAACATTTTTGCATGTTGCACCCCCCCAAAGTCAGTACTTTGTAGAGCTACCTTTTGCAGCAAGTGAATACTTTTACAAGACGGCACTGTACACAGTCCAGTCTTAACAGACCTTTTGTTCACATTGCTCTGTGAAGGGCCATCCTCCCACTTTTCCCAGATGAAATTTAAGACCCCATGGGGCTTATGCCCGTGTATAGTTCAAACAGGGAGAATCTCCGGGCTGCTTGTGGGACTTTTCAGACTGCCACTTATCCCAATTCTTAGCATCATTTATGAATGAGATTTTGAAGGTTTTGATTAATTCGCTCAACCAGTCTCCTCTGTTTGAGGATGTGAAACCTGCTGACGGGCCTGGTGTAAGCTAGCAAGGGACTTGATGCTCTCGGGCTAACTGAAATAACATAAAGCTTCCAAAACTCATCCACACGAGCTCAGCAGGCACCGACTAGGAATCTGCACTGCTCAGCACCTCTCTGTACTTCATCCATATTCTGCAGGACACTATGTATAAAGGAGTATGGTTAATCACACACAGGTGTGCAGTCATTCATGAGATTAGCCCCTCCTCCTCCAAGACTGCACACGAGTGGTGCTTGACCCCGCCCACGCACACCTTAATATTTTAGGATCGTTTGTGTAGGATCGTTTGTGCCATATTTTAGGATCGTTTGTGTAGATTCAGTCCATTTCTGTTCTAGGTTGCAACACTGCAAAATGCAGAAAAGTTCAAGTATTGATATTGGTTTATGTTTTTGCAGACAATCCACAATCAAATACTTCAAGAGTATCGCAAAATAAAAAAGGTAAGTTGTAAAGCTTTGTTTTAAAGTGGGGTAATATTGGGCACCCAGGGAAATCAGAAATAGCTGCTCAAGACAGCTCTTGTGGCTGTTTTTCAGTTATGTTGCTGGTAAATTTCTGACAAATATCAGGTATTACACAGTTGTGCTCGTAAATTTACACCCCCTTGCAGAATCTGCAAAATGTTAATTAATCTTTTTTTTTCCTTTTTTTTTTTAATAGGAGGGATCGTAAAAATTGTATAAGTTTAGGTTTTTTTTTTGTTTTTGTTTTTTAGCTCTGTCCTGAATAAACTATTTCACATAACAGATGTTTACATATAGTCCACAAGACACAACAATAACTGAATTTATTAGAGCTGCACCGCTGTATCAGCCGATAAAGGCTATTTTTCACTGGTTTAAAAACGTCTCCCGGTTATTTCCTGCCTATCAAAAAAAAGGACATATTACACAGAAAAATGTTTGTAGAGTAGTATATTTCATATATCATAAAAAAGTTGCTATTCTATATTAGCAGTTTGATGTCACTGATGAAGTAGAAATGCTTGTGTTTGTGGAGAGTGAATGTGAGACTAACAGGAGGATTATTTACAATTCAGTCAACGTTAATATGAATGAATAACATTCAATAAGTTAATAATCTTACTTTAATCTTCAGAATTGAGTTTGTGTGTTCATGTTAATTAGAGTAATGTGTTTTCAGTTTCTGAGACCAGTTACTGTGAAACAACTTGTTGAAATGGAGAGAATAAAGTTTTTATCTGCTTTCCTTCAGAATTGTGGAATTAATTATTATTCATTTAAAAGAAGATATCAAAGGTAGAACTATCGGTATCGGCCGATATCACTCTGAATAATCGGTTATTGGTCTCTGCTGAGAAATTTATTATAGGTGCATCTCTAGAATTTACACAAATAAACCAGTGTAGAAGTTTACACACACTTGATTATTAAGTGTTCTGTGTTATGGAAGATCGACGACTGTTTGTTTTGTGAGAGTTCTTCACGAGTCCCTTGTTTGTCCTGAGCAGTTAAACTGCCCACTGTTCTTCAGGAAAATCCTCCAGGTCCTGCACATTCATTACTTTTCCAGCGTCTTCTTCCAACAGCGGCTATATGATGCTGAGATCCATCTTTTCACACTGAGGGACTCGTATTCAGGGCCGTACAAAATGCCATTTTTATGATCCCTCTTATTTTTTGGGGGAAAAAAAAAGTATTAACGTTTTGCTGATTCTGCAAGGGGTGTGTAAATTTGTGAGCACATGTTTGAGATCTTTAATGTGTCTTTTTATTTAAAAAAAAATGTTCACAGTAGTAATTGAAATGTTCAGATCCTTGGTGAGTTAGCAATGACCGCTATCTTAGTACACCTTTTCCCAGTGTTGGAAAGTGTTTTGTACTCGCGCGTGGACAGCCACGGTTTTAGTGGAGAAAAAAAACAACACGTTTTGTTTCTTAACCTGCTGTAGCCTCTTCTTATTCGAGAGACTTGTGAGAATGACCGTTTTATCATGACTTAGCTTGTCTCTTGGACATTGGAAAATCTAAAATTGTGAAAATGTGCGACGTGTCGTTTGTTTTTAAGCAGTATGGCACAAGGAGAGTGCGGTTATACGGAATATTGGCACAGTTGTGATCATCTATGGCACTCGCCCTGTGGGCTAATCACCGAATCACAGCCATGCCTAGTGTTTACAGTTGCTTTCCCTACACACAATTCTTTTCCGTATGTTTTTCAACAGCTTTTGTTTTTCAGTGTTTTGGGGAAGGCAGGACTTCTGTCTGATAGATGATAATCCATTGGTGGATTTCACGAGCTGAAATGTTTGATAAATTTAGAAGTAACATTTCTGTCTTGATTCCACTTGACCAAAGATCTATCCCACCGACATGTGAGTATGGAAATGTGCTGTTTGTACAGAGTACTCATCATAGTCTCCCATTGTTTCTTCACAGACTAATCCCAACTACAGCCAAGAGAGGAACCGCTGTGAATATCTCCACAACAAACTGGCACATATAAAGAAACTCATAGCAGAGTATGATCAGCAGCAAATTCAACATTGGCACTAATCGTGTGTGTGTGTGGTGGTTTGTTTTTGTTTTTTTGTTTTTTTTTCCCCATTTTTTACCTTCTGGAAACAAGACCATGAGAGAGAAACTCTGGATTCTGGGGAGTTTTCTTTATTTCTTTTTTTTTCTGGATTGCTCTAAAACAGCAATTGCTTCTAGAGAAAAATGGTCATAAAGAGAGTATTCTTGTCGTCCCCCCGCCACCATAAAGAGGGGCACTACAGGCAGTTATCAGTTTTCTTTTTCCTTCCCACCCCCCATTTTTGCAGGGGGTTGGGTGGCTGGTGTTTTACACTGCATATGGAAAAGTCTTCTGGGTGTCGGCTCCCTCTCTAATAGCACATAGGTCTCCTATAAAAAATTTAAAAAAACAACAAAAAAAACAGAAGACCATGGAATTTTTTCCACTTGCTTTATCAACTGGGGCAGGCAACACTGAAACCAATTTCTCAAAGTTTCTTACTTTGTTTATTAAAAAAAATTTAAGAGAAATACCATGTTTCCCCATATATTGAATGGAAGGTACTCATTATTATTATTATTATTATTATTATTATTTATTCTTTTGTCTTCCTGGGGGTTTATACCAGATCTGTTGTACACTCCTCAGTATGAGCTCTAAACTTTTTTCCAAGCTTAAAAAACAAACAAACAGTATTTTATGCAAATGCTGCCTTTGGTTCCAGGTAGTCCACAGTTTGCAGTTCATGAGTTCATTAAGTTTATTCTCTGGCTTATGCAGGGACTCTCCTGAATATCTCAAGCCAAGCCAGTTTAGCCTATTTTACACTGTGTGTGATTTTGTACCGGTCTCTTCCATGCAATGGATGTTGATGATATGCCTACAGGTGGGACAATGGTGTCTGTGTGTAAAGGCTTTGACTGTATGCTGTTGATTTACTTTCTGGCTTGGTTGAACCTGCTATGCCAAAGGTGGTCATTTTCCTTATTTAATGAAGAGCCTGGGTGTGCGTCAGAGTGATCGTCAGGTGCAATGACTGCAGCCGTCTGTGTTTGCCCGCTCTTCTATTATGAAGTTACCTAGTACTATTAAATATGTGCTAAAGCATTACACCAGCCTTGATGGACTTGGTTTTCAAGTCATATTTATCAGGTAAATTATAGACAAGATCCCTCAAATATGGCTATATCCCTTTAAAGTATCAAGACTTGTGCACACATGGTGAGATCCAGGGAGTAAGCGGGAGTGTGAGCTGGATATGTGCTGTACTGGTATTTTTATCTGCTAGCCCTTTTTGGTAACGTAGAGCTCTATTATCGACTGCAGTCTGGAAAAATATGTACGAAGACCTCTCCCCACCCGTACCCTAATTCACCCCATGCAGTTCTAGAATTGAACTTATTTAAGCGCCAGCATTTTGAGATGACGGCTAACCCATAATGCAGGATCAGTCTCCGAGTATTTGTCATCCTTAGTATTTGTCCACCTTTCAGTTGCATTGAAATCGAGAACAGAGTCTGAGCTCCTATCATGTCTGTAAAGATGTCTGAAGAATGATTTTAAAATTGACAGCTGTCTAGAAATAGTTCACCTGTTCAATCTTACCTGAAGAATCTTTTCTGATATTGAGCTTTTTATGTTTAAATATTAAAATTCTGCATTTTGCACAGCCTTTTGCTGGTACTCTTACCTGGGTTTTGCTGCAAGGAGACCTCTGTCTTGTCCATCTTAATGCATGCTTTTGTGAATGTGTTCAGGATTAAAAAACAACAAAAAAAAGACCAGAACTTGTACCATAGTTTTATTACTACTGTAGAAGGGTATTCCGACTCTAATAAAACCTGATGAGATGCGTCTCTGCCGACGTTTGAGGCTAGAGAACAGAATATACCCTCCATTGTTTCCCCATCAGTGTGAGGAGCAACTGCTCATTTTGTATTAGCTTCAATTCCTTATGATTACACTATTGATTTGGCATTTATTTGATTTGACCGTGCATTCTGTTGGGCTGGTTAGTTCCTGGTTAGGTGAAGAGATATTTGTAGATCTTTGTAGAAATCTGAACCCCTTTTAAAATTAAATAACATTTTTATTAGAATCATGTCTCTACAAACCACCGGGATTTGTTTTATTTTTCTCCTGGACATAGTTTTAATTGGTGCTAAAACTAATTGGTGCAAGCTGCAAACAATAACACTGTTACAACTATTAATTATTTTAGGACTCGCCTCAATCTTCAATTGGTCTTAATTTCAGTATTTATTTTATTTTGCTTTAGTTATGCTGTCAACGAAATTAGCATCAAAATATGCCAAATGACCTGTTTTATAGGGTAGTGTAAGATGTATGCTGCTGTTTTAACAACAACAAAAAAAGGGGAGGCTTTTGAAAATAAGTTTTAATGTTAATGCTGAAACCCAAAGCGTGCTTTTTTTTTTTTTTTTTTTTTAAATGTTCAGGACTGGGACTGAAATTTGTCTTAGAATTTCAATAAAATTCTCAAACCTTTTACATTTTGGGGTTCATTTTAATGTTCCTGTAGAACCGTGCTCCTCGATCCTGAAGTACCCTTGTCCTTTAGATATTTTCCCTGCTCCCTACTCACCTTCTTCAACTCCTCAGTGAACGAAGAAGCCTGAACTACATTGAAGTAGATGACACAGAGGAGCGAAAATACCAAAATAGTATAGTGACGGGGACACGATCGTGTAAAAACAGCACCGCCTTTCAGATGAGACATTAAACAGAGGTCCTGACTCTGTGGTCATTACAAATCCCAGGACATTTGATCATAAAAGAGTAGGGGTATAACCATCGGCCCTTCTCTGTCATGGCCCCCTAACGATCTCCATGTCTGAATTGTCTACATCACTCTCTCCTCTACACTAACAGCTGGTGTGTGGTGGGTGTTCTGGTGCAATATGGCTGCCGTCGTATCATCCAGCTGGATGCTACACACTAGTGGTGGTTGAGCAGATCGGATTCCCCCCACCATACAATGTAAAGCACTTTGAGTGTCTAAAAAAGTGATGTATCAATGTAACTGTAACTTACTAACTAAAAATGCCGAGCAGTGGTTCTCCAGGACCAGAACTGAGAAACGCTGCTTTAGCGCATTTCTAGACAATGATCGTGGATGGCTGCATTTAAAATGGCTTCCTTCACTAAGTGGAAGCAAAGGCTTAGAAATTGGTTTCTTCCAGCTGTTGCATTAGATGCCATGGATTAACCCAGGGTTTCCTTAGTTAACTACAAAAATAATTGGGTGTGTGGCAAATGCAGTAATTCTCTTGGCGGTGAAATAACGGCCAAAAGGAACGAAGAGGTATTTTTTTTACTAGGTTAGAAAGTATACCACTCCTCTTGGAGCTCGAGACACAATAACTTTGTTTCATCAGAAAGACCGAAACACACTCAAACACCCTTCTGTCAGCAGAATGTGATATATTTATGTGATAATGCAATGTGTGAAAATTGTTGTTCCATTTGGCTTCACGGAGCTGAATTTTTGACCTTGTGTTGGCGTCTGTTTCAGGAGAATGCTAGGGTCGGAGAGTTCACCATGGCAGCATGCAAACTCCTTCGTCAGTCCTGTAACACTTACACACACTCTCACGTGACTCAAGTCCAAGTTTACCTCTACATTTACTTTTCTATAATCTGGTTATAACTAATATTCAGCAAGCAATGCTTCCATTTACCCTAAATTAGTTCTCCAGATGAATGTGGACCACTTCCATCTAATCACTTTTATATAAACCTGCTCTGTATAGCTGTACAAGAGCTTGGCTCTCATAGGGTCACTTAACTTACTACAAAGATGGGGATTCTTGGCGATTTACAATTTCTGAATCTGAAGAATCTTAACAACCTCTCTTGATAAATGTAAACAATGAAATTAGTAAAAATCTCATACATCTTCGCTCACACTCGGGACGTTTCACTAAAGTACATTGTCAAATGGTCTGTTTACACTTAGCTGATGTAAACAAAATGTCTTCAGAAATCTCTAATCTTAAATTAAGTTTAAGGTTAGGTTGCTTGTGTGGCATTTCTGCATAAGACAAGACAAACTTTCTAAACTAAACTCTTTGCTTGGAACCATGAATTTCCTCCAGAAATCTGGCACGCTCTGACCCTCAGACACCTTCACCTTTGGAAAATGGCGCTCTATGAACGCACCTGTTGATTGGCAGAATTTCTGCAGAATTCTATTATACAATTGACGAGGTTTCTGCCTAATAGGTCAGTTTCATTATGAAGTGACAGTTGAGATACTTACTGCAGAAATGTTCCATCGTTTATTGTTCCTGACAGGTATGCAACAGTAATCAGTCCATGTCTGGAGCAGGTTCAGTTCAGCACCTTAATCCGGGGGTGTCAAACATGACCTGTGAAGATAAAGGTTCTAGTCCAGCCCACCAAATCAATGTAGGATCTATTGTAAAATAATAAAAATAAAAAATAAAAAAAGGTCTTGTGGACTGTAATTGAACTAGTCTCTTTTGATCCACTAGGGTGCACAATAGAGCAGTTAACTAAGATACCGACAATATGTGCTTATGGTGTATTTCTTCATTAGTCAGTTATTAGCGAATTTGACACCTAATCCCAGTTAAATCTTTCACATTTAATCCCAGTCCATCATTATGTCAGGATGTCCATTTTTAAAAGCACTATATAAATAAGAGAGTTGAATTCTATTTCATATTTAATCTCGAGGCCATTTAGGTTTCAGACAAAATGAGAAAGTTCAAAGGGGGGGAATATTTATGCAAGACATACTATAGACATTACTATATGGTAAACCCTTTAATTTGTGTGTTGGTATTTTTTCCTTCTTCCAAACATAGGTTTTGGGAAATACTCATAAGTAAGCACATTTAAGAAGAGTTGTTCACGTGTTATTGGTGTATTGTCCTCATTTTTTGGCTTGTCCTACATGAAATAAGCAAGGTGATAACGTGGCCCGTGAACTAAAATGAGTTGGACACCCCTGCCTTATCTAGTTCTTGGTTCTGCTGTGTGTAAAAGGGTCCTTTTTTTTTTGTTGTTGTTGTTTTTGTTTTTCTTTCTGTTTGTTTTTTCTGGACCGGTTACTAAGCCTTTGAAATAGTTTTCACCATTCCTTTAAAACTTCTGGATTTTGGGAGTGTAAATTGAGAGAAGGTCACTTCTTAGAGACTGCCAAAGTCTGATGAATTTCCTTGGCTATATTTATATCATAGAATTTCTGCAATGAAAATAGTGTTTTATTTTGTCATTGTAACGATTGTATTTTGCCACCTTACAAAGCATAATATTGCAAATGTGCTCACTGTTCCACTATCTGACAGGTTTATTTTATATGTGGTATATGATTACTCTTGCCAAAAACTGTTTATGCCCTAGCCTCACCCGTACATCACTGGATAACTTTACTTGGATATTGTAGATTTGAAGGCAAAAACTCTAGTGCAGAGATGGTACAGTGGCACAGAAGGAAGCATTGCTGCCTCAGAGCTCCAGGGTCCTGGGTTTGATCCTGAACTCGTGTTACTCTCTAAGAGGACTTGGTGCATGTTCTCCATGTCTATGTGGGTTTCCTTTGGGTCCTAAGATAAACTGCCCCTAGGTTTTAATGAGTGTGTGAACAGTGCCTTGTGATGGACTTGTATCCCAATCCAGGGTGTATTCGCATCTCATAGCCAGTGTTCCCAGGAGATAAGCTTCAGATTCACTGCAATCCTGACCGAGATTAAGCAGTTGCTGAGAGTGAGTGAGTGAGAACTCCTCTTCTGCAATCATTAAAGACTGATGCTCATACTGCACATCCTTTTAGCACACTCCGTACTGATGCACTTCCACAACAGTATACTATAAATCTCACCAGAAGAGGATGGGTTTCATTTTTTTGTCAGGTTCCTTTCTCATGTCATTTTAGGGAGGTTTTTCCTTGCTACTGTCACCACCTGCTTGCTCATTAGGATGTAAATCTATATCCAATTTTCTGTAAAGCTGTGTTGTGATCAGTCCTTCCAAGATGTTCGTGACTTTGCGATTGCAGAAATTAACGCTAAATCAAGTGAATTTTGTGCCTTAAGTTATCACTCAGGTTCCACTATTTTGAGACGGTGTCTGTTCCCAGAGCTACACAAAAATGTAGAAATATTCTGAAAGTTTTTTTTAGTAACCTAATTAACATAAAATTAGGTTATACTGAATGCACAGCCAGCACCTTTGATCTGAAGCTAGGACTGTTAAATATTAGATCCCTTATGTCTAAAGTGCTTATTGTTCATGAAACTACTATGATCATGAGTTTAATTTTACTGTGTTTAACAGAGATGTGGATTACACCAAATTAGAATGTAGCATTAAGATGAAGCTAGTCCACCCTGATAGAGGTACAGTGGCAAGAAAAAGTATGTGAACCCTTTGGAATTTCATGGTTTTCTGAATAAATTTGTCAAAATGTGATCTGATCTTCATCCAAGTCAGGAGTATTGACAAATTTAATGTGTCTAAAATAATAACACAAATTCTGATTCATGTCTTTATTGAACACACTCATTCAACATTCAAAATGGCAGTGGAAAAAGTAAGTGAACCCTTGGAATTAATAACTGGTTGACCCCCCGGCAGCAATAACCTCAACCAGGTGCTTCTGGTAGCTGTGGATCAGACCTGCATACGGTTCAGGAGGAATTTTAGCCCATTCTTCCTGGCAGAACTGCTTTAGTTCGGTCATATTCTTTGGACGTCTCATGTGTATGGCTCTCTTCAAGTCATTCCATAGCTTCTCTATTGGGTTGAGGTCTGGGCTCTGACTCAGCCACTCCAAAAGGCGGATTTTGTTTTTCTTAAGCCATTCTGTTGTGGACTTGCTCAAAGTTCTAAAGTTTTGGGTCGTTGTCCTGTTGCATCACCCAACTTCTACACAGTTTCAGCAGACGTACAGACATTCGCACATTATCCTGAAGAATTGTCTGATATACTTAGGAATTCATCTTCCCCTCAATGATTGCAAGCTGGCCAGGCCCTGATGCAGCAAAGCAGGCCCAAATCATGAAGTTTCCTCCACCATACTTTTCTGTTGGGATGATGTTTTCATGATGATATGCCGTGCCCTTTCTATGCCAGATGTAGTGCTGTGTGGTTTTTCCAAATAGTTCAAACTTAGTTTCATCAGTCCACAAAACATTTTGCCAATACCACTGTGGAGTGTCAATGTGCTCTTTTGCAAACTTCAGGCATGCAGCAATGTTCTTTTTAGTAAGCAGTGGCTTCCTTTGTGGTGTCCTGCTGTAGATACCCTGCTTGTTCAATGTTTTGCGTATTGTAGACTCATGAACAGAGATGTTAGCCAGTTCCAATGATGCCTTCAAATCTTTGGCTGTTATTTGGCATTGTTTCTTTACCTCATTGATGAGTCTTAGTTGTGCTCTTTTTGTCATTTTGACTGGGCGCCCACTTCTTGGTAGAGTAGCAACAGTCCCAAAGTGTCTCCATTTGTAGAATGTTTGCCTAACTGTAGACTGGTGAATTTCTATAGTCTTTGAAATCACTTTGTAACCCTTGCCAGCTTTATGTAAATCAACTATTCTTGATTGTAGATCCTCTGAAAGCTCTTTTTGGCGAGGCATGGCTCACATAAGCGTGTGCTTCTTGTGCAGAGCAAACTCCAAAAGTTTGAGAGGTTTTTATCAGTCAAAGTATCTGTAGTCCACACCTTCATCTCATTTTCTTAACCAGACTCCAGGTGTGCAGAAACCTGACTCCAATTAGCTTTTTTGAGGTCATTAACTCAAGGGTTTGCATTTTTTTTTTTTGGTGTTGTTCTTAATAAAGACAAGAGGGATCAGATTTATTTTATATTTATTATTATTTTAGACACATTATATTTGTCAATACCCCTGACTTAGATGAAGATCAGATCACATTTTATGACAAATTTAAGCAGAAAACCATGAAATTCCAAAAGGTTCACATACTTTTTCTTGCCACTGTATATAAATCACCCTCGTTTAACTGGCAGAGGAGGAGATGCCTGGCTGCACGAGCCTCTGAGAACGGCAGTAGTGTCCATTCTGGATTCAGTAGTGGTTATTAATGGTGGTCACACTCTTGATCTAATACGAACATTTGGAATAAATATAGAAAATATAGTCACACTTCCACAGATCTCAAGTCAAGTCATAATATAGGCACTTACATTCCCTTCAGCTACTGCCCATGGTTTTATCAGTAATCTCCCTTTGATATCAACTTTGATTGGATCACCGTCTGACTCTTCAGAACTTAACGAGGCGACTGAATGCTTAGAGCCGATGTTCCACTACACTCTAGATAATGTAGCTCTACTTGAATGAAAGAGAGAGTGAGAGGAAAAAAACAGCACTCAGTTATAACAATCTCACACGCATCTTAAACCAGACCACCTGAAAATTAGAATGTATATGGCATCAAACAGTATGGAAGGAGCGCCTCCTGAACTATAGAAATCTCTTCGTGCTGCTAGATCAATCTCTCTCTCCACACCAAGATAACAGAAATAATCCTAGATTCTTATTTAATACTGTAGCACAATTAACGAGGAATAAGTCCACCACAGAAGCACGCACACCATCGATATGTAGTGGCAATGACTTGAAAATATCAGCCAAAAAAATGGATTAATTTAAAGCCAAACATTTTATAACTAAACCTGTAGCTAATATATTAGAATATTTTTCTAAACTTAGAGAGATCGAACTAATTTCCTCATGAAAATTATCAACTTGTGTACTAGATCTCTTACCTCTTATTCCACAAGTAATCAAACCAATTCTTAAAATAATCAGTTCTTCCCTTAACACTGGTTATGTACCTAAATCATTTAAATTAGCCGTTATCACACCCCTGATTAAAAAACCTGACCTTGACCCACGTCAGCTGTCCACCTATAAGCCAATATCAAACCTCCTCTTTATTTCCAAGATCCTAGAAATGTGTAGTAGCACAGCAGTTAGGCCTATACCTACATTTCATGAATGTTATTCCTATTCAGGATTTAGGCCTCATCATAGCACAAAGACGGTGCTGGTTAAAGTGGTAAATGACCTACTACTGGCCTCTGATCAGGGATGTGTTGCCTGACCTTAGTGCCGCTTTTTTTTTTTCTTTTTTTTTTTTTTACACCATTGATCATATTCTCTTTGATTGACTAGAAAATGTTGTTGGACTTATTTTATTTATTTATTTTTTTAATAAATGTAAATTGTGACTTCTTTATGCATACTAAGGTCAAATTTGGTCTTCCACAAGGTTCTGTTTTAGGCCCACTGCTTTTTTTCCCCCACTGTATATGCTTCCTCTTAGTAAGATTATTTGTAAATACGGTATTCGCTTCCACTGTTATGCTGATGGCACAGAGTTGGATGTCAGTCCCTCCAGAGGAGATTGCAATGTTTTTCTAAATTACCACAGATTTACCACAAATAAAACAGACCTGTCGGAGAAATAGCAGAAACTTGAGAAGTGTCCGAATCAACAGTTTGGTACAGCCTTAAAAAGAAGGAACACTGGTGTATGTTGATGTGGCTGCTGAGAGAAGTAAGCAGGATGAATTCTGAAGTGTATAGAGCTATACCTTCTGCTCAGATTCAGTCACATGACCCAAAACGTTCCACAAACACAACCCAAGAGCTTCTTAAGGCCAAGAAATTACTTTACTTTTTATTTACGGAAGATATAACTGAAGGTCCAGCAACTGATGGAAGGTGCAGTAAAGTCCTGGCAAAATATCTCAAGGGAGTAAACTTAGTATTTGGTGATGTCCATGGGTTCTAGACTTCAGGTGGTCGTTGACTGCAAAGGATTTACATCCAAGCATAAAAATAATCCTACTATTTATGATTCTTAGTTTGTCAAATTTCATTTGAGCCTGGAGGGACTCCATAAATAACGCTTAAGGCAAAATCTTTGTTAAACTCCTTGAATTAAAGCTGAAAGTCTACACTTCATGTGTCCTGCGATCGACTGGCACCCTGTCCAGGGTGTACCCCGCCTTGTGCCCGATGCTCACTGGGCTCCAGGTTCCCTGAAAAGGAGTAAGCGGTAGAAGATGGATGGATGGATGGAGTCTACACTTCAATCACATATTGATTTCTTCACCATATCATGATGAAAATTGCGTCACTGTCCAAATAAGTATGGACTTGATTGAATGTTCTTATAGTCTAGTATAATTATGTACATTATATACAATGCTGCCAGAAGTCACTAGAGCTCAAAAAAATTAAATAAAAATCTTTAAAAAATAGCTTTTTGGCTAGATTTTTGTTTATCTGCTAATAGTATACTTTAATGGCTTTTCTTTCAGAAAAAAATCAATATATTTTACCAGCATTATGTGAAAATGCTTTTTCTTTTTTTTTAATAACAAAACTTTGCCACGGTGTAAATCACCAGTTTTACACATGCAGCAGTGAAAACATAGTCTGCCTAAAGATACCTAAAATCTTGGTAGCTAAATGTGGTTTTCTTGCTATTTGTAACCAGGTATTGGCTGTCATGCACCTCATCATCAACATCAACATCATCATCTTTATCATCATCAAAACAGAAAAGTGCACTTATACACTGTGTAAAGACATCAGACAATGTTTTAATGTTCTTTCCTATGGGTGCATTTCCTGGCAACCTGAACAATGCACTGAAGTTGGCTGGCTGAACGTCACCATGTTTTCAAGAAGGTAAGCCTGTGAGGTGCTTCAGTTGTGATGTAACCAGAAAATGCGTAACCATCTGTGCTATCGGATTAAGAGACGCACCAGAAGTGTACAGTGTGGGCGGAGGATTGTTAAGTACAAAAGCTTTTGACCACCATTTACATCCAGCTCACTGATTCACAGCAGGATTTCGTACCCTTCATGGAAGAGGAGTAGAGAATATGGAGGATGAAGTATCGGAGCTGTTAATCAGTTCTCTTTGTATCTGAATGCATACACCGGGCATACTAAGCAAGACATCTGAGCATGTGTCCATACTGTGTATATGAAAAAATTGAATGTTTGCTATGAACAGAGATGGATACTGTATACAACTGTTTAGAATGAAAAATATAGTAATATTGCACAGAAAGGTCATGAACACAAAAGATAATGCTGTCAAGTGACAGTCGTTGTGTTTATCAGGCAATAAAGTGCTCTTAAGTCTGATGGGATGTGGAAGAAGCTTTACTGATATATAATATGTGCGTACACTTTTCCGTAAAAAACAAATAATAATCGCCCTGCGATGGACTGGCAACCTGTCCAGGGTGTACCCCGTCTTGTGCCCGATGCTCCCTGGGATAGACTCCAGGTTCCCCGTGACCCTGAAGAAGGAATAAGTGGTAGAAGATGGATGGATGGACAAACGTCACAATTAACATAAAGAGGAAAGATAACAATTACTATTCTCTACATGCATTTATTCGACTTTTTATTCTTGCGCCACAAATACAACAATAAGCCGTTACTAGCATTGATTTCATTTTTGTCATTACTGTCACTGTTAAATTATTATAAGGAGTAAAATATTTAAACACAGCAACGTAATGTTTGTAACTGTCATTTATATATCTTTTTAGACAGACAGTGGTATAAACATGGTATACCTAACATTAGAACTAAAACAATGTACAGAAATATCTGGTAGCGAATACGTGAACACATTTTGGATTTTGCCGTGTGTTCAAATGGACTTGGTTAACTTTTGGTTGGAGAGGTGTTTGCGCAGAACTCCCCAGAAGCTCTGTTTTGGTCTGCTAGCAGTGGCTGGAGAAGGAAAAGAACCTAAATGCATGTTGGTCTCAGAATTGCTGATTCTTCTGGAGACCTGATGACTGTCTGCAGTTGTATGGCTTTTCACATCGAGCTTTTCACCTGATGAACTGCTTTTCATCGCCAGGTTTCTTAAGGGCGCGTTTATCTTATCCCTGGCCCGGCACCGGTAGCCTATCTGCAGAAAGAGCTCCTCCTCGCTGGCCATTTGCGGGCTCTGGCTCAGTGTAACGAAGCCGTAAGGGGTGGTGATCTTGGCCAGGGGAGGCAAGGACAGGGCTCCTCTGGTGGCTGGGTCAGAGCACTGATCGCTTTCCATGAAATTACAAGGGATGCATCTCACAGATGTCCGCCTGTGGTTACTGGGATCTGAAATGCTTCTTTGGGCTTTTCTCCAAAGCGCTGGTGATGAGCTGGATGGTGAAGTTGAGGTTGATAAAGAAACACAAGAACATAGATGGAGAGGGCCAGTCAGCTCCTCCGTGAAATTCCATGCCGTGTCTTCTCCTGGCTGTGTCTCCCTGTCTTCAGCTTCCACCGTTAGTTTGGGAATGGTGAATTGCGGGATGCTGTCTGGCGTGACCATGATGCTGCGCAAACTGTCCCGGCTCGCGCACCTTTCGGATCCGACAGAGCACATGAACCCGCGCAAACCCGCAGAACTCTTGCGTCGTAAGAAGGACAAATCCGAAACTTCAGACCCGAGGAGCTGAGTGGACTGGCCGTGATGAACCCAGCGCTCATCCTGCGCGCCGCCGTCTGACCCACTGCCACTTCCTCAGAGCCTGAGAGAACCGAAAGCTGTTAAAGATCCGCTGAATGAACGGAAAGGATCGAGTGCAGTGAAGTCCAGCGCTTAGCCAGCATCCCCACCTCGTTGTTTTCAATTTACGCACATGATGGCGTCAGAGTGCAGGCGGAAGCCGTGCCCAAATTTGGCTCTTTCCAATTACGCAAAGAGTATGCTGCATAATGACAGATCAATGATGACGTAAGAGTTGTTGTTTACGTGAGATACTACCACTACTACCACTGTTATTATTATTATTATTAGTAGTAGTAGTAGTAGTAGTAGTATTGTTATTTGTGTTTTTGTTAATATTTTTTACATTATTATTAGTGTTATTATTATTATTATTATTATTATTAGTGTTGTTATTTTTATTATTATTATTATTATTATTATTATTATTAGTGTTGTTATTTTTATTATTATTAGTAGTAGTAGTAGTAGTATTGTTATTTGTGTTCTTGTTAATATTTTTTAAATTATTATTAGTGTTGTTATTATTATTATTATTATTAGTTTTAGTGTTCTTATTATTATTATTATTGTTGTTGTTGTTGTTGTTGCAAAAGCCATCTTAAATGGTTGACATTTTATTGACACGCACAGTGTCTTTGGCGCTTGAGCTGAAAAGCGTTTGATTCGTCTTGGTCACGTGATTAATTAGCGGCGGAAAGCGGTGATTACACGGAGTGCGTTGCTTGATTGTGATTGGCTAGGCGCGACCAACTCAAGACTACATGTAAGGCACTGAACAGGTGCGTGTATAGAGGTAGCTCATCTAGGTGTAGCACTATGACTTCTCAGTGCAGCTACAGCGTTGAACCCGGTAGCAGTGAGGACCAAAAGGCAAGTGTTTGGTTTGAATGCTGCACTGCAGGAGGAGCTGGCTGTACTGAGCCTGTTTTTCAAAGAAATGTTATCTACTTTTTAAAAAAAGCCTGTAAGGTTGTAGATTTCCTTTATATAGCTGGATAACAAGTAGCTGTTTTTGGCTGAGAGCAGTGGACATGAGCCTTGTTTCTGGAGCTTTACCTTCCTGAAGATCTTCGCTCCAACCACTACCTTAAGAAGTTCTTGATCAACTAAAGTGTTCGATTTTGGTTGGTGATGGAACCTGCAGGAAGGTAGATCTAAAGGAAGAGGGTTGGTGGCCACTGGCTTAGAGTAGATGTTGCAGGATGTGGTTTGATGGTTAGCTGAAGTCAATGGCTGTGCTCACTGACGTTCTCACTGATGTTCTCTAACAGTGTGAAGCTGTGGTGAAGAGAGATGGTGTGCTTGCATCAGTCTTCTGTCGAATTTCACAGTTTTGGCCAGTCCGTCTTGTGGTAATTAAATGATGAATGTTTGTTATAATTGGCAGTTGAGCTGATCAATTTCTAGCTTAGTTTTCCACAATAGTGTTTATACTCTGATCTGAGAAGTATCCATTAACTGTTGCATGTTTAATACCACTACCCCCTCAGGTAAATGGTTTTCGGGCCTTATGGTGGTTCTTTGGCTCTCCCTCTCCTGGAACGGCCCCTTCTCTTCCATCTGAAGAAGACGTAAGTTCTCCCAATGCACGCCAGTGTCGATCAGGTCGGAAGCGTCTAGGAAGAACCACACGTTTACTGCTCGCTATCCTGCCTCGGCGGCTCCATGGTGCTCTCGGCTACCCGGTGTGCACCAGCATCGGCTGCTCTGTGTCCCCAGGTGTGCTGTCGGCTTGGATTTTTCTGGTTATTCAGTGTTTCTCTGCAGTTGCATAACTTGGACTTCTCTTAGCCATGGCTGTTGGCTACCTGCAAAATACCGCAATGAACTTGGAATTTTACAAGTGCTATTTCAAGCTACTAGATTAAGTGCAAAAGTGTTGTAGGCTTTCATGTTCACTTCAGCCCTGCAAATAAATCTGCATGTTTACATGTAAATAATGTGTCTCTAGAGGTGTGCTGTTCTCCCACTAAGCCCTGTGGGAAAGGCAGTAAAAGGAAGCAAGATGATCTGGATGAGGATGAGGACCTGGAGCAGCCGTCTTGGGTGGAGGCACTCACCCAGGAGATAATGATTGATGAGGATGAGACTGTTGATCCTGACTATGAAGTATGCACATCCTAGCATTGAGCGTAATCTAGAAGTTGGAAGGTATCATGTAGACTAGCAGAGATTTACGATGAAGCGTCTATTTAAAATTCATGTACAGCTCCACAGTCTGAAAATACTGAGGGTTTTTAAAATTTATTTTTAAATAACCAACTTGGTCTGTTTAACGTGTATTTCTTTGCTCCTGCAGCCCAGTGCAGTTGAGACTGATAGTGAGGAGTACCGGACACACAATGATACAGAGAGTGACCTTGAACTGGCTGTACAGGTTAGCCACCACCTTGATTTCAGATTGAAGAGTTTTCGGAGGTTGGCTTTGGTACAAATTAACCTAGCTTTTAAATGATCATAAATAAAATGTTTTACTTAAATGGATAGTTGGCCATGTTGATGATAACCCTTTAAAATTGATAGTGGAATAGTCTGGGTGAAACTAATCATCTCTTTTTCATATTTTAGGAAACTCTCTCCACTGAGGCAAAGTGATGGAAGTGTAGAATGTCTTTTATATATTTATAAAAGTAATGAGCAATTGTGTAATTCATCTGTTTTTTCTAGAGACTGTCATGTAGGTAGATATTAATTGCCCTGTTTTCTGGTCATCTAGGCTTTTGTCTTGCCAGAAGCCTTGAGGCTTCTGGCAAGACAAAAGCCTAGATGACCAGAAAACAGGGCAATTAATATCTACCTACATGACATGGTCTGTTTTTCTGAGTTTTCAGTGTCTTGTATTGATTTTCTGAAATAAATGATCTGTTTAACCTAATTTCACCAGTAGCTGGATTAAGTCATTTTATTCACACTAACTGATTATCTTTATTTGAGCAAGAGATTTTGCATGTCCATTTTGTTTTAGATTCTATAAAACAGTACTCTCCTCTGACAGCTGGATGTACATATGGTTTTTCAGGTCTGTTTAGACAATGTTGTAATATCCCAGTGGGACAACCATGTGGTTATTTCACAAAGAGAACTAAAGTGGGGGTCCATTTTGAAATGGCTTTGCTTGGCATGTGTCCCTCCAGGCTCAGTCTGTACCACTGAGAAAATTTGGGTGCATGGTTTTTGAAGCCAGAATTTGAACCTGAAGTGTGCACCTGTGACAGACCGGTGGGATGAAATGATTACGTTCATTTGTTCCAAACAACTGTGGCTGTATACAGATTTGAAGCCTTTAGCATCAGCTTGGGTTATCTCCATGCCAGCAGAGGGTGCCCTCACCTAAGTACTAACTGCCACTTGTTCAGATACTGCTTGTGTTTTCAGAGTACATAATGTTCAGTTGCATTGTGAGGTCTTGCTCTTTCATGAAAGCAAGTCCTGCAACAGAGCTACCTCTTACACCCCCCCCCCCCCATCAGACTTCAGTTAACTTTAATGTAGCATTAGAATGCTACATTAGTTAACTGAAATCTCTTTCCACCTTGTAGCATGGGGGTTGCAGGGGACATGAACACCTCCAAGTTCATCTTTTTGTTAGCAAACATCTATCAAGTTAGTGACCTCAAAACTGTATGGCAATGTTTTAGATTTAACATGCTAATGTCTGAGCTAAAAATCTGTATTATACAGTACCATTTTAACTCAAGGGTAAGCAATGCTGCTTTGTTCACTGTTGATACTGTGAATGGTCATGTTTGTGATATGGTTTGCTGAACTCCAGGGTAAGACTAGTGAGTTTCCTAGTAGGAGCTCTTAATTAAATCCTCCAGCTCATTGATCCTAAACCATGTTCTGGGTCTGTTGTATCTGGACAGGACTTATTGTTAAATATTAAATATACCCCTAAAATTGATGGGGGAGAAACCAAGGGCTTGTAACAAATGGCTATATGCTGGACATGTACCATCCCTCAGCTACATGGCAATTTTCATAATGTCTTTTACTTTGGCTGAACTTATTTCAAAACGACATCTTGCCAAAATCATGGACTTACTGATTCTAGTTGACTTTAGCAATCTAATATTTTACGAGTTGGGGCTTGATTTATATTACAGAAAGATTTGAAAATTCACCATAGATTGTTGGGCCAGAAGGCATTAAATAAGTATATAGTAGAATGAACTCTACATGTCATACCCCTGTGTGTGTGTGTGTGTGTGTGTGTGTGTGTACACAGTATCACAAGTGAGTACATCCCTCACATTTGTGTAAATATTTGATTAAATCTTTTCATGTGCTAACACTGAAGAAATGACACTTTGCTACAATGTAAAGTAGTGAGTGTACAGCTTGTGTAACAGTGTAAATGTGCTGTCCCCTCAAAATAACGCAACACACAGCCATTAATGTCTAAACCGCTGGCAACAAAACTGAGTACACCCCTAAGTGAAAATGTCCAAATTGGGCCCAAAGTGTCAATATTTTGTGTGGCCACCATTATTTTCCATTACTGCCTTAACCCTCTTGGGCATGGAGTTCACCAGAGTTTCACAGGTTGCCACTGGAGTCATCTTCCATTATGACATCATGGAGATGGTGGATGTTAGAGACCTTGTGCTCCTCCACCTTCCGTTTGAGGATGCCCCACAGATGCTCAATAGGGTTTAGTCCACCAGCTTCACCCTCAGCTTCTTAAGCAAGGCAGGGGTCATCTTGGAGATGTGTTTGGTTGTTATCGTGATGGAATACATGCTGCTTCAGTGGATCATGTTCTGCTTCAGTATGTCACAGTACATTGGCGTTCATGGTCCCCTCAATGAACTGTAGCTCCCCAGTGCTGGCAGCACTCATGCAGCCCCAGACCATGACACTTCCACCACCATGCTTGACTGTAGGCAAGAAACACTTGTCTTTGTACTCCTCACCTGGTTGCCGCAACACACACTTGACACCATCTGAACCAAATAAGTTTATCTTGGTCAGACCACAGGACATGGTTTCAGTAATCCATCACTGTTGGACACTCCTCTTCAGTTTACCCCACAGGTTTTCTGAGTTTTTTCCCAGTCAGGGGACTGGGATGGCCTGTGTGTGTAAATACTTTTTTTTTTTTTCCCATGGGTACAACCCATGGAAACAGTTTGCTTTTTTGACATTTGGACAAACAAAATAAGTACACTCTTGGTCTCAGAAGCTAGTATTGCCCCCTTTAGCAGAAATTAACATATTGTAGGTGTTTTGTATAATTGTCCAACAGGCTTGCTGGTATTTTTTTTCTAAAACATTCCATGCAATATTCTTTAAGTTGCATGAACTTTTTCCATATGACTGATCTGTTTTTTTGTTCATTTAAATTGTGGATATTACTACAAAATGTCAATTTTGTCATTTGATAGTGTATCAACTTTATTAATAGGCACTGCTTCAAAGACGATCAAATGTTTGTTGTCCGAATGTATTGTACTGCAATTTATGTGACCAAATTAGGTGACAAACATAACTAACCTCCAGAAAATCATGGAGAAGTGACAATCATGAAGCATTAATGGGGTGGAAAAATGCAAAAAGAAAATGGCAGACCGTGATGAATGGACCCAAAATACATACAGACAAAGGGCTCCTAGGTCAATAAAATATGTCTTTTAAGCAGATTATTTACTCCCAGTAAGCATTCATTAGAGCATCGTTTTGATTGAATATTTATTATAGATTGTGGTGCAGGTAAGGATACAGTCATTGGCTTCTTCATGCACTGAAGCAGAGTCAATAATAATAATAATAATAATAATAATAATAATGAAGAATAATTCATAAAAAAAACCCAACAGAATTTTAGTGCATGCTGTTTCTCATTATTAAACTATCACAAACAACTAAGGTATGATTGCTATTACTTGAAAAGAGATTGTAGCCTATACTTATAAAGTCTATAACAGGGACGGCATACCAGTCAGACACGTCGAGCCAGAAGAAGATACACTTACACAAATGTGTGCACACAACTACCAGTCCTACTGCAATAGCAACTTATAAATATAGCAGCAGGTAGCAATTCAAGCACTGGGCTCAAGCACTTTTGAGCTTTTTAGGACATGTGTGAAAAGATATTGCTCAATAGTGTGCAAGCCTATAAGCACATAAATCAAGAGAAAAACAGATCATTTAAAGAAATATAGGCCTCCAGTAACCTTGTCTAATGGCTGTTGAACCATGGTGGCCATGTTTTTCAAGATTCTCAACTGCCCTCGTAGATAGGGACCTTGGACAAAGACACTGAAAAATTTCATGTCGATTGGACCAATGATTAAATATTTAGCGACAATTTCATGTTTTGTCCTGTTATAGCACTACCACGTAACCAAACGCCACTATTCCATGCATTTAACCTCAGATTGATCAAATACCTAAGTTTGCCAATTTTGGCGGAAAATATCTAATGTCATTCAATCACTTTTACCCTAGGCATTTCAGTAAAACACTTTGTAAAACTTTTGTTTTTTTTTGATAATTATTGATCTAAGGAGTCCAAACAATTGTGCTGCACTGGTTTATTTTGGTTGCCCGAAACCTAGGACTAGTTCACAATTTTTTTATTCTTTATTTTTTAAAGTAATTGCAAATATTTAACGAACCATTTGACTGAGTCTGATGGTTCTTGAGGGAACGTTGTTCAGAATGAGGAGCTCCATCAAATGCTATGAATTACTTGTGTTTCTGTGAAATGCTGCAATAAAGAAAACCATTTACGTGCATGAAAAACTTGATAGCGTCCCCCAGTGGCTGATTAGTTTAAAATTTCTCACAGACCTCTGGATCCAAGAGTCAAGCAAGTCCATCAGCCTTTATTAAGCTCGTCTAACAGCTCTTAAATTTTAATTGGCTGATGCTGGACATGTTTTTCGAGATAAGCAGCTGTCTTTATAAACATTGATTGGACTTTTGTCAAATATACTGCATGCAAATTCTGACGTCAACTCGACCAATGGTTCTGTACTTAGAGCCTTTTTTCCCTTCCTGTTATAGCGCCACCAGCTGGTCACAATAAGCATTTTTTTTAAAAGTGTCCTCAGATTGGGCGCATACATATCTGTTACAATTTTGGTGAAAATACCATAACCTTCGAGAGTTGTAGGCATTTAAGTAAAAGCGATACTACCAACCCTCTGAGATCTCTAGGACTTCCATGTTTTCCACAATTGGTTTCAAAGTTTGTATTCAGTTGTAGCTACATGAAGTGATTCTTTTTAAAATGCTTCAGTAAGAACAGCACACTGTTTTGATTTCATGTCGGTAGAAGCTTCAGTATGTTACAGTACTGATTGATGTTTGTATTATTTCAACATTTACATGATTACACAAGTGAGGTCATAATCTTAAACGTCAGTCCAAAATCTCTGAGAACTGATGAATGAGAAGGCCTAATTTTAGATATAATTTTATTTTATATATAAATAATAGTATATTAAAGCTAATGTTTGCTAGCGTAATAGTGCCCCTGTTACTAGTTAGTTGGAGACCCTAATTAATTGATGGCTCATTTTGTTTCTATGCATTTATATTCCAGAAAACCCTCATCATTCAATCAGATGCGTAAAAATAACAGAATATAAACTTTTGTTGAACATCACACCATATCCGCCTCAGGGGAAGCCTGAGATAAAAAGCTATTCAATGATTCCGCGGTCTCCTGCTGTTCAGCGGCGCGTACGTGATGATAACCTGTCATATGCTCTTTACGATCAAAGTCCACCATGAGAGACGGAAAAACTCTATAATAAACTGTAGTATTCATTGCCATGGACAGGACCTTATGTCCTCCTAAACCCCAGACCGCCTTCTCAGTTCCTGCTCGCTGCTATTCCAACTTTTTGAATCAGTATGTTAATTCAATTGAATGGCTTTTCATTAATTAATTAATTAATTAATTTTACAATTGCTGTAATACAAGAGTGATATTTGTTTATTTATTAATGAATTGATTGTATTTATTTATTTATTTTTACAACGAACAGTCACCTTTATTATTCAACCTGTCGAATGTATTGCTCAAGAGCCTTGTATTGTCACACCCTAAAATGTAGGCATGCTCAGGACTGTACTGGATTATCAGTGTGAATGAGTATACTTAAACCTTTGTTTATTTAGGACACTGGAACAGGTCTCCGAACGAGAGGAAAGAAACAACAACTCATACAAGCAGTATCAAGAAGTAAAATTAAACCAGGGCATGGGGTGAACAAATTTATTCTGCACTCTCTTACAACATGCAGATCAGTTCAAATGAATCTGGAGCAAAAAACTTTAGGAGTCATGCACACGTTAAGAGAAAAATAAAAACAAGAAACATTGCAGGTGTAAAAATCAGGAAGGAAACAAATTTACTTATGCATTATTATTATTATTATTTTTTTGCATGGGAATCACAGCCATAAATATTAGACTCTAAAGAGAAGTGTATGTGATTGCCTAATGATTTAAAGTGGAAACTTCACGAATGCAAAGCGACATAAAACCTACTAAAGAATTCACCGGAAGCATCGACGCACATCGCAGAAAAGGTGTAGGATTATTTTACTGGTGAAAAATGAAGAGTGAATGAGCACGAAGCACTGAAGGTGATGATTTACGGAGTATTATTCGTCACTGTCCAATTCTCTCTCGATACTGTAAGCCATGAAGAAAGCATCGGGGCGGGATGGGACAAGTGAATGACCCGGTCTCACAATCTCAAAGCCCAGGAAACTGAACGTCCGCAGCAGCGACGCTGTAGGCAGAGAGGAACAGTAAGGCACCGAGTTTACTGAGAAAACGCTAGAACCACAGACACAGAGCGGAGAGAAGACGTACCTCTGTCGTCACGATTTTTCTGGAAGCAAATGAAGACGTAATCAACCTGAAGCTTCTCCTCTGCAAACTCGAGCAAGAGTGCAAAGCTGCGAGAGCACAAGAGTAACAAGGTTTTGCATTCAAATCCAAAAGTATGATTACAGCCTCGTACAGATATGATGAGAGTTCCTGCGTTACACACCGTTGCTCATCCAGTTTCAACAGGTCCTTACATGTCGTCTATGAAGTCTTTCTATTCACTCGACTCAAATGTTTTCCCGATAAATAAGCGCTGTACTGTTTTGTTAGTTCCTTCGGAGTAAATGTTTGTACTACATATCTACATCCCCAGTGACGTACGAGCTTTCACGTGCTTAATACGGCGTTCCTCCACGAGCACGGCGAAAATCTTTACCTCGTCCGCTTGAGTTAACGTCACGATGAACATCTCCGTTCTATCTTTCACCCCAGCTGGATGGAAGCGATGATGTATTTACAGTAATTCTGATAATTATGCCAAGAACATAAAAAAAAAGTCTTCAGTGTTCCAATAAGACTTCATATTTAATAACTGTAGAGCTCTTACCGTTAACACCTCGTCGATTTTACAGTGTTATGATAAATCGTAGAACTGTTGTGTCCATCGTTTTGTATGAATTAATAAATCGTGCACGTTATCTTCTGCCGTGTTTATATGTTCACTACACGTTTGATGAGCTGCAGCTTTTCTCCAAGCGTGTAGCGGTTTCTGTAATACCCCATGTATAAGCACACCCACACACCCAAGCTTAACCACGCCTTATATATTATTATGTGGAAGCACTTAATGAGCTCATTCCCACATACATATACACATATATATATATATATATATATATATAAATAAAACAGTAGTGTGTGGCTTTCTAACCTGTCCTTGCTTCCTTCAGGAAGAGCTCCTGGCGGGATCTCGATGTAAAGCCTAACCCCGACCAGCGACCCCCGCCACACTACAGGCTTGATCTCAGAACTTCGCCGCTCAAAGAGCAAAAAACGCACACGGCTATTCGAAGGTGTAGGTTCCTCAAGGACGAGCAACTGAGTATCCTATAGAATTGAGAGAAGAAGAAAAATCATGTTTTAAATCACCAGGTTATTTCTTGACAGACTCAAATAAGCACTTGAAGTGTGCAGGAGCCTAAACCGTGGATGTTTTGCAGCAAGGCTGTGGTTTTAACAGGTCTTTTGTGCTTCACTGGTCTTTCAAGGGTTTATAGGTAATAATTAGCTAATGCTAGTGCAAACTCTATACACCAACTAGGAAAAATCTCATTTAACAGTCTGTAAAATGATCATTTATGTTTTTTTATGTGAGTCAATATACAGATACTTACAGAATAGAATAACTTGGCTGAAAGATTGTGATCCCTCTGATCGTTCCCTCGCCCACCTGGGATCTTTAGGGGTGGGTGAGGGGCATCAGGAACACCACAGAGGCCCTGGACACGGGTTACTGCAACACCGAGGGCACCTGCTGGGACTACACAAGGACATGACAAACTGTTTCATGAGGCACGTCACACACTACAGTCTCTGTTGTCTAAAATCTCTCGCACTTCTTGTGTTCATTTGAACTCAATCCTTTTTACAGTTCAGAAGTCAACCAGGGAGACAAACTGTTGTGCTCCCCCCCCCCCCCGCATTACTGCAGAGTCAGCTACAGTTCCGCCCAAAAATTTACACCCCCCTGGCAGAATCTGCAAAAAGGTTCATAATTATTATTTTTTAAATAAGAGGGATCATAAAGATTGCATTTAGATTGTTTATTTAGTGCTGCCCTGAATAAACTATTTCACATAACAGGAGCTTTCAAATAAATTCAGTTATTTATTCCTAATTCTGTGTTCATTCTTGGATCTCTGAGGAGAATTTCCATTTAGGGAACAACAGATGAAATATGTGGCACATTAAACAAGATGCGTCGATGGTATCGTGACACTACAGACGGTGTAGCTGGTACCGTGACACTACAGACGGTGTAGTTGGGCAAGACGTGTCGATGGTACCGTGACACTACAGACGGTGTAGTTGGGCAAGACGTGTCGATGGTACCGTGACACTACAGACGGTGTAGTTGGTACCGTGACACTACAGACGGTGTAGTTGGGCAAGACGTGTCGATGGTACCGTGACACTACAGACGGTGTAGTTGGTACCGTGACACTACAGACGGTGTAGTTGGTACCGTGACACTACAGACGGTGTAGCTGGTATCGTGACACTACAGACGGTGTAGCTGGTATCGTGACACTACAGACGGTGTAGCTGGGTAAGACGTGTCGATGGTCTCGTGACACTACAGACGGTGTAGTTGGTACCGTGACACTACAGACAGTGTAGCTGGTATCGTGACACTACAGACGGTGTAGCTGGGTAAGACGTGTCGATGGTCTCGTGACACTACAGACGGTGTAGTTGGTACCGTGACACTACAGACGGTGTAGCTGGTATCGTGACACTACAGACGGTGTGGTTGGTATCGTGACACTACAGAAGGTGTAGTTGGGTAAGACGTGTCGATGGTCTCGTGACACTACAGACGGTGTAGTTGGTATCGTGACACTACAGACGGTGTAGTTGGTCTCGTGACACTACAGACGGTGTAGTTGGTCTCGTGACACTACAGACGGTGTAGTTGGTATCGTGACACTACAGACGGTCTAGTTGGTATCGTGACACTACAGACGGTCTAGTTGGGTAAGATGTGTCGATGGTCTCGTGACACTACAGACGGTGTAGTTGGTCTAGTGACACTACAGACGGTGTAGTTGGGTAAGACGTGTCGATGGTCTCGTGACACTACAGACGGTGTAGTTGGTATCGTGACACTACAGACGGTGTAGGTGGTCTCGTGACACTACAGACGGTGTAGTTGGTATCGTGACACTACAGACGGTGTAGGTGGTCTCGTGACACTACAGACGGTGTAGTTGGTCTCGTGACACTACAGACGGTGTAGTTGGTCTCGTGACACTACAGACGGTGTAGTTGGTATCGTGACACTATAGACGGTCTAGTTGGGTAAGATGTGTCGATGGTCTCGTGACACTACAGATGGTGTAGTTGGTCTCGTGACACTACAGACGGTGTAGTTGGTCTCGTGACACTACAGACGGTGTAGCTGGTATCGTGACACGACGAACGGTGTAGCTGGTATCGTGACACCACAGACGGTGTAGCTGGTATCGTGACACTACAGACGGTGTAGTTGGGTAAGACGTGTCAATGGTCTCGTGACACTACAGACGGTGTAGTTGGTCTCGTGACACGACAGACGGTGTAGCTGGTATCGTGACACTACAGACGGTGTAGTTGGTCTCGTGACACTACAGACGGTGTAGCTGGTATCGTGACACTACAGACGGTGTAGTTGGGTAAGACGTGTCGATGGTCTCGTGACACTACAGACGGTGTAGTTGGTGTCGTGACACGACAGACGGTGTAGCTGGTATCGTGACACTACAGACGGTGTAGCTGGTATCGTGACACGACGAACGGTGTAGCTGGTATCGTGAAACGACGAACGGTGTAGCTGGTATCATGACACGACGAACAGTGTAGCTGGTATCATGACACGACGAACGGTGTAGCTGGTATCGTGACACTACAGACGGTGTAACTGGTATCGTGACACTACAGACGGTGTAACTGGTATCGTGACACTACAGACGGTGTAGCTTTTATCGTGACAGTACAGACGGTGTAGTTGGTATCGTGACAGTACAGACGGTGTAGTTGGTATTGTGACACTACAGACGTGTAGTTGGGTAAGACGTGTTGATGGTCTCGTGATACTACAGATGGTGTAGTTGCTCTCATGACACTACAGACGGTGTAGTTGGTCTCGTGACACTACAGACGGTGTAGCTGGGTAAGACGTGTCGATGGTCTCGTGACACTACAGACGGTGTAGCTGGGTAAGACGTGTCGATGGTCTCGTGACACTACAGACGGTGTAGCTGGGTAAGACGTGTCGATGGTCTTGTGACACTACAGACGGTGTAGTTGGGTAAGACGTGTCGATGGTCTCGTGACACTACAGACGGTGTAGTTGGTATCGTGACACTACAGACGGTGTAGTTGGGTAACACGTGTCGATGGTCTCGTGACACTACAGACGGTGTGGTTGGTATCGTGACACTACAGACGGTGTGGTTGGTATCGTGACACTACAGACGGTGTAGTTGGTCTCGTGACACTACAGACGGTGTAGGTGGGTAAGACGTGTCGATGGTCTCGTGACACTACAGACGGTGTAGTTGGTCTCGTGACACTACAGACGGTGTAGCTGGTATCGTGACACTACAGACGGTGTAGCTGGTATTGTGACACTACAGACGGTGTAGTTGGGTAACACGTGTCGATGGTCTCGTGACACTACAGACGGTATAGTTGGTCTCGTGACACTACAGACGGTGTAGTTGGTATCGTGACACTACAGACGGTGTAGTTGGGTAACACGTGTCGATGGTCTCGTGACAGTACAGACGGTGTGGTTGGTATCGTGACACTACAGACGGTGTAGTTGGGTAACACGTGTCGATGGTCTCGTGACAGTACAGACGGTGTGGTTGGTATCGTGACACTACAGACGGTGTAGTTGGGTAACACGTGTCGATGGTCTCGTGACAGTACAGACGGTGTGGTTGGTATCGTGACACTACAGACGGTGTAGTTGGGTAACACGTGTCGATGGTCTCGTGACGCTACAGACGGTGTGGTTGGTATCGTGACACTACAGACGGTGTAGTTGGGTAACACGTGTCGATGGTCTCGTGACAGTACAGACGGTGTGGTTGGTATCGTGACACTACAGACGGTGTAGTTGGGTAACACGTGTCGATGGTCTCGTGACACTACAGACGGTGTAGTTGGTATTGTGACACTACAGACGGTGTAGTTGGGTAACACGTGTCGATGGTCTCGTGACACTACAGACGGTGTGGTTGGTATCGTGACACTACAGACACACCGTTACTTGGTACTTTGGTTACGTTGGTTGGTACCACACCGGTTGGTATCGTGACACTACAGACGGTGTGGTTGGTCTCGTGAAACTACAGACGGTGTAGTTGGTCTCGTGACACTACAGACGGTGTAGTTGGGTAACACGTGTCGATGGTCTCGTGACACTACAGACGTGTAGCTGGTATCGTGACACTACAGATGGTGTAGCTGGGTAAGACGTGTCGATGGTCTCGTGACACTACAGACGGTGTAGCTGGGTAAGACGTGTCGATGGTCTCGTGACACTACAGACGGTGTAGTTGGTATCGTGACACTACAGACGGTGTAGTTGGGTAACACGTGTCGATGGTCTCGTGACACTACAGACGGTGTAGTTGGTATCGTGACACTACAGACGGTGTAGTTGGGTAACACGTGTCGATGGTCTCGTGACACTACAGATGGTGTGGTTGGTATCGTGACACTACAGACACACCGTTACTTGGTACTTTGGTTACGTTGGTTGGTACCACACCGGTTGGTATCGTGACACTACAGACGGTGTGGTTGGTCTTGTGACACTACAGACGGTGTAGTTGGTCTCGTGACACTACAGACGGTGTAGTTGGTCTCGTGACACTACAGACGGTGTAGTTGGGTAACACGTGTCGATGGTCTCGTGACACTACAGACGTGTAGCTGGTATTGTGACACTACAGACGGTGTAGTTGGGTAACACGTGTCGATGGTCTCGTGACACTACAGACGGTGTGGTTGGTATCGTGACACTATAGACGGTGTAGTTGGGTAACACGTGTCGATGGTCTCGTGACACTACAGACGTGTAGCTGGTATTGTGACACTACAGACGGTGTAGTTGGGTAACACGTGTCGATGGTCTCGTGACACTACAGACGGTGTGGTTGGTATCGTGACACTATAGACGGTGTAGTTGGGTAACACGTGTCGATGGTCTCGTGACAGTACAGACGGTGTGGTTGGTATCGTGACACTACAGACGGTGTGGTTCGTATCGTGATATTGCTAGTGCTGTGAATGGGTTCCTCTCTGATGTGTAGACCCTGTCTGGGGGACCTAACAGAGCCGCTGAAGGCAGAGCCGAGACGGCGTTAGCTCGGCGGTCCTGTGAGCTCCAGACAGGAAGTGTCTGCGCTAAACACAGCGCTGTCAGCTGTAATGATAGAGACAGGTTGAGGACAGAACCCACGGCTTGTAGAACTTCTAGAGAAATCCCGTCCACTCGGAAACTCTCCATTCCCCTCCCATGTCGGTCTGCCCTCTAGGCGAGCTGTTCGGGAAGGCTTGATCGCCTACCAGGCCGCGGAGCTCGCGCGTTTTAGCCTAGCATTAGCTACATTAGGAAGAGAAATGACCCACGCGTACCTTTTGATCTCAGGGTTATTGTGGGTTACTCCGACCACTGGCATCTTCGCTATGTTTCTCTCTTTCTCTCTGGCAAAACAGTGACTATTCAGGATCGTCTGGAGGTTGGATTTAACCATCCGGACAGCGGCGGCACCACAGCACTGTGTTCACTCCGCGACTCGGTGTGTTGTGGAGGGGGAGAGGGAGGGGGAGGGGTGTTTATTCCGCCTGAGGCGTGTCTCTCTCTCTCTCTTACTCACTTACTCTCTCTCACTCTGTTACTCACTTACTCTCTCACTCTCTTACTCTCTCTCTCTCTCTTACCACTTACTCTATCTCACTCTCTCTCACTCTCTCTCTTACTCTACTCACTCTCTCTCTCTCTCTCACTCTCTTACTCTTCTCTCTCTTACTCACTTACTCTATCTCACCTCTTACTTACCTCTCTCTCACTCTCTTACTCTCTCACTCTCTTACTCACTCTCTACTCTCTCTCTCACACCTCTTACTCTCTCTCTCTCTCTCACTCTCTTACTCTCTCTCTCTCTCACCCACTTACTAATCTCTCTCTCTTACTCACTTACTCTCTCTCACTCTCTTACTCTCTCTCTCTTACTCTCACTTACACTCTCTCTTACTCACTTACTCTCTCTCCCACTCTCTTACTCTCTCTCTCTCTTACTCACTTACTCTATCTACTCTCTACTCTCTTACTCTCTCTCACTCTCTCTCTCTCTTACTCACTTACTCTCTCTCACTCTCTTACTCTCTCTCTCTCTTACTCACTTACTCTTACTTTATCTCACTCCTCTTACTCACTCTCTCACTCTCTTACTCTCTCACTCTCTTACTCACTTACTCTCTCTCACTCTCTTACTCTCTCTCTTACTCACTTACTCTCTCTCACTCTCTTACTCTCTCTCTCTCACTCACTTACTCTATCTCACTCTCTTACTCACTCTCTCTCACTCTCTTACTCTCTCACTCTCTTACTCACTTACTCTCTCTCACTCTCTTACTCTCTCTCTCTCTCTCTCTCTCTCTCTCTCTCTCTCTCACTCACTTACTCTCTCTCACTCTCTTACTCTCTCACTCTCTTACTCACTTACTCTATCTCACTCTCTTACTCACTTACTCTCTCTCACTCTCTTACTCTCTCTCTCTCTTACTCACTTACTCTCTCTCTCTTACTCACTTACTCTCTCTCTCTCTCTTACTCTCTCTCTCTCATTCACTTTCTCTCTCTTACTCACTTACTCTCTCTCACTCTCTTACTCTCTCTCTCTCTTACTCACTTACTCTATCTCACTCTCTTACTCACTTACTCTCTCTCACTCTCTCACTCTCTTACTCTCTCTCTCTCTTACTCACTTACTCTCTCTCACTCTCTTACTCTCTTTCTATCTCTCTCTTACTCACTCTATCTCACTCTCTTACTCACTTACTCTCTCACTCTCTTTCTCACTTACTCTCTCTCACTCTCACTCTTTCTCTCTCTCTCTTACTCACTTACTCTCTCTCACTCTCTCACTCTCTTTCTCTCTCTCTCTTACTCACTCTATCTCACTCTCTTACTCACTTACTCTCTCTCACTCTCTTTCTCTCTCTTACTCACTCTCTCACTCTCTCTCTCTTACTCACTTACTCTCTCTCACTCTCTCACTCTCTTACTCTCTCTCTCTCCCTCTCTCTCTCTCTCTCTCTCTCTCTCTCACTCTCTTTCTCTCTCTCTCTCACTCTCCCACTCTCTTACTCTCACTCTCACTCTCTTAGTCTCTTACTCACTCTCTCTCTCTCTTACTCACTTACTCTCTCTCACTCTCTCTCTCTCTGTGCATGCGCGGGGGAAGAGTGAGCGTGGTAGGTGGAGGACGCGAGAGTGGTTCGGCGTTTTGCCAAAAGTTTTTCGCGAGTTTTTGTCAGTTTTTTCTTTAATTGTTTGAAAGTCCAGCTGTTGATTTATCAGTGGTTGGTGAAAACTTGAGAGTCGGTGAGGGTGAGCGAGACGCCATGGCCTCCGAGGCCGGAGGGGAGAAGCTGTCTCTCCGCCATGGCGTCAGGTGTGTGCCGGCAAATGGAGAACAGGTGGAGGAGATTCTGCTAGCGGTGGGAGAGCGGGTCGGGTGTGAGAAGATCCACTCCACCTCCCGAATGGACAAAGCTGTGGTGATCTTCCTGAAAAAGGAAATACTCGTCGACATGCTGTGTAAAAGTGTAGTAGTGCTAAATGATGACCTGCTGGACATTACCCCCCTTTCTACTCCTGCGGCGAGGGTAGTGATTTCACGGTGTTTCGCCCCACTTGGGAGACGGGCAAGAATAGCGGGGAGCTTCTCCGATTTGGCAAGTTGTCGATCCCCCTGTCCGATCTCCGCGCCTCCCGGTTGTAAAGACCACACGGTGAAACACGTCCTGTCGTTTCGTTGACAGGTGTATATGTTTCTAAATAACCGGGAACGAACGCTGGATGTAAACTTTAAAGTCAAACACGGCAGCAACAGCTACACCATCTACGCCACCACCGAGCGCCTGAGGTGCTTTGAGTGTGGGGAGGTCGGACACAAGCGGCTGAGCTGCCCACGCAGAGCGGCGCAACCGGGGAGCTCCAGGGGAGACACGGCCGGGGCGCAGCAGCAGCGTGGAGACAGCCAGAAGAAGGTCACTGGAGAACAAGAACCCAGAACAGAGGGGGATAACGTCTCACCGAGGTCACAGCAGGAAGAGGTCAGTAAAGTACACACCACCGGGGCTACCGCAGTACCCAGTGATAGCGTTGACACCCGTCCCCACACCATCAACGATACTGACACCCGTCCCCACACCAGCAACGATAATGACACCTGTCCCCGCACCAGCAACGATACTGACACCCGTCCCCACACCAGCAACGATAATGACACCCGTCCCCACACCAGCAACGATACTGACACCCGTCCCCACACCAGCAACGATAATGACACCTGTCCCCGCACCAGCAACGATACTGACACCCGTCCCCACACCAGCAACGATAATGACACCCGTCCCCGCACCAGCAACGATACTGACACACGTCCCCACACCAGCAACGATACTGACACACGTCCCCACACCAGCAACGATACTGACACACGTCCCCACACCAGCAACGATAATGACACCCGTCCCCGCACCAGCAACGATACTGACACACGTCCCCACACCAGCAACGATACTGACACACGTCCCCACACCAGCAACGATACTGACACACGTCCCCGCACCAGCAATAATAATGACACCCGTCCCCGCACTAGCAATGATACCGACACCTGTCCACGCACCAGCAATAATAATGACACCCGTCCCCGCACCAGCAATAATAATGACACCCGTCCACGCACCGGCAACGATACCGGCACCCATGACTATTCCAGCGACAATACTGATACCACACAGCGATCTTGTCTCAAGCCTGGCAAAGCAGTTACAAGTGGAGAAAGAAACCCCACACAACCGCAGCTGAAGTACCAACAAGACGTGAATGTTGATGATAAAAATCCTAAAATGGACAGAATAGGGAAACTGATGGAAAAGGTGGAGTACCCATCGAAACACAATGACGAGATGTCCGAAGACTCGAGCTCGGAGTATAGTGATGGGTCTTCAGGAGAGGAATCTCTCACAGATATGGAGGAGGAGGAGGAGGAGGCCACCATAGAACTGAATATGATTCAGAATGACAAAGGGTTTGAGGTTTAGGAATTATTAGTACTATTATTATTATTATTATTATTATTAATTTTCTATTTATTTATTTATTTATTTATTTATTTTTAAGAGGAGGATCTCTTTGAGGGAGATCTGATGGGGTTCTTCTTTTATCTTTTTTCTCTCTTTTCCCTCTTCCTCTCCTTCTTATCCCCTCTCTTCTTTTCTTTTGTTTTTAAATAGAAAAAATGTTCTCTCAACAGTATTTATATGTAACGGTAAAAATGTTTTTTTGGAGAATAAAGTTCTGTTAAAAATCAAATCAATCTCTCACTCTCTTACTCTCTCTCACTCTCACTCTCTCTCACTCACTCTTTCTCTCTCTCTCTCTCTCTCTCTCTCTCTCTCTCTCACTCTCTTACTCACTCTCTCTCACTCTCTCTCTCTCTCTCTGTCTCTTACTCACTCTCTCTCTCACTCTCTTACTCTCACACTCTCTTACTCTCTCTCTCTCTCT
Organism: Ameiurus melas; assembly: GCA_012411365.1. Classification (NCBI taxonomy): domain Eukaryota; kingdom Metazoa; phylum Chordata; class Actinopteri; order Siluriformes; family Ictaluridae; genus Ameiurus; species Ameiurus melas. Next base: position 28,395,985 of record CM022762.1, on the reverse strand, counting down.
TTCTGTTTCTGTTCCTGTCTCTCAATACATTGCACTCTGTACTGGAGCGATACACAATGTTACACATTCCACACACACACGAATGTCACAGGTGTAAATGAGCTCTAACAGAGAAAACAAAACCACTCACAAACATGACATTAGATCATATTTATAAACCACTACCTTACTGTATATTGTACATGTACTACTCTAAACAAAAAGGACAATCCCATACACACCACCCTGCTGAAACAGAAACCCTCACAGAATTTCTAATGGTTATAATGAGAATGATATTGGTTTTAATTGAAAATATCATAATAAATATAATATCAAAATATCATCCAACTGTAGTGACTTTTTACCTCACAGTTGTGAGATAAGATCACACAGCTACGATTTTTATCGTGCAGTTGCAAAATATTATCCCTCAACTGTGACTTTTTCATGGCGTTGAAAAATATCATGCAATCGTGACTTTTTTTTTTTAAATCTCACATTTGTAAGATATCGCTCAACCGCAACTTTTCCCTTGTCCACTCAGTCGTGACCTTTTTACACAACTGTGTTGTGTAAAAGTTACAGAATTGTGACTATCATGTAAACTGATAGTAGATATTTCACAATTCCAACCTTATCTTACAGTTACTTTTAAAAATTCACAATTGTGACTTAGTGCTTCTGTTATAATAATAATAATAATAATAATAATAATAATAATAATAATAATAATAATAATAATCAAACCACAACAATACAAGCATCTGCAGTAGAATGAGGAAACATAATATAACATACACTGTAAAACCGGTTAATTCATTTAACTCAAAACTTTGTAATTTAAAATAAATTTTTTGTTTTATTTCAGTGGATTTGGCTTAAAAAATTGATTTATCAACTTAAAATTTTGGAGGTAATTAGTTTCCTCAAATTTTTTTGAGTTAAACGAACGTAACCGGTTTTACAGTGAACCTAAAGTATTGTTGTCAGCGAGAACCGGCCACTCTGAGAGAATGTCTTAGGCTGAACAGGACAGCGTGCCTGCCGTGTTGGTGTGACTCGGTTAGAGGTGGGACACATAAAATTGTGAGATGAAATGCCATAATTATGAGAAATGAATTCACAACTGTGTGATATAAACTCACCAAGTTCTCTCAATTTTGAGTTTCGACTTCGCAATTGCATAATATTAACTAACCCTTGTGACGTTTTACTGAAATCTGCATATTATTTCCTCATAGCTGGAGTGAACAAGCTTCCATAAATATGAAACGCAATAGAAATGATATTTAGCTAACTAAACATTTCGTACGATGCATACAATAGTACTAAAAGTATAACAATGTTATAGACCAAAAGTGTTTACTCTGCTTGAAGATGCCTGACGAGCCACATCCTTCACATTTTAATGAAACTTTATATAGTATTCTGTAGAAGATCTGCACACAGGCTCCTTCTCTACTCAAACACTATCTTCATTACTAATAAAGTCCTGCAGAAGGACGTGGTTGTTCAGGGAACACATTGGTTGATAGCTGAATAAAATTTTTTTAAATAAATAAATTAATAATAATAATAATAATAATAACACTGACAATATTTATAACACTATAAAAAAACGTCTCAAAGAGTTAAAAAATAAAAATAAAAATGAAATGTTGAACTCCATCTCCGTAACTGCTAGAGACCCAGTGTTCGCTAATATTAATGAATCCACCTTTAACAAAAAAAAAGCAAACAAAACAACAGATTAATGAAAAAAATAATGAAATACCCATCCATAGTATATAATCTAGGTCAAAATGTGCACCTTTATAGGACAATTCCAACTCTTCTCAAATAAATAAATAAATAAATAAATAAATAATACCTGCACCATGATGATAACTGGGTTTACAGCTTTTATTTTAAATTCGAATCAAAATGTATTTACATGGTGTGATTTTAAAGTGAAAATGTATAAGTACTTTTGGAGAGGGTAAAAAAAAAAGCACATGGGACAAACCTAAATCTCAAAACTAAAGTGAAAGCATTTCTGCTTGGCCAAGCCCTCTTTTACTTTGACCTGCTGCCTTATGATCTACTTTCAGCTGTGCCTGTCAGTCAAAGACCCATTTCTGATGCATGAGCATAATGTACACGAGCCAGTGACAGTCCAAGTTTGCAATATCCACCCTGTATGTGATCATGCCTGGTATGTAACGAGTCGTTTCTATATCTATAGTGATAATTACGTTCTGATTTCTTTTTAAATATACAGAAGCATGTTTATGCATGTATATATTTCGATATGTCATTGTAGCTCTCGGCAGTCCAACCTAAAGTCTAGTTTAAGCCGTGTTGAAAGTGTTGTGTGTCTCGTACAGCTGATTTGATGTATTGATGAAAAACGATGGCATCTAGGAATATGGAACAACATCCTGTTGTCATTAAGAAGTGCCAAACTACAGAGAGCTGTGTTTTCACTTTTCTAAAACCAGATTTAGCTCATCTCTGCTGTGGAAATCTAGGACTAGCTTCTGACTTTTTTTTTTTTTTAAGTGTTAGCATTGGAATCATTTATCCATTTGTTCTCCTGGTGTTCGTTTTGCTTTAAAATCATTTATCGTACATAATATTGAAAATTAGCAGAAGGAAAAAAATCGCTTACATAGTCGGCCTTATCATGAATGTGTAAAATTCTCACGTGGAAGTTGTATCTGTGTAATAGTAACACTACAAACAGCTTGAGTAGATCTGTCCTCCAGCTCAATTCAACAGTCAAGTAAATGTAATGAATCAACTCACCAAACAAACAGTCATTTTAAACCAAGGATTATATCACTATATTAGGAACACACCCATGTTATGTGTAAATGCAACAGTTACAGTGGGGGAAAAAAGTATTTGATCCTTTGCTGATTTTGTACGTTTGCCCACTAACAAAGAAATGATCAGTCTATAATTTTAATGGCAGGTTTATTTCAACAGTGAGAGACAGAATAACAACAAAAAAATCCAGAAAAAATGCATGTCAAAAATGTTATAAATTGATTTGCATTTTAATGAGGGGAATAAGTATTTGACCCCTCTGCAAAACATGACTTAGTACTTGGTATTGACTTAGTAATTACTTTTAATTTTCAATGGCCTGGCTGAGGGAAGGAGGTTCGCACCCAAGATTTGACGGTACATGGCCCCGTCCATCGTTATAACATTTTTGACATGCGTTTTTCTGGATTTTTTTTTGTTGTTATTCTGTCTCTCACTGTTCAAATAAATCTACCATCAAAATTATAGACTGATCATTTCTTTGTTAGTGGGCAAACGTACAGAATCAGCAGGGGATCAAATACTTTTTTTCCCCCACTGTATTCACTGGCCACTTTAACAGGAACACCTACACTACTGTGTATTCATGCAGATACAGGTCAAGAGCTTCAGTCAATATTTATATCACACATTAGAATGTGGAAAACTATGATCTCTGGGACTTGAACCATGACATGGCCGTTGGCACCAGACAGGCTCGTTTGAATATTTCAGAACCTGCTGATCTTCTGGGATTTTCACACACAGCAGTATGATGTGAAAAACGTAAAAAATAAGAATAAAAATAAAGTCAGTTCTGCAGGCAGAACTATCTTAAAAACATCCGATTGATAAGAGTGGTTTGAGCTGATGGGAAGTCTATGGAAACTACCAAAAAACACGCTTTACAACCACGATGAGCCGAAAAGCACCCTAGAATCCACAACGCATGAAAAGCTTGATATAGATGGGCTACACCTGTGGAAGACCACATCAGGTTCCACTCCTGTCAGCCAAGAACAGGAATCCGAGGCTACAGTTTGCGGACAGTTGAAGGTCGGATAAACATCCCTTTGGCCGTTTTCCAATCTTCAGCTGTCCCGTTTGGGTGAGCTTCTGCCCTGAATGATTTTTTTGTTTGTTTGTTTGTTTTTCACACCATTCTGTGTAAACTCTACAGACTGTAAATCCCAGATGATCAGCAGTTGATGAAATACTCTAATATACTATGTCATCTGGCATAATCACATTTTTTTTTTTTTGCCCGTTCTGAAATTTGATGTCAGCCGATCGACTGAAAATTCCATGAATGTGCAGGTGTACAGTTGTTTCTAATAAAGTGGACAGTGAGTGTACATAGAGTTTTTTTCATTCCATAGAGAAATATAGGCGGATTCTCCCTGTTAAGTCTTTGAGTGAGGTGGAAAATCCATGGAAAGGAATCAGCCTGAACCGCTGCATATTGGTGGCAATGGCCATTGTGGTGCTCAGCTCTGGGGCTGAAATTATACAAGGTGAGTGATTTTCATATGTACTGTTCAAGACCTTTTCTGCAGATCTTCCAGCATATAAGATTTCATACTATCTTTTTTTTTTTTTTTTTTTTTTAAATATTCATTACTTTTAGAGACATTGGAGCCTTTATTCGATGTGGCAGAAGATGCAGATGTGCAGGATGAGGTATTATAAAACTCTCCTGCCTAACAGTAACTTTAAATTCAGAGGCTCATAGTCATAAATCCTCTGTATTTTTCTGTTTCTTTCTCGTCAGTTTGAAGAATCTTGGTGGGACAGTCTAGCATTTTGGAGTTGGGGGGAAGAAGATGAAATCGATGAATTTAGCAAAAATAGAGCCGCCATGCAACCTGGAGAAAGGCCTACGGCCAAAGTGCGTAAGAGAGAGAGTCCCGAGAGACTCCTAAAAGAAAGGAATTAAATATGTTAATAAAGTCATAATGAAAAATTGGAGAGGAGCAGGAGCTTTAAAAAACGTTATACATAGAGCAAAACCAAGAAATATGATAAGAGTCAGATAAATGAGTAATCATTACACTTGAATAAGGACAACATGTGATATATATATATATATATATCTATATATATATATAGTTTAATGCTGATATCTTCAAATATACAAAACCTATAAATACATAACAAATGAGACTTTTAGATACATGTTATCTTGGTGCTATTTATCGTATATAGTTAGCATGCACAAGCACTGATGGGACTAAATTTGAACATAAATCAATCAATCATTTATTAGAGGGAAGAATCACTTTGAGATATTTATATAGCTAATGTCATTGTAATATATTTGACATATTACAGAGGCTAACTGTAGCCTTGGATTTTGTTTTCTCTGACCTATACATGCTAAAATGGTTTAGTTAGAGTACATCTAATGCCTGCATTGGAAAAATTCTACAACAATATTAGTCTTGTATAAGGTACATTATATTATCATATATTATCACCCAGAAAGCAGAAACGGCGTGTGCTAGAAACACACCTGGGCGAATCCGTACATGATATTTTACCTTCAGAACAGGTAAATGTCACAATGTGACATTTTCTCCTGATTGACAGATTGGGTATGTTCTGCATGTCTAACAGTATAGCAGTAGCTTACAGTTCTGCACTTTGTATTTTGAGACAAATGTGTGCACTTGCAAAAATAAATGAAATATAAGGTCATGCGTGAGGCATCTTTATGATATATAATGCAATATATGTGCGCGTGTGTGTATCGGTGCTGATATTATCAGCGACATCCACACTCCTTGGCTACCATGTTGGTCTTGTAAGAAATGGTGGTGGAATCGCTGTACAGCTCAATCACACATAGGTCGTCATATGCCACAGGCACACAGCAGAGCGTGCGATTTAGAGGTTGTCCGCTCTGGAAGTGACTGTTCAAGAGGATAGCATGGTTGTTACCGTTGATCAGGGGGAATCCACATGCTCCTTCACAGTTGTTAATGTTGGCCGTGGCAGGTTCCAGCAGGTACTTCTCCAGAGACACAGTGAAACTCTCGAGATGACACTGACTCAGCCTTGGGGGTCCTTCCTGACCAGCTCGGACTGCCCTCTGCGCTCTTTCTACTGCCCAAGCACCTAGCACAGCCTGTAAGGCCTTCAGCAGTAAGAGCGCTCTGTACTGGACCTCACTTTGGTTCCCCAAACCTGTGTAGATGAGATAAAATGACGTCTTAGCAACTAACCACAATGGCAACCTTCCTGTTTTTAAAATGGACATTTACAGTGACTTACAGACAGCAACAACAGTAAACTTATCACCTGTTTCCAGCTCCTCTCCGTCTTCAGGAAGTGCACTGAGAACACTGAGAATCTGCAGCTTATCTATCGCACCACGTCCAACTTCCTCCATCTGCACTTGGGCTAAAGCCTCTTCTAGTTTTACTTTCAGCACAGAGAGCAAGGATGGCTTTAGGGCCAGCTCCACTCGGTGGGTCCTCAGTCCCAAGCTTTGGCGGGGGAAGAAGAACACAGTTGGGCCTGAGGAATTGACCAGCTCAAGAAGAAGAGACTCGCTTGAAGACACTCCAAGGGTTAAAGGGGGCAGAGAGTGAAGAACACTGGGGCTGACTGTCCTGACCTCATCTTGTGCAAGTAGTGGACTTCCTCGAGTACAGACTTCATTTAAGAACTTCTGAAGTTCACACAAGAAGAGAAATGTTCTGGAAGAGGGCAGAGGGCTAAGTCAGAGTCTGTCAAAGGAATGCTTGAGTGAAAGAGACACAAAATGTATGTTTCATAGCTGTGACATGTGAATAGGGATTGCTTAGGGACATACCCATTTGAATGAGGTACATTTTCACGGTCAGATTTCTTGGGAAACAAAAGAATCACTGGACTCTGTGTTTTCTTGGACCTGGTGTTCCTCCGATTCATGATGGCCTGAAATTCAGACAAACCTATTTTCTTCCCTAAAAATAGTACAAACATATTCATACATTGCCCTTCATTAACAGCCCTAGTTATAATATTAATCCCAGAAAATATGACATCACCACTGTCATGCTGAACGTCCATCCTCAGTGTTATATGCTCATGACTGAAGCTCTCTGTCTGAACGCCTGTAAGAACCAGGAGGTGTGTGGCCTGAGAAACACACAGAATCTGGCACAAAATTTTAAAAAAGGGAAGCAACTGTCAACACAAAACATCACAACAATGTATATCAGTAAACTATTATTATTATTATTATTATTATTATTGTTATTACTACTACTACGATGACCACCTGGTTGTTTGGCTGAAGGACATCACTGCTGAATTTGATCTTCAACCCATCTGTGTTGCAAGAGTCAGTGAAAAACAGGAGCATCATGGAAGCCATTGTAGTTTGTCGATAACATTTTCCAGGCTTTGCAAAGTGTAGTGTCACCGTGAAAGTCCCGTCCTCTTCAACATCCCAATGTTCTTAAAAAAAAAAAAAGAATTTGACAAACAAGGAGAGGGGAAAACACATCCTGTACCACTGTCTTTGACCAGATCTGTACACTACTTCAAAACGTATATCCACAGGAGTATTAAATTAGAGCACTGGTACCTTTCATGCTGTGCAAAAATTCTGGACCATTCTGCTCTTTCTGCACGATCTGCATTATTAGTGACGAAAGCTGGGAATATTGCACACCATCGTAATGTGAACAAAATCCAAACCGAGTTAATTCCTGCTTCACCTGCTCACCGTCCTTACTCCAGACCTTATGCAAAGCAAGGAGGACTTCACGTAATGCTTCAGATTGATGCTGCTTCTCCTCGGCACATGGCATGTCCTCCAAAAGATCCTGCAAGGGAGAATGCGTGCAACTGGCTGGTCCTCCAGAGGGCACATGCTTTTCGCTTTCACTTATGTTTTGTTCTGTAAACAGGTGCACAATACGTTCGTGAGACTGCTAGAGATACTGCACATAGTCAGCTATTTTTATTTTTATTTTTTTTATAAAACACTCTTACAGCAGTGAAAACTGCCACTCCAGTCAAAAGTCAGAATTTCAGCCAGGCTTTGCTATATGCTAGATTTCAGCTTTAGTAATCTGAAGAAAACAGAAGACATAAGAAGTGTGGAGGTGACTGACCTGACTGGGACTGAATTGGCACGAAGTCCTTGCTTGGGTTAAGCTCTGTCTCTGCATGACCCAGTGGTCCTGTGACCACTGTGAGTGGCAGAAGCAGCAATGGCCAAATGCACATCTTCACACCGGTTTCCTTTTAGTCACAACTGTGTCAAATCCTTGTTCGGGGGAGGTTCAACAATGGAAACAAGTTTTATACACAACTTCTGCATTCCTGAAGGAAACAGGCTGCCAAAATAGCTTCACAGTACCATGCCCTTGAATGGAGGGATTTTAATGTGTGCCTCCTGTTTTTATTAAGGGGGTCTAGCAGACGGTGTGGATGTGGATAAACACTATAATAGCCTACCACAGAGAGATAAAGCGAGTCAGACAGACAAGGTATTACTGTGCTGACACCGGGTGTAATACGTCAAACGTTGACAGCTTGAGGTGACAACAAAGATTAGAGCATTCCCCAAAATTATAATAAACAACAGATCTTTGTTCATGCTTTATATGCGGCTGTTCATGTCATTTCTCACATAAACGTCATAAAACATCCTGGATTCCAATATGTAGTAAATGTACAAAATATATATTGGGAGAGATGCATCTTGACCATATATGTACCTGAACAAATCTGCTCGGTCTATTTGAACAACAACAACAACAACAATAGAGAGGTCAAGCACTTTGTTCCTAAATTGGATGGCAATATGTGAAGTTGTTGCTGAGATATGTACTTCCTCACTTCATTTGTAAACTACAGAGCTCCCTAGAGTTTGGTCTAAATACATCACGTGATCTCGGATATCCCTGTTTGCCATCTTTTCAGTTACATTCATTCGCATATTCACAGATATATTGAATATCAACATTACTTACACTGACCTTGGTATGACCCACAGAATCAGAGGAACGTGGAGTTGCATTTCTACTACACTGTGTTGTAGACTTATGGTAAACGTTTGCCCAAATTGCTGTGAAGTTAACTGAGATTATCCTCAATCACACTGCCAAATTTCATTAAAACTGTATAAAGTGTTCTACAGGCTGCCTACTTCAAGAAGAAGAAACCATACAATTACAATAGGGTGCCTGTGTATATTTGATGCGTGGCCCCCTTAATAATAACGCATTTCATTACAACATACTCACTACCGATCACAGGTAAAGCAGGGGAATCCAGTACGTTAGTTCTGTTAAGAAATAGACTTTGCGCCAGTTGTCAACAGGATGCCTTAGAAACGGAGATATGCCCTCAGTATGTCTGGACAACATAGACAGCAGAACACACACAGCTGCAAATGTTTTGAAGCTTTTCAAGGTCTTTGTTCTGGCAAGCCTAAAGGAATGAGACAAAGACGAATCGAGGATAATCTCATTCCCGCAGGGGAAAGAATTTAACATATATGTACAATATTGTGCAAAAGTCTGAGGCACCTTTTATTTTTAAGTACAAACTTTGATATAGATTTTTAGTCTACATTATCGAGTCAGTCCATAATCATTTTAGACTCCAAAACATTCGTTTTCCAGCACAAAATTAAATATTAGAGAAAAATGTTTATATGTCATTAACGAAAGCAGAATATTACGTAAGAGACCACTTTTCAGATAAAAATCCACGATGAAGGCTTGGATGTGGTGCATTGCGTGGTTGTTCGTCTCATGGCTTGTTTGTTTTTACCTGTTTTTTCAGTTTCTCAGTTTAAAAGGATATCAAAGACTCGTGTTAGTTTCCTATAGCCTTTTAACCTAAATCCACTCCCAAAATGTGGGCATATTCTCCACTTTGACTACCTGGTACTATGGATCCCTGTGGTTGGCGTGCTGGATTATTCCAGGCGCTCTGGGTTCCCTGGATCAGCCCGATGGAGTTTCTACAGTGACGACCAGGGTGTTTTTCGGGCGCTCTTCCTTCTGAGAGATGAACCGAGAGGTTTGCGCTTGCAGTTTATATTAAATCTAAACTAAACTGCACTTGCATTCAGTCCATCAGCAAACCAAACTGTTTGAAACGACACAATTGATGGACCCATTCAAGGATATTTGCGATTCTCTTCGTCTGGTGCAACTGATAAATTCAGCTACCCAGTTAAATAAAAAAGATCCGGTTAAATCCACACGACTTTGATGTCGTTCTAACGAACGCTCCTCGTAGGGTCTCTGCGGTTGGAGTTTTTTTTAATGATGTTAGTGATCGCTGTGCAATAGAAATTGTAAGACTCCAAAGAGTAGACCACGCTTTATTATTTATTTATTTTGCAAGATATTTATTACAGTGATTTGTGTATTGATTCACAGATACCCGATATTGATCTAGGAGAATGGGAGTATTTACAATTTTCTTTATTGACTATACGTGATTAACATGCACCTTTTTAAAAGATACAGGGTAAGAGGCAGAGATAATCCTTGGTTTAATGAGTCAATCTCTTATTTATATTTTATATTATATATATATATATATATATATATATATATAGAGAGAGAGAGAGAGAGAGAGAGAGAGAGAGAGAGAGATATGCAGCATGGACTAAAGCAAAGAAAACAATCATGTGGACTGGACACATTAAGAAATAATTGTACAAAATTGATAAATTGTAAATGTGACTATTCCTTAAATATGAAATTGGCCAAATCATGTTTTGGTCCCCCCCCCCGCCCAATAGAACATCCACCATTATTTCTGCGGGTATTTTAGCACTTAGGGAACAAAAGATAAAAGGAATTGTGGAAGCCTTTCATGTTGTACTACTCAGATGATCACTTCGATTTTTAATTTAAGTCTAACTTAAAATGTCATTCCTCGTGCATAGAAATCAGCTACGGTTCTCCCTTTTCTAAAAGTTCGAGACCCCTTTGACTTAAATAACGATCGTCCCATTTCAAGACTGTCAGTGATGACAAAAGTACTTGAGTCTTTTGTAAATGCTCAAATAAAAGAGTTTTTAACTGAAAATAACATTCAAATTGAATTTGTCAGGCTTTAGATCCGGTCACAGTACTAAAACAGAAGCCATGCTAGTTACACACGACATATGGGGCAGTGACGGTTAAGGCTCTGGGTTACTGATTGGAAGGTCGGGGGTTCAAGCCCCAGAACTGCCAAGCTGCCACTGTTGGGCCCTTGAGCAAGGCCCTTAACCCTCTCTGCTCCATGGGCATTTGGCTTCCTTACTTGTTTAAAGAAATCTATATTTTTTGAAGCCAGAAACAATTGTTTTTTTCCTTTTTTGTACAAAGGTTCTTCCTTTCAGTGTTGGATTACAGTGATGTGATTTACAGTATATGCACACGACTGCATCACGCAGATAAATTACCTACTTATATCTTCAGTCTTTTATCTCATCACACCTGTAAGTGTAGCACTAGATCTACTAACTAGAATTCTTTATATATATATATTTCTAGGGTATACAGTCATGGACGAAATTATTGGCACCCCTGGAACCTTTCCAGAAAATGCACCATTTCTCCCAGAAGAGTGTTGCAATGACAAATGTTTTGGTATACACATGTTTATTACCTTTAAGTGCATTGGAACAGCACAAAAAAGCAGAAGAAAAAAGGCAAATTTGACATCATTTTACACAAAACTCCCAAAATGGACTGGACAAAATAATTGGCACCCTATTAAAACTGTGGGTAAATAATTTCATTTCAAGCATGTGATGTTCATTTAAACTCACCTGTGGCAAGTAACAGGTGCTGGCAATATAGAAATCCAAACTGAAGCCAGTTAGAGTGTATAAAAGTTGGCTCAAACTTTGTGTTGTGTGTCTGTGTGTGCCACACCAAGCATGGAGAAGAGAAAGAAGAGCCGAGAATTGTCTGAGGACTTAAGAAGCACAATTGTGGAAAAATATCAACAATCTCAAGGTTACAAGTCAATCTCCAGAGATCTTAAAGTTCCTTTGTCCACTGTGCGCAATATAATCAAGAAGTTTATAACCCATGGAACTGTGGCAAATCTCCCTGGACGTGGACGGAAGAGAAAAATTGATGAAAGAATGCAACGCAGGATAGTTTGAATGGTGGATAAACAACCTCAGTCAACTTCCATGCAAATTCAGGCTGTCCTGCAGACTCAGGGTGCATCAGTGTCAGCTCGAACCATACGTCTTCATCTGAATGAGAAGAAGCGCTATGGCAGGAGACCGAGGAGAACCCCACTTCTGACACAGAGGCATAAAAAAGCCAGACTGCAGTTTGCAAAAATGTACCTGAGTAAACCTCAATCCTTCTGGGAGAACGTTTTGTGAACAGATGAGACTAAGGTAGAGCTTTTTGGCAAAGCACGTCATTCTCCTGTTTACAGAAAACAAAAAGAGGCCTACACAGGACCTACAGTCAAACATGGTGGAGGTTCTGTTTTGGTGGAGGATGTTTTGGGGTTGTTTTGCTGCCTCTGGCACTGGGTGCATTGACTGTGTGCAAGGAATCATGAAATCTGGAGACTATGAAAAGATTTTGGCCCATAATGTAGGGCCTAGTGTCAGAAAGCTGGGTCTGCGTCAGAGCTCATGGGTGTTTCAGCAGGACAATGACCCGAAACATACCTCAAAAAGCACCCAGAAATGGTTGGAGACAAAGCGCTGGAGAATTCTGAAGTGGCCATCAATGAGTCCGGATCTAAATCCCATAGAACACCTATGCAGAGATCTCAAAATTCCTGCTGCGAGAAGGCACCCTTCAAATCTGAGAGACCTGGAGCAGTTTTCAAAAGAACAGTGGTCCAAAATTCCAGTTGAGAGGTGTAGGAAGCTTGTTGATGGTTATAGGAAGTGATTGGTTTCTGTTATTTTCTCCAAAGGGTGTGCAACCAAATATTAAGTTGAGGGTGCCAACAATTTTGTCCGACCTAATTTTTGAGTTTTGTGTAAAATGATGTCTTTCTTCTGCTTTTTTGTGCTGTTCCAATGCACTTAAAGGTAATAAACATGTGTATACCAACACATTTGTCATTGCAACACTTTTCTAGGAGAAATGGTGCATTTTTCTGGAAAAGTTCCAGGGGTGCCAATAATTTCATCCATGACTGTATTCAGGACGTGGTAAAGCTGCCTTCTTCTTTTATGGTCCCTGGCTATGGAATGAGCTGCAGAGTATTATAATGCTGGAAACACTCCTTTAAGAAAACCAGTAATCTTTTAGACCTGAAGGAAACATGTACTTGTTTTAATTCATCTTTGACCTGCGCTCATACGAGAGTTGGATATCATTTTATTTGTGTTTCATGTATTTGTTAAAATGGTTTTGTTTTATGTGAAACTATTTGTGGCACCACTTTGGCCAGGACTCCCTGGTCGAAGAGATTTTTATCTCTGTGGGACTATCCTGGTCAAATAAACGACTCAAATGCGGCAAAAACAAGAAGCGAGTGCGACAGTCAAAGTCTCCAGAAGACCCGTGTCTGGTTCTGCAAGATGCTCAGGAACACTTACAGCTCATTTCCTTATAAAACTGCACTCACTGTACCCCGAGACTACTAATAAACAATTTAAAACAAAAGGGTCATCGCCCCAAATATCGACTTTGTTTCATTGATTTCTGTTTACTGCTCTTTATGGGGTTTTTTTGGCGCTTTGTTTTAAATGTAGAAACATTTCATTATGTTTTGGCCGTTTTTGGCCAAGGCTGTGATAAGATAAGGACAGGATGTACTGCTGCGCAGTGGCAACACAAAACAGGCAATCCATCAACACTCGCATGGGGACATTCCCTGCAAACGAGTGATCGTGCAATTTAACCTCGAACACCCAAAGCGCCAATAGCTTCCAAAGTGTCTGCTGTAAAATGAGGCACATGTAAGAACGACGTCAATTTCAGCACCGAACCTGACGAGTCGAATAATGAATCGACACACGAGCAAATCAAGGCAAACAAGGTTGTTTTTATTTCATTAGAAACACTTCATTAAGCAATAGAACCAGCACCAACAACAGCAATTAGAACATTGGCGAAGACTTATTGCACCATCATCCTATACTGTTCTATGGGGAGAGTGGAAGTTTGGTCAATTAAATGTGACAGCAATGCAACAAAGATACTTTATTATTATTATTTTACATATAACTACGTTCATCTTTATAACTTAGTGTGAAGAGAAAATGCAGGTACAGAACACACACACACACAACGTGGCTGGAGAAAGCTGGCAGACATTAGAAAAGGGGAGAAATCCTCATGATCGATAAAGAATGCAAGAAAAGAACATCGTTTCTCTAAACCCACTGAGAAGACGGGTAATGTTTATTATTCTTCCCTTTATATTTGAGGGGAAAAAAAAAAAAAAAAACCAACAAAAAACCCAGTAAGGCATCTTCCTGAGACTACAGATCTTTACAGTTTATATCAACATTACAAACAGGTGCCAACTGAAGTTGCCTTGAAATGTACAATTCTAATCTTGCATGTACCTGAGTAAATATACACTACCCTATTCTATTGTCGCGTTAATAAGAATTACACAAGTACTTCCACACGTGAGGCTTCAGAGAATTTTAAACACCGTTCACTCTCAAAGCTGTAAATGAATAAGGGTCAAACATCACAGAAAAGCACGATGAGCAAGCCTTGTATGGGAGTTTATTCATCTCGTCTGTACTTAGAAATGTATAGCTGCACCTTCCTTGTTTAAAGTGTAGGAGAGCACCATTATTCTCTGGTCTAAATTCTATTCAAACGATCAGGAGCTTCAATCTTAATAAAAGCACTATCAATCAAACACAAGCAGGCAACTGGTACAGCTAACTTTAACAATGACTACATAATATATATATATATATATATATATAGACAGTGCTCCGTAACATCCTACTATATTTTCTGGCTGTCGTACACAATGTCCTCACCTCACAGAGAAATCATCATCATCATTATGCACTTCTAATTAATAACACGCTGTAGTCTATTCAACATCACCGTGAGGATGAAGAGTTCGGGCGGAAACACAAACGTAGCTCTACGAACCAGCTCTCGTTTGTTAGAGTCAAATTTGGCTGACTGTGTTTGTCTCCAGCCCCTTTTCTAAATATACTAGATTTTAAATTTCTGAACCCCCCCAACCCCCCCTCGCCCGGACGACAGGCTCACACTCTGGAATGTTAAGAGAGCTGCTACAGTGTTCTTGGGACAGGTGATCGTTTTCGTACGGACTAAGCAGGAACAGATTCACAAAAACAAAAGTTGGATTTGAGAGATCCCACGGCACCAGTAACAGTCTCTGCACACTTAAAGTAGGACTGGGCAATATGATGATGTAATATCGAGATCATGATCAAACTGCCACAATTTTCCGAGCTATTGTGGAAATTTGCCCCATTTTAAAAATCAATCAAGTGGTGTAGCGACCTGAATGCCACTGGACGTTTATGGAGTATTATGAAAATGCGAGTCCATTGGAGGACAAGTTGTAACCTTGGAACTGAAGACAATTTGCCAAAAGTAAAGCGCCAAAAATTGAACCATGATTCCGCAAAAAGCGAATTATTTCTTACTCAAGTATTAATTGTTGGTAATTTGAGGTGTCCAAATATTTTTTGGCCCATCAGTTTAATTTCTAAACATATTTCTTTGTTTATGCTTATGAATACATACTTGTTTGTTTTGTTCATATAGGTATAAAGACATTGTGTATGCATGCGCTGTTTTAAATAACACACAATAAATGCTTCAATGCTTATCCACTTCGCTGTATATCGTGCATTGTAGAAATACTTTTGAGAATCATGTTATGTTTTGGTCATATCGCCCACCCCTAGCATACGGTGTGCCTAAGAAAGATGATTTTTTTTTTCACCCTGCGGAAAAGCTCTTAGCACCCAAAGCAGGGTGGACAGAAGGCTTTTGGCTGCGAGAGCGCCAAATCGCCAGCACCAATGGAGACAGATCCCCACTTTAAAGTCTAGATCAAGTAAGAATTCAGTTAAAAACGCTTCAGTTCAAATCCAGCGTCTGATTGCTTTCCACTTGGTGCTACATAACGCGAGGTCCCTGTCAACAGAAGCACCCAGAATCGGTCTCATATTTGATGTTCTTAATATAAATAGGCACAGTCCAGAGTTAAGATTGTAGCACCATGTTTTTTTGTTTTTTTTTTTAAGTCATGTACACACAAGTTGCACTAATTATGCAGCACGTTAACACAAAATGAACAAAACAATCACAACAGAAATGATAAATATTCGAAATTATATACAATTACACATTGAGAGTTACTTCCATTCACAGTACAAAAACGTCTTGATTATTAAAAAAAACAAAACAAACAAAAAACAAGTAAACACAAGCTGCAGTTGCACAGTAGATTTTTTTTTTTTTTTGCCATGTTATATTTTACCAGTGTTTGAAGATTTTCCCCCAAATCATGCGTGTTTTTTCCTACTTGCAGAGAGCACCACAACGTTAATGGTGTGCATCATTCAAAAGCAGATACTAGCACCGTTCTGAGCAAGTGTTTTCAGCACCACTAATCTTTATTTGTCTTGGAAAAAAGAAATAAATCACCTGAATTGATTAAATCATTTCCAACGCTGAGCTCCAACTTTACACGTGTAGGCATCATTTAGAAAAATCTTAAATAATATTTATATATTATATATATATATATATATATATATATATATATATATTATATACACATATATACACACACACATATATATATAATAAAAAAGATATAGCATACTGTATATTAATATGTTTCTCTTTAAAAGCCAAATTTTATGATATTTTCACACACAGGCTCTTGGTAATACGTTTAATAATAATAATATGAATTTTGTGCTTCAGCCACTGTGTGTGTTAATGAGTTAAGAGAACTTTCACACTATATATTTTTTTTAAATGTAAAAAAAAAAAAAAAAAATTAAATAGAAAAAAAAAATAAATCAAATGTACGTAACCTAAAACAACAAAGTAATTGAGTTTACTCAATTATCAGGCAAGTTGTTTGTAGTGAAGTCTTCTATCCAGTGTAAATGTAAAGGAATATATAGGTATGTATGCAACAAATGCTTCAGTTTCAAATAATTTAAGTCAGAACAATTCGTGATGCCTTTAAAGAAGTGTAACTTTTTTTTTTTTTTTTGTAATCCCATTTCCATGTTCAAGTCTATATTCCCACATTTACCTCTAAAGAAGGTGTTGTAGTATTCCAGGCAATGTAAAAGGCTAACACAGTGCTGAGCTTCAGCATCGAGCGAATGTTCAATCATTTAGGTTCTCGCTCAGCTGATGCCTTGTTTTACTGGACTTCCAAAAAAAACAACAACAACAAAAACAAACAAACAAAAAAAAAACCAACAGGGTAATAAATCTTGTTTTTTTTTTTTCTTCTTTTTTCTTTCAAATCCCAAATTTTGCACAAAAAAAATCATCACTGATGTTTAGAATTTTAGAGGCATTGTTTAAATACACAGTTAATTACTTATGGGATATTTATTTGTTAGTGCCTCCTGTTACAACTTTAACCAGACAAGAGCACAAGGTTATGAGTGGTCCTGACCTGTTCGTGTGTATACACGCATGTGTATTCAGATGCACTGCTGTCAAGTTCTGACGCATTCGGGTGGCTTTAGCGAAAATTCGGAGCACCAGTGAGGAAGAGCCCATTGGTCTAGACCTGTCCATTGCATAGATTGCACTGGGTTGAGGTAGATTGCTTCAGTTACCTGTAATGATAAATGGCACATGAGAAGGTGCTCACTAATAAATGAACATGCTATTACACACATGCATACAGCAGGAACATGCAAATATCTGACGAGCAGCTTGAACACACAAAAGCAAAGCACATACCTTGTTCAGACTGAGGCACAAGCTTGGCAGGTACCATAGAGCAGCTCCTAATAATAAATTACCCCCAAAGTTCTGCCTTCCCTCCCTCCCTCCCTCCCGGTTTCTGCTCATGGCACCGCTATCTGGGCCGAGCAGCATAGGGAACCTGCATACCCAGAGTTCTCCAGGAGCTCACCAACCCACTGCTGTTGCCTCCACTGCTGCTGCTGCTTGAAGAAGGCAGGTAGGGCAGTGTAAAAGGCCGCGACAAAGAGGAGGCAGCAGGAGTGGTTGATATACAAGAGACAGGAGCAGGAGAGGGGGATGAAGAGGAGGCAGATGGAACATGTAGTGTTTGGAGGGAAACGGATTGCTTCCTCTCCGAGCGTGGCGGGGAGGGCTGGAGAGGAGCTGAGGAGGACGACGAAGTGTAGAGAAGGGGAGGAGGGGGAGGTAGCGAAAGCGCGGGAGGGGAAGGTGCGTGCAGGACAGTCTGCGTGCGGCCATATTGGGCCAGGAACAGGGCCCCGGCTTTGGAGTCCAGATTCCTCTGCTGCGAGAAAGAGTGGCTGTGCTGGGAACTGGGGGGCGCAGACTGTTGAGAGGACACTGAAGGCGTCATGTGGTGAAAAATCCCTGTGGCAAAGTGTCAAGAGACATAGAGGGAGAGAAAGATGGAAGCAGAGGGTGATTGTGAGAGAGGGAGAATGTGAGAGAGAGAGAGAGAGAGAGAGATTGGGTGGACAAAAAGATGGGATGGGGGAGTTGGGGTTGGGGTCAGAGACAGGTTGTGGATAAGCAGCAAGCAAGTTAAAACACACTCAAAGCAATGAGGCATAACACTGCTGACCCAACTCTGATACTGACATGGATCGATCGGTCATCTTTAACACATTTCAAAACTTGACCTGAAAGGGCCTGGTTTCAAAGACAGAATTCATGTGCCTTCGAATACAATAAGTTAAAGAGCTGGGCGGCCAGAGGAATGTCTCAAACCAAAAACAAGCCATGCAGACATGACAAACACCCAGAGAAAAGGGAAGGTCACTTGAATGTCCAGAACTCGCAAATAAATAAAACATTTAGACTGATCAAACCTCTTACATCGGTTTCAGTCAATGTTTTAGAACCTGAACTACTTTCAGTTACACTATGTCTGAAACGTAAGGCTATTGTGTTTAACACATCTGCTGTGATTTTTGTCGTGGTTTTCTGAGGGTGTGTCACTTTAAACACAACGTGCTAACAGCTCACCGGCACAGAAAGCAAGGGGCGAGAAGGCAGAAAGGACAGTACTGCTCGTCTTTCACTTACCTCACAGCCTTCACGGGCCTGCAAATTACCAAGACAAATTAAACTCCCTGGGCTAAAAACAAACAGCTCACCTCCTGCAGCACCCCCTGCCAATCCAGCACTCGAAAAGCTGCCCAGCACGGAGTGACCATTAACCAAACGTGGATGTCCGCTGGTGGCCGGGTTAGGAGCCTGCGCTCCAAATAAGGACTGCAAGACTGACGTTCCGCCGAGAGGGAAATACTGTCCCACAGAGGAGGCAGAAGAAACCGCAGTGGCTCGACCTGCTTTTCCACATAGGAGGCCTCCACCAGCTGCAGCAGAGATGAAGAGGTTCTGGCTGGTCAGACTACCGATGGCCTTTAGCTCCCATTCACGTGCCTTTTGCTTAGGAAAGGATTCCCGTGCTTTGTCCAGACCTAGAAAGGGTTTAGGGTTCCCATAATGCTCACTGCGGTCCCGATCTGCTCTCTTTTGCGGTTTCTGCTCAGAGTCAGAGTCTGGGCCACAAGACATGCCGCCACAGAAAGGGGAGTTGCTCTGCCGGAGCTCTGGAGGAGTGGGCTTGGGGTCAGAGATGGGCGAGAAGGTGGACTTCCATTTGCTGGAAGAAGAGGAGGTGTCGCTACTCACACTACTGGCCCCTGATTTACGGCCCTGCGAACCTGAAAAAGGAGAGATGACCAGAGCGACACATTGTGAAGGTGAAAGAAAAATCCAAATGCACTTCAATCTATAGGTATGAAGCGGAGCGCTGTTACTACAATCAACATTTTGAATAGAATGTTGCATAACAATAATAATAATATTAATGTGTAATCAGTATACAAGAGTACATCTGATATACTCAGGAATACACGGTGTATATAAGAGGCACGTCCTTACCCCTCTCGCCATCTCGGCTCTCCAGGGAAATTGTCGCGATTTTCCTTTCAATTCTAAATGAGGAAAAATATTGTTTATGAAAGAACCGCCATTATAGTGGTCATTGAGGGGGGTTTATTCAGTATACTGGTTAACCTCACCGTAAAGAGCTGCTGTCTGCTGGATATCCAGTTTCTTCATCCTCCGAGCTAGGGGGGGATAAGTCATGGCTGGAGCCATTCATCTCCAGAGGGCGTTCTCTCTTAAGTACAGGTGGCTGGTCCAGGTCAGTCTCACATGGGCTGCCGCCGGTCTGCTCCGGAGAGGATATGGCAGAAATCTCCAGAGGCTGATTAATGTTATTCACCTAGGGGTCAAGGTAAGTTATACAAAGTAAGCGTAACAAGTCATTTCACACAGAGACATGATGCAATTCATATTCCTAAAGTGTACATAAAACAATCAAGGCTTTGGGCAGTAAAGTCAAATGTATAGTGACTATTTTCCCTGTTGTCACCCTGTCTACTCACCATGGTGTTTATATTAAGCGGAGAACCTGAGGAGTAGTTAATCCCAGGGAATGATCGTTTTTTTGGGGAACCACCTGCTGGAACGAGGCTAGAGGAGCTGCGTTTCCGCCGGCCCCTCTTGCGTCCCTCCGACCCGTGAGAGCCTGGCGAGTGGTGGTGGTGGTGGTGGTGGTGGTGACTGCTGTGGTGCTTCCCCTGCTTGACTGATCCACGATGCGGGTGCGAACCTCCGGCCGAGGAGGAGGACGACGACGAAGAGGAGGAGGAAGAGAAGAACATGTGGCGGCGAGCCTCACCGTCTAGAATCTCAGGGTCAGATTCGAGGCCGTGATGCTGGTGACCCTCATCAGGAAGACGGGGAGGTCTGTCTGCATACTGCAGCACTCCTCCAGTGCTCAGCAGAGGGCTGGAGCAAGAGCCATGTGACTGAAGACCCAGCAGGGGGTTGCTGTGGGGTGGAGGAGACATGGAGTCGCAGTCTTGATCACATATAGCAGAGTGGGAGCCGTTCACCAACCCTGAAACAGAGACGCACATACTCAGCAGCGAGTTCAGCAATAAACAAAGTCCGGACAAAGACTCGTAGTAGGAACAAGAGCACATACCCGAGTTAGGGGTCAGAGGTTGCTTACTGGTGTTGCTTTGCCCTGCTGAATGCTCCCTACTGGACATAGGACTGGGAGTATTCCTCTGCAACATAGTATATATATGTGTACATGTATATACGTGTAGGTAAGGGACATGATCACAAAACAGCTGTACAGAAATATATATATAAATATATATTCCAGTTATAAATTTTAAATTGAACCCTAATGAGAAAGGCAGATGCAACCATGGCGAGGAAAAACTGCCCGAGATGACATGAAGAAACCTTGAGAGGAACCAGACTCAAAAGGGAACCAGTCCTCTTCTGGAGGACAACGGTACTGCGACTATAAATAAAACCTTTTCGATAATTGTCATATATAGACAAAAAAAACGTGCAATTGTGTAACCAGGAACTTCTAAGCAACTTACGGGTATGAGGCTCAGACTACTTTCTGAATAGTTTTAACTAATGAAACAATAGGACTTTTGCTCCTCGCACTTCTACGTTTAACTTCGATCTATTGATGGGCCAATCGCTACTGAGATTTGGATACTTTCACCGGTTTTTAAAACGAAACAAATCTAATATAGAACATGTATAGGGTGCTGAACCGAGAGCACAAATGTTTCTCGTTTAAAATAAGATCCTGGTTGAGCTCTTTTTGGATGTGATCATACTAGCCACTTTGCATGGAACAGCAGTACGCCAGTACGAGTGATCACTTGGAAATACACAAAAAGGGGCAGGTGTTTTGAATTCTCCAATATTAACTGAAGGCATGTGGAAGCCCTGCCCCCTTTCCCCATTCTCACACGCACTCAACTGAACCTGCAGGGCACGCTCACTTTCCCTCTGGGGAAATGGTAAATGTCTTGAGTACCAATTTAATGTGGAATAAAATCCTTCAACGTACAAGTATATATTTAACATCAGATAGAATATTATTTTATAAGTGATTATTGGTGATTTCACCAAAAAAGAAGGCATCAGCTGAAAACAGAGGGGGGGGGGGGATGAGCATTAAGACCATCAGTTCTGGATGATTAAATACAGGATATACACGTTATATACACAAGAGCACATAGATGCTCATGATTGACTTCCATTGCTGTGACTGACGGGGGAGAAAGAGAAGGGCATCCCTACCAACCTGACAACGATGTGGCGTTCTAGCCTCCGATTTTGCTTTTATTTGTACATACACAAGAACACGCAGGAAAAAAAAAAAAACACACACCAGTCTCTCGGCCCGACTGGGCAGCACCACGCTGGCCAGTGGGATGCTGACAGGAAGTTTGCTGGGGTGTACCGTGCTGAGAGGGATGCTGATTGGGAGACTGGTTATACTGTCACCTGGTCCAGCTGGGCTCTTTTCCTTATTCACCTGAAAAGTGAGTGACAGCACTTTAGTATTAATTGTTGACAGTTCTATACATACGCACCCATGTGCACACACAAGACACTAGGGCTCGCGAGACTGTTTCGGTTGTTACACTGTAATTCGAAAACCCCAGTACATTTCCTGTTTAGTCCTTTCACAAATCTCTTGCACAAGGTAGAAACTGTAGGTCATATATTATACACACACACACACATACTAATTATAGAATATTTATTTAGTATATATGTGGTTAGATGGTAAGCACCAGGCACTTTTAGAGTGCAAGAGAGCAAGGAACATTTTTTTTCCACGTTCTAGTTATCAAGATGAAAAAAAAAAAAATTTGTAAAGAGTATTGGAGGAAGGGGAAAAAAAAGAAAAAAAAAACGCACTGTTCTTGTAGGATTTTGAGTGATAACTCGTAGTAGCATACTCTGACGTTAAAATGGATAATGGTGGACGGGTCTGCACTCGTCGTGATCGGATCACGAGCGGACAGCCGACACGCGTGACCGTTCACGCCTGGCATTGTGGACACGCCGTCTCCAGTGACCACTTCTGGTCGGGTTTCGCCCGCATTTTTATTATTCATCTCGGTCTTCTTACCGCCTTTATTTCCAGGCAGAAATGTCCTACAAATTCTCTCCGGTAGCTTTAGGGGCTGCCTCGAATGTTTGAATCATTTAAATCGGTGCGATTTCTAAACGGTCTCACAGTGATTACGTATTCTCTGGCTAGGCCAGTGACTTAATAGATACGTTGGTCCTTTGTTACTGTCCCGGATGCATTAAGATGCATTCGCGTTCACAGTACAACATACTAATGCTCGAGTAGTCTATGAAATCCCTCACACACACACACACATACCCTCTCTGCGCTCTTGAGTGTGTTTGGTTGTTGATTTTCAGCTGCGCTTGGTGAGGAGCAGCCCTGTTTCAAGCTTGGAGATGACACAACACCGTCACCCCTGAAAAGGCAGAACAGGACATTAAACCTGAAAGTTGACTCGTAGATCAATAGTTCTAACCAAAGTCACCTGACCTGTGGATGGTGCCGAGTGCTCTGGCCTGGCCTATAGAGGAGTCCTGGTTGAGGTGCCTGCGCAGGGCAATCTTAGCTGGAGAAAAGCGCGTGTAGTCGGGCAGGGGCTGCCCGAGAGGCCTGCTCCGAGGCTCTGGGGTGGGCGGCACGATCTCGTGCTCGGGGGAGATTGGTAGATAGTGGGAGAGCAGCTCATTCTTGCCATTGAAGCAGTTGACGCTGCCTCCACGCTCATAGCTAGGAGATGCTGTGCCATTGATAGACAGCTCAGGGCTGAGGCCATTCAGTTCAGCCAGTTTGTGGGTGTTCGTGTCTAGCGGGGGCCGGGGCTCTAGACTTGGGATGTTCTTGCGGTATGGGGAGTCTTTACATGGGCTGTAGGAGGACTTGAGCTGTAGTAGCTCCTGCTGTCTTTGGCTTTTCTCCAGCTCCACAATGCTAATCTGCCAAGGAAACAAAAGTAATGCAATGAAGGGAAAAGCATGCGATCTGGTATATACATACAAATTTCAACATCACAGATTCCTGATTTAACGAGTTCTGTGAAAGAATTAAGCAAGCAAGCGCTGCATGTGCACGTCCGCAAAACTGGAGGTACCTGAAGTTCGAGGCAGTGGCGCTGTTTCTCAGAGATCTGTCTACGCAGAGCAGCCTTTTCCTTTAACAGGGTCTCGAGACACAGAGACCCCCAGTCTAGCTTCAGTTCCTCACAGCGAGTCTTCAGCTGCGTGGGAACGGAACGAGACCGCTTTAGATCATAAACCGACTCGTCGAATCGCTGAAAACAAGTCGCCAGAGAACAGGAGGCTACATAACTACATATAGTAAGCGCTCACCAGTCGCAGGCTCTGGTCTTTAAGCTCGGCCATGTCTCTCTCCAGCTGCTTGGTCTGCTCTTTCAGCTGCATATTATGGGCCATGATCTCTTTCTGAGCCTGCACCAGGTCCTCCACTGTAACTGCCTTTACTCCCAGCTGCAAGAACATTATTAAGATCAAGACTGAAATCACAACACAAAGACTGACCGGCTCTCAAAGAGTTAGCGGTGTCTCCGGATGTTTAACTTTTTAGGTGCTCATTTTCAATCTCTCACATACTCTTACCTCCTCTAGTTTGGCCTGAAAAAGGTCCCTGATCCTCTCCTTGTGAGCATGGCAGGCGTTCATCAGTCGCTGGGCTTGACCTGACAATTCAGTGTGTCTGAGCTATGAGGAATGCAGTTAAAAGAAAAGGAGCAACAGATTAACGCTAAAATATGATCAAAGCCACTAGATCAACGTTTCGAGTTCGTGATAAAAGAAATATATCCGCGAGTACGAACAGAATCCGATAAAAGCGTACCCTCTCTTGCTCCAGAGCTTGCTGTATGTTCGTGTGGTACTGTGGTGTCTTCATATAGGTCAAGAACTGCATGTACTGGACTTTGAAATTGTCTGTAACAAGAAGGATCACGAAACGTTAGCTTTTTCTACTAACTGATGCGCTGTTGCAACAAGGATTTACAAACAATAACATTAAAAAAAAAAAATTGCTCATTTATTGATCTATTTCATGCAAATCATAGCGAGACACTATTATTCCCACAGGTGAACGGTGAGTGATGTGCGCTCCGACACCGACATCATGCCTAGACTACACAAACAGCGTCCGTTTGTCTTATGTAGGCTAGGTTATATCAACACATTTTGAAAAAATGGTTTAAAATAAAAACCACAGGGGTTTGTTTTTTACCGAGGAGAGTCTGCAGGCCCGCAGGTACGGAGCCGAGCAGCAGCTGGCCAGCTGTGTAATGCTGAACTTTAGGAGGTAGCTGGTAGTAGGGGCTTTGAGGCGATTTGTATGCATCTGTGAGAAAACAACATGGCAAGATCAATCCAGCTCAAAGCAACACTGTAGCGCTTACAGATAAAACGTGACCGTGAACTGAAGTGTGCTGAAGCAGCTGGTGCAAACGTACCCTGAGGAGGCGCTGCTGAGACGGTCTTGGCATGAAGCAGGTCTAGGGCGCTCTGACTCTTCTTGGTCTTGCGTTCAGTGGCTGCTGCTATGATGGACTTCTTGGGCCGCCCACGTTTCCTGTTGCCCAGCTTGCGGCCCTTGGCCAGTAGCTTGGCACGACGAGGTTTAGGTGACGACTTCACAGGTACCAGCACCCCTAAGGCCTCCTCCTCACCACATGATTCCTGTGAGGAGAAAAAAAAAAAAAAGAAAGAAAAGATAAATGTGCAAAGTGGGCACACAAGAGCGCAATGAGACCTCACTTAAAAGCTTGCACTCTATCATTTGGGGGTTATAAACCATGTCATGTGTACATAAAATATATATATATATATATATATATATATATATATATATATATATATATATATATATATACATACATACATACATACATACATACAGATACTGAAGACTACAGTGAGGGGAAAAAAGTATTTGATCCCCTGCTGATTTTTTACGTTTGCCCACTGATAAAGAAATGATCAGTCTATAATTTTAATTGTAGATTTATTTGAACAGTGAGAGACAGAATAACAACAAAAAAAATCCAGAAAAACACGTCAAAAATGTTATAAATTGATTTGCATTTTAATGAGTAATGAGGGAAATAAGTATTTGACCCCTCTGCAAAACATGACTTAGTACTTGGTGGCAAAACCCTTGTTGGTGATCAAAGAGGTCAGACATTTCTTGTAGTTGGCCACCAGGTTTGCACACATCTCAGGAGGGATTTTGTCTCACTCCTCTTTGCAACTCGAACCTTCAGCTCCCTCCACAGATTTTCTTTGGGATCTAGGTCTGAAGACTGGCTAGGCCAATCCAGGACCTTAATTTGCTTCTTCTTGAGCCACTCCTTTGTTGCCTTGGCCGTGTGTTTTGGGTCATTGTCATGCTGGAATACCCATCCACGACCCATTTTCAATGCCCTGGCTGAGGGAAGGAGGTTCTCACCCAAGATTTGACGGTACATGGCCCCGTCCCTTTGATGCGGTGAAGTTGTCCTGTCCCCTTAGCAGAAAAACACCCCCAAAGCATAATGTTTCCACTTCCATGTTTGACGGTGGGGATGGTGTTCTTGGGGTCATAGGCAGCATTCCTCCTCCTCCAAACACAGCAAGTTGAGTTGATGCCAAAGAGCTCCATTTTGGTCTCATCTGACCACAACACTTTCACCCAGTTGTCCTCTGAATCATTCAGATGTTCATTGGAAAACTTCAGACGGGCATGTATATGTGCTTTCTTGAGCAGGGGGACCTTGCGGGCGCTGCAGGATTTCAGTCCTTCACGGCATATTGTGTTACCAATTATTTTTTTGGTGACTATGGTCCCAGCTGCCTTGAGATCATTGACAAGATCCTCCCGTGTAGTTCTGGGCTGATTCCTCACTGTTCTCATGATCACTGCAACTCCACGAGGTGAGATCTTGCATGGAGCCCCAGGCCGAGGGAGATTGACAGTTCTTTTGTGTTTCTTCCATCTGCGAATAATCGCACCAACTGTTGTCACCTTCTCACCAAGCTGCTTGGCAATGGTCTTGTAGCCCATTCCAGACTTGTGTAGGTCTACAATCTTGTCCCTGACATCCTTGGAGAGCTCTTTGTTCTTGGCCATGGTGGAGAGTTTGGAATCTGATTGATTGATTGCTTCTGTGGACAGGTGTCTTTTATACAGGTAACAAGCTGAGATTAGGAGAACTCCCTTTAAGAGTGTGCTCCTAATCTCAGCTCATTACCTGTATAAAAGACACCTGGGAGCCAGAAATCTTTCTGATTGAGAGGGGGTCAAATACTTATTTCCCTCATTAAAATGCAAATCAATTTATAACATGCGTTTTTCTGGATTTTTTTGTTGTTATTTTGTCTCTCACTGTTCAAATAAATCTACCATTAAAATTATAGACTGATCATTTCTTTATTAGTGGGCAAACGTACAAAATCAGCAGGGGGTCAAATACTTTTCCCCCTCACTGTATAATTAAGATGATTGTAAAAACCAATAGACTAACTTGTAAAACCCCGAATATTTGTTCTACATGCTGTGCGTTATTACTGTTTGCCTCTTAAACTGGTGAAAACGAGGGCTGGATCTTAAAAGGACTCTACACATTCACTAAACTAGCGTCGGCAATTAAAGAAGCCAATGATTGGGAGGACCTTGTGCTCCTTTGGCTTGGTTGGGGTGGTGCTACTGCTTTTACTGTCCTTGTTCTCCTTCTGTTGACGCCGTTTCACTGCTTCCTGCTCCTCCTAGTATCACAACAAGGGGGAAAGATCATCTCATAATTACGTGAAAACACCAACCAACAAGCTGGTCCATGTTTTACATATTGGTGGAAAACAGACTGAATGTCCACTTACCCTGAGTTTAGGATTTTTAAGACTAGAAAAATAGTTTTCAAGCTGCGAACAGAGAAGGGGGGAGAAAAAAAAAAGATCAGGAAAACTACACACTTACACTAGAAATATTTCAAAAAAAACTATTTTGGTCTACATGAATTTTACAGTAATCATCACCAGGTAAAGGTGTTACAGCAGAACGTTAAACAGTTCGTCGTAACAGCAGCACTCACTATGGTACGGTCTATTGTGTGCAGATAGTAGGAAACTGGCTTCCCTGTCCACGACACCGAGCCTCTCAGTGGAGAAAGTTCAACAACACGCATTATTGTGCCGATATCTGTACGAGAGGACAGCACACAATATTAAAAGGTGATGCAAAAAGGTCTTGAATGAAGTGACAGTGTGAATGTGACTGAATGTAAAACATACCACTCAAGTTTCGACTGTTGATTCTAAAATTGAGAGGTGCAAAAGGTTTTGAGGATACAATTTTTCCACCTTAAACAGAAGATGAACACTGTTTAAAACTGAAACAGGATGTGTACTATATATACCAAGCTTCTTTTGACATGTTTTAACCTTGAGGTGACCGCGCTGCGTGCTTTATCTTGCTCAGATCTGTCAGTGTAGCCACATACCTACACTACCAGTCAAAAGTTTACACACACTCATTCTTTATTTAGAGTACATTTTAGAATAATAGTAAAGTCATCAAAACTCTGTAATAACACAAGTGGCAAATTATTGAGTATTTTAGCATCTTCAAAGCAGACCCTCTTTTTGACTACAATTTCCAGACATGTATTATTGGGGTTTTCTCGAGCGATTTCTTGGGGAATTTCCCCGAGGTGCTTTTTAAACAGTATTAAAGGAGTTCACACCGACGGCGGGCTCTCATCACTTGCTTTTCGGAATATTTCTCTCCAAGTCATCCATTAAAAAAACAAAAACAACAAAAAAAAGAAGATATTTTTGTAAATAAAACGTTACGTTTTCTAATGAAAGAAACGAATACGTTGGCAGTGTTACATTTTTGTCTACGACACCGATTTCACACATTCAATCACACCTTCAGATCAAAAGCTTTTTAACATCATGAGAAACGGTTCAATGGCGTGTCCACAAACTTTTGACCGGCGGGGCGTGTTCTCGTTTTGACAAGATCCTGTCAGTCAAGTAGCAAAAACATCCTTCCCCTGTCAGCCAGATCGCGCTGGAGAATCAGAAGAGTGTGCAGTAGTGACAGCATCGAGGACTGCCACCAGGAAGTGCATCAGGTTTGAACGTAACAAATGAAAGCTTTTACATTGATAGTCAGTAAGTTGTGAGCCCCCCCTCCTTCTCTGGTTGCTGTTAATAGCCCAGATAAAATCTGGGCTTGGCCCAGACACCCGGGTTAGTGAGTTGTCCACCACGACTCTACACCAGAGAAATCAATAATTCATACATGCTTGTTGCATAAATCATGACATCTGGTCCTGAGAAAGCAGACTCGTCAGGAGCATAAACACGAAAAAAAAAAAGCTGAGGTTTATAAGGTGCCTTGTTCCACTTCCTATGAAGAACGAAGCAACAGGTGTACAAACCTTCCTTCATGTTGGCAAATCGTTCCTTCAGCTGGTGATCCACCTCTGGACCAAAGGCAAAGTTATTCACAAAAATAACACTGCAAGAGAACAAATTTAATCAGTATGTTGTACACACTTAAGTAGAATGAATTTTACCCAGAAATCACACTTTTCAAGGGTTGACAAAAAGAAAATGATGAAAGCTGATAACCTTGGGTTCCTAACGCATTATATTATGGGTATAATTTAGACAATTACCTTGTGTTTGCTATTCTTTCTCTCCAGTCTTCTGACAGAAAATCTCCTCTCTCCAGCTACAGAACAGGAGAAAAGGAATTCCCAATGAACATCACACATACGCTTCCTGCCAAAAGCCACAGACTCTTTTCCACACAAGATCATTCAGATGGCTCACATTTCACTACAGAACGGATGCATAAAGAGCAAAATGACTAGATGTGACCAGATAAGAAAATGTGATTCATGCGTGGATGTGACAAAGGCGTAACAACGCTTGTGATTTCATTAGAATACTCAAAGAGATGTCAAGAGAAGACCACGACTCAGACATCACAGACAGACCTGAGGTAGCCGTTTGGGGGCTTAATAGTTCGCGTGTTCTTGCAGGTTTTCTAACCCTGGTGTCTAATGGTTTTATTTTAGGAGCCCTGTATACATTAACGGCATCAAAGGAATTTATTTCCCATTATTAAATTAAAAGCATTCTACATTTACCATGATGGAAAGTGAAGGTGGCACATCAGGGCAGATTTCAAGTAGGGGAGCAAGGTGAGCGCATCAGCCAAAACATTAGGCAAATAACATGCGGTGGGAGGAAAGGGGCGGGGCTTCCAGTGGGATCAGTTCAAATGGGAGCGTTCGAAACACCTGCGCAAATCGTTCCAGATCCATTGGCACGACCACAGGCACATTGAAATGGTTCAAAGGAACGGTACGCCGCTTCAATTGGGGGGGCGGGGGGGACACGTTGCCACCACAGTAACA
The DNA here is from genome assembly GCA_012411365.1 of Ameiurus melas. Classification (NCBI taxonomy): domain Eukaryota; kingdom Metazoa; phylum Chordata; class Actinopteri; order Siluriformes; family Ictaluridae; genus Ameiurus; species Ameiurus melas. The sequence continues at coordinate 28,365,726 of CM022762.1, read as the reverse complement.
GCAAAATTTCAAAACAAATGAAAAAAAAAATAAATAAAATTATATATATATATATATATATATATATATATATATATAAAGAAACAGTATCATATTGCAATTTTTGAACCATTTCCATGTAAAGAAATAGCGACACCTCTGACTACTACAAAGTGCTGACAATGGAGACCGCTTTAAAATTGCTGTGAAACTGCTTCCAAACAAGTCCCTGTGTACGACGTTAGTGGTCATATTGCGTAATTGCCGGGCTTATGGCTTTACACACTAATTCAACTGAACTGCTTCAATATACATGAACCGTTTGATGCCACACTGCCCTCTACTGCATGTACTCATGCTACATGCAAGTACGAACGCAGACACCGACACGAGCGTCTGCTGACGACACCATGATATGGTCACAGATACATGGTCGCAGAAGTACAGATCAGTTCCGGAATTTTGACTCCAACTTACTGTATACTCGCCATGCTTTTTCCCGTACCACTTCATCCACCGCTTGAATTCCCGGTCCATTGCCTGCAATCCAAGAAACGACGTGAGGCAATGCAAAGTCCGTTACATTTGATTTAGCCCACTATACACTCGCCAGGCACTTTATTAGGAACATGTTAAAACTGGACCCCCCGCTTTCTCAGAACAGCCTCAATTCTGTGTGGCCTGAACGGCACAGGATTTCGGGAAGCGTTCGGAAGTCCTTGTTGAATTAAACGTGTGATGTAATTTTTCAGCTGCACAATCAACCACATCCCAAAGCTGCTCTACTGAATTCAGATCTGGGGACTGGAGAGTCTACTGAAGCACTCACGGTCATGTTAATGGAACTGGTTTGACTAGTGTTTTGTTAGGTGGTGCAGTTTAATGCTGGAAGTAGTCAGCAACAATACTCCTATGCTACGGCATTTAAACCCTACATGATCGGTCCAATAGGGGCCAAAGTGTGCCAAAATTGTGCACCATCACACCACCACCAGCCTGAAACAGGTTCAATCTTCAGGTATCCAGGTCCAGTAAGTCTCTGCCCTCTGTAGCCTCAGATTCCTGCTCCTGGCAGACAGGAGTGGAATCTCATTTGCTCAAACCTGTATGGCCATTCACCTTCGACCTTTTTCAACAAGGCTTTTCACCTCCTGCACGACCGTCACTCACGGGATGTGTTTCGGAGTGTGTCGTGTTTGAAAATCCCAGATGAGCAGTTTGTGAAACACTCAAACCGACATGTCTAAAAGTCACGGAGATGATATTCCCCCCCATTTTGATGTTTGACGTGAACAAGACCTGATGCTCTTGACCTATAGCGACATCATGTTCTGCCAGAGAATTATCCGATTGGATAATTGCTCTGAATGTGCAAGCGTACAGCTGTTCCTAATATCGTGGCTGGTGAGAGTATTTAGTAGGTGATTTTAGCATTTATCATAACAAAATTTTGCACAAAAGAAAAAAATTAAATAAAATAAAAACGCCCCCTACCTCTGCGTACGTGGCTGGAGTCTCGGCCTTCTCTACACCGTAGTAGTGCTTACAGTTAGTAGCTGCAGCAACCTGCAGGACCACCTGGCCAACGCCTGTCAATCAAACAAAGAACGCATCGATTTCAGTTAATGTGTCGTAGAAAAAAAAAAACGTGTCATTTCTTACTTTTTTAGTACATTAGTTATGAGTTACAGCATACTTTCGGAGTTTTGCAGTGATCAGCACACGAAATTACAGAAGTGGGAAACATGTATATTACTTTAATATTATTACCTCATCGCTCCGCACTTCTGTTTTTATACCAGCAGAAAGGAGCATAAAATGACGGTGGTTTATTTCCACTTGTGTGTAAGTGAAGTGTAAAGTCCAATGGAATGGCAAAAATATGCTCTACATGTTGTGTGTAACCAAAAACTGGTCGTTATGGCTTCTAAGCAGAGCGACAGAAAAGCGTTCAGCCAGTCGTCAGGAGATGGCGAGTTTGAATCTCAATGAGGCCTCGATCAAAATTGGTCGTGCTCTCTGGATGGATGGGGGGGCAGCATACCCTCTGTCTGCTGTCAATCACAGTGATAACTCAATCGTAGGGGTCAGAGTTCATGTACGTGTGCGGATAGTGCTGTTCTCAGAGTTTGTTATTGCTGACGTGCGACACGGCACGAGCAGCGAACTATAAATTAGAGCTGTTTGGGCTTGGTCTCACTACCCAGAATAGAATGTGAACATACTAGCGCTGTATAAGCTTTTCTAAACAGTCACAATCTAAAACTGTACACCTAGGTGCTGTCGTTAGTGTCACATGGATGAGGCCAATTTGTTCCACGGCATTCATTTATACAGTTCTGCTCATATATTTACACACCCTTTGCAGAAGCTGTAAAACGTTCTCAAAAACATTTTTTTAGTACCGCCCTGAAGGAACTTTCACGTAACTGATGTTTATATAAAGTCCACGAGACTGTCTGATGTAAACATCTGTTATGTGAAACAGCTTATTCAAGGCCGTATGAAATAAATAAAAAAATTATTAAATTGGCGGTGAAACAAATTGGCCTCATCCATGTGACACTAACGACAGCACCTAGGTGTACAGTTTTAGATTGTGACTGTTTAGAAAAGCTTATACAGCGCTAGTATGTTCACGTTCTATTCTGGGCAGTGAGACCAAGCAGCTCTAATTTACAGTTCGCTGCTCGTGCTGTGTTTTTTATGACGACCTCATTTTTTAAAAATTCACATTTTGCAAGGGGTATGTAAATTTATGAGCGCAACCGTATAGGATGGACAGTGATTGGCTAGATGACATCAAATTACGTGTAATTACACAACAGAAGGTACAGTAGAAAAACACTGGCTAGCATTGCGGAGACTGACGGGGGAGACAGAGCATGACTAATTTTGCTCACTTGGCTCCCAGCAACAGATGGATAAGGCATTGTCAGGATTCAGACTCGTGACCTCGCAACCACAAGGCAAGCACAGCATCGTGGCGGTCTACAGGATTTATTAAACCCTTGTTCCTGTATTACGTTTAAACAAAACATCCTGCGCAAGGGAGCTTTAAGTTAGTATAAAACTTGAAGTTGCAGGGACTCACCACTGCCCAGGTCCACAAAAGTGTCGTCCTCCATCATCTCAATCTCATCAATGATCTGAGCCACCAGGTCAAATGAAGTCTCTCCATACACCTCTGGAGAGAAGGGCTCATAGTTGTTCAGCTTCTCTGGATCAGTTACAGAGTGATTGTAGACTTGCTGCAGGATGTGGCGAAGCAGGCCATTTGAAGGCCTTTTATTCAGTTTCATTGGCTGAGTTGTACCTTTCCACTGTGACCATAAACACAGAAAGCAATGATGATTAATTATCACTACAACTGAGCTTTTTGACACAGTTTTGACCAAATGTTACAGTGTGAAAATAGACGCTGCATGTGTCTGTCTGTGAGAAGTAGGCTTGCTGTGATAGTCGGCATTATCGGTTAAAAACTGAACGCGTCCGCTCAATTCATCAGCCGAATGAGTCGCAGCGCAGATCAGCCGGAATCGGATTTCAATTATCATGAGTCAGAGTGAGGAGAGCTGACTGACTAGACAGAGGCAGAAGATTTGGTTTTTGAGTGAAATGTACAGTTGCAATGAAAATTAAAAAAATCAACCCGCACTGCAAATCAGGTTTATTGACGCTGAAGCTTCAGCTTCGTCACAGACGGCATGATGTTTTCTCCTAGGATTTCCCGATACTTCAATGAATCCATGTTGCCTTCCAGACGCTGCAGGTTTCCAGTGCCAGAGGATGCAAAGCAGCCCCAGAGCATCACCGAGCCCCCACCATGCTTGACAGTGGACAGAGTGTTCTTTCTTCATTCTTCTTCCTCCAGACTTACTGCAGATCCATCGTGCCGAAAAGTTCATCGTTTCATCGCTCCACAGAACAGAATCCCAAAACCTCTGTGGCTTATTTATATGATGTTGAGCCGCCTTTTCTTGTGCTTTTGGGTCAGTAGTGGTGAACGTCTTGGAGTTCTGGCATGGAAACCTTCTGCGTTTAGTACGCGCCTTACTGTGCTCACTGAAACCTCAGTGCATGTCGCCATCAAGTCTTTCTGCAGGTCTTTTGCAGTCACTCGAGGGTTTTTCACAACCCGCCTTCTCAGAAATCTGCTTGCAGCCGTCGATAGCTTCCCTTTTCTTCCCCGTCAAGGTATTTCATATACTTTCTACCCCAAGCCAGTTCAGATATTTTTCACATTCTGTGTTACCTAGATGAGGATGGGTTTCCCTTCTGAGTCGGGTTCCTCTCAAGGTTTCTTCCTCAAAAAAAACATCTTAGGGAGTTTTTCCTTGCCACCGTCGCCACTCAGTGGCTTGCTCAGTTGGGATAAATTCCATTTGTTTTATATCTTTGTGTCTCTGTTTATCTGTTCCTGTTTGTCTCTGTTTATCTGTTTCTGACTGTTGATACCTGTTTTTATTTCTGTAAAGCTGCTTTGAGACAACGACTATTGCAAAAAGCGTTATACAAATAAAATTGAATTGAATATTTGATGTGTTCCAGCTCAAGCATACCTGTGCAACTACTGAATCCCTTGATTAGTTAGATCAGGTGTGCTTGAGACAACACCAGTTGTGAGGGATTTTATTCAGGGGGGTGAATAATTTTGAATCTGGAGAAATCATTACAAGTTGCATTTTCAGTTGAATTTGGGGAAACCACCTGAAGCATCCGTCGTGTTGAACTATTTCAATTGCTTTTGCTGGGTTTGTTCATCCCAAACAGCTGAAAGTCTGCACATTTTCACAAAATACCTGATTTGCAATGGAGGGTCGAGTCATTTAGATCGCAACTGTAAAAGCACCCATTTGGCAATATTCTGGATTTGTTGTTGTGTTTTTCATCAAGAATAATATCGAACCAACTACTCAAGCAATCGCTGCCCCCGAATTGCGGCTAATTCGAAAGCGAGACGCGCACGGCCGTACAGGCCTTCATAGGCGATTTAAAAGCGAGGGAGAAAGAGTGGAAAAGTGCCAACATCATCCCATCATCAACATCATCCTGGTGATATCGGTATTGTCACATGTCGATTAACCGGTGGGAAAATTTCCTCACCGTGACATCCCTAGTGAGAAGAGATCCTAGCCTACAGTTGGAAGGAGGAATAGTTGTGTAGAGAAGGATTTGAAAAGGTGGGTTGCTTGGTGGGGGAGGGAAAGAAAGAGAACATTATCTTGGCGATACAATAATATTATCAAATGTTGTGATAAACTGTGTAAGAATACAGACTGTCAAGAAAGACAACTAAATTGACTGCACATATGTACACTTGAGTCGACTTACCAGTTGGTGAATGCTGTCAATAGCTCTGTTGTACTTGTCACATAGTCTCTGCATACTCTCGAAACTACAGGAAAACAAAAACTCATTTCGTGACACAAACGTACACCCAAATCAAGATCATTTGCTGAAACTTTGTTTCCAAGTTTAGCAGTGTCCACAAAAATGGAAGGTTACAGCTTCAGATTAATCCATCAGCGAGTGCTATTCATGTAAAATGAGCCCAGTCATTAAGTAAGAGATTATGTTCCACGTTTTGATTTGGACATACACTGCATGATGAGTGAACTCGATGTGATGATGAAAATCACACAACAAAGCTGTTCGCACTGCATCATGCTCCATGACGCACGGGTATACACGCAGAAAGATCAACGCCAACGATGACTTGTTTCTCTGGTCCCTGTCCGATGTCCTACCTAATCTCTAGAGTTCAACATTTTCCTGGATATACTCTACACACCATACAGGATCAGCAAACCAGCAAAAACATTACGCTTGTGGAGACCTACAAAATTCCAAACTTAACAATATCTTGACAGTATCTTGGGGAAATGTGCGATCCACATCATGGAGAGCCTACGAGATCTAGAATACGCAGTATATATATATATATATATATATATATATATATATATATATATATATATATATATATATATATATATATATATATATATATCTCTCTCTCTCTCTCTCTCTCTCACACATGTGGTTACACGAACATGTTACAACGGTTTAAAAGAGCTCCTCAGAAGTGTCCAAACACCAGCAAATGAAACGGAAACCGGGCATTTTAGTCACCTTTGGAGCTCTACTTCTGCTACGGAGCTCATTCATGTGTCAGTCCATAAATTTCAACGTACCCAAGTCAGACACTTTGTAAAGGCAATAAATTGTTCGTAGAACAGTTTGTTTACAATATTAAATCTCTAATTGTAGCTATTTCTGATTTATTTAGATTTATACAGAAAGATACACATTGTTTCGCATTGTAAAGGAGTCGGTCATACTTTGTCGGAAAAATTCGGAGAATCGAATTGAAATCGTAAAGCCAGTATCATGACTCAAACTGCATCGTGACCGGAGTGTATTGCTACACCCCTACTGACGTCACTGTGACCTACAGTTCAGTGTGTGTTATGAACATGCCAGGACTCCGATTATCCTGACTGCTGATCAGGATGTTACTTTACGGGCTATAATTTCATATTAGATCGTGTTTGCAATTTAATTTTACTTTGTTTTATAGTCAGCCGTGCGGTTTCAAAACGACTTCAAATTGTTTTTGCATTTTCGTTTCGAGGGAGATGTTTAAAAAAAAAAAAAAAAAAAACGCTATTGGAGTGGACAGGAATTGTTTTGAAACTGGAGGGGTAAAAACGGTTTCTCAGTATACATGTAGACGGGGTCTTCGTGTTGGCATTCAGGTTAGTCTATATCCTCCGAGGGGCCACGGTACTTTGTGAAGTATTTGAGAACACTAACAGTCTCAGGAAGGGTAGTGGCAGGCCTAAAATAATATGCAAGGACCTCAGCGGTGACCCCAGTCAGAAAATGCTGAGTGTTACGTTTGTGAAGTTTTACGTGCAGGAACTTAAAAAAAAAAAAAAAAAAAAAAGGAGCGGTCAAAAAGCACGAACACAGAGGAAAACATTCTGACGCAGTTCGATTGGGGACATTTCCTACTTTTGTGATTTTATTCTTACTTTCGGGGACGACCGAGCGTACCACTGGATTCGTGAAACGAGCCGGTCAACACCTCAAGATTACAGAGTAACACCACCACAAACGTGGACTACCGGTGCTAGCTAGGCTTCTGAGATTTAGATCAGATTGTGACCATGATCACACTACACCTCGTGCGATAAAAAACTAAGAATCGTTTACACGTTGCAGTGTACACACTATTTAATTCAACATCATACAGTGCATGTCCAACTTTACATTTGATTAGAAGTCCCAGGTAAAGCAGTACCTTTTTGTGTCGTAGTCGATGAGCACGTAATTCTCCATCGCCAGTTTAAGGTCAGGGATCTCCTCACACACCCAACTAGTCAGAGACACAAACCCGATTTAGATACACATCTCACTCACCGGTTAGTGCAGGACAGGAACGACACCTACCGTATGGTTTCGATAATTTCGTGTGCAGCATCATGATGTTTATCCTGCAGAGAACGAGAAAAATACAGAGGACAGATTAATGCCTGAAACCTCTAGAGCGAAAACAGTCAGAACGATTTACTCCACGTTGAAGCTCTTAATGCGAGAGTAGAGGTGAACGACGATGGATTCTATTTCGTGGAATTTTGTTCTACTCTGTGGTTTGTTATAATTCCCAAAAATCTAAAGAAACTAGCAGTCCGTGACCCTGAGCAGGCTCTGAAGATGAATCACTGAACACTGTAAACGCCTCATAAATGTAGTCTTTCTTTGTCCCACAAAAAGGATGAGGGGGAAAAAAAAAAAAAAACTCCAAATAACTTTTTGGTTGCATCCCAATCTAGTCCCAAACAGATGTCTGGTGAACTCTGCCAAGCTTCTTCTTCTTCTTTTTTTTTTAAAGTAGGTTTCCTACTCTGTTTTAGAGGACATTATCTGATCATTCTGAATACTGTATTCATATTAGGTTACATAACTATAACAGACCCATATTTCTTAAACATCGTTTAACAAAAATCGTGTTTAAAGAACAAAAGCTGAGCAGAGTTTAAATGAGAGCAACTCCTTACATTCGGTTCGTTTTAACGGTTAGAACAAGTACTAAAAGGTCTTATCCTTTGGAAAAGACTACAGAATCTCTTCGTGACTGGCCACCTCTCCGTCAAACCCACAAGAGTTATTAACACCTTCACCCTGCACACAGGAGAACGCCGAGGTATAATAAACCTGTCTCATGAGAAAAATGCTTTTGCACGGCAGTGAAAGTGACACAGCATGACCCAGTGACCCACTTTCTGCCAGCGAGAGCCCAAGAATGCACAGGTCTGCGTGAGCGTGCCACTGCTGGACACCACTTCCTCTTCATACTCCACCAGCCCCTGCCTACACTCACCACCACAACTTCGACATCCTGCAACGCAACGAATCACAATCCAGGCAATAAAGACGGTCTGTTTGAACTGCTCCTGAAATCAAAATGGCGGCGTTAGAGCTTTTCGTCCTGATCCATTATACTGTGTCTTGGGCAACAATACAAAGAGCACATCTGAAAGAAGGGAGGGGAACACACACCCACACATTAGTGTATGTGTGTGTGTAGAGATTTTTATATATATATATATATATATATATATATATATATATATATATATATATATATATATATATATATTACACACACACACACGCGCATACATATTTTAGGAAAATGATCAGGAATGTGATAAAAAATTAACTCCTTCATGGTTATCCAAATAAATGCCGAGGGACAATATATAGCTTTCGGCTATTTCACCCCAGAGGAAGCCTTTGTGCAGCAGCTCGTTAGAAGGAAACGTGGTTTTTCCAGACGTCTTCCCTCGTACCATGCACTGTTCTGACCATTGCTTGTCTGAGGGGAAAATGGTCGGAGTTTATTCGCTTTGAAGAGGGAGGAAACTGCACAAGCTGGCGGTTATGTGGCAGGTGCTTGTCAGAAACGCTTTTAACAACTCGTGGCTTCTCCATCAGCAAGAGTCAGTGTTTCGCTAGCTCGCCAAGTTTAGACTCGGTGGTGTGGCTTGGCGCATCTCTACGCTACTGCCGGTTGTGTAAATCAGTCAAGCGGTTCAACACGCTGCATTTTACTTCCTCGACATCCTGTTCCAGAAAGAATGACATCGACATACTCCATCGAATCACAGCCACGAAGCCGTGTCATGGAGACTTTAAGCTGTAGAGGTGGTGTTCAGCCTGTTAACAGAGCTTTGTGAAAGACATACTTAAGAAAAATGTTCTGTTGTTAAAAACGTCCTCACTAAAACGATATATTTGAATTCATGAATGTTATATTACTGCCATATATTCTTTGCTTTTTTATATATATATTTTTTAAAATAACGGTCTTGATAATGGGCGATAAAAAGCGTGTGGGGTTTGGTAGGGGCAGATACGGAGTTTGGCAGTTCACTTTCAGACATTTGACAGCGTTAACAGAAACATTACTTCACTGGACAGAATTGCTATATTAAACTCCGTGGTCAGAAAGCACAGGAACAAATCTTCAGATAATCGGGCAGACTCCTGATATTAAATAATTCCTCTCCTCTGAATCATAATTAGATGATGATGATAATGAGTCTTTATTGTTCACATATACAGTAGAGCACCGTGGAATTCTTTTCTTCACATACCCCTGGGGTCAGAGCACAGGGTCAGCCATGATACAGCGCCCCCTGGAGCAGAGAGGGTTAAGAGGCTTGCTCAAGGGCCCAACAACGGTGGCAGCGTGGCAGATGAGTGTATGAGTAAATGGATGGTGGACTTGTGGGTGAAACTCGTATTACGGGGTAGTATTTTTGCATTTGGTCACGGAGTTGCTCTTGTCGAATTTAGCAACCGTGCTACTAAGGAAACGTGATCGTAGACGGTCACGCATTCGAGACACAGAAATATTGGGGCGTGAACGGATATCTTGTTGTGATCAATCAGCCAAGACGGATGTTAATGCTGAGTCTGAACATGGCCTGTGCGTAGGAGGAGTGTGCGTGTGTGTGTATGCGTGTGCAAGAGGGGGCAGTGTTCCTGTCGGTTCCCACACAGCAACGCCTGCGCAGTGGCTAAAAATAAACACTAGCCATGGCACGCAAGGAGAGCTCACACTCACTCACGCGCACACGCACACATGGAGAAGAAAAAAAAGGAAAAGCAGGCAGGCCGCTCGAGGCACAGCCCTTGGTCGTGAATGGTAGCGTAAACAGGTGACTCACTCACACACCCTCAGATCTAGCACTTCCACAGTACCACTCAGTGACTCATGTTTATGACACAAGTTCATTTTCCTGCTATAATGATGAATAATCTTAAAAGGTCCATCACCTTAAGCATAGCTCATAAGCTATGTCACAGACCACAGCGGTTTCATCAGATGGAAACCACTGATAGATCACCACTTCTGACTCCGTCAAGACATGACACGGTCTACAACAGTCGCTGTGGCGGAATCATAACCATCCCATTCACACCCCTGAGAACGGAAGATAAGCAGGGTAATTCTTATGAACATCATGGTGAAAGATCACACTTACACCATCAGTCACTATGATGGAAATATCTCCGACGGTTTTCGCTCTTTGTATCCAAGCGTACGTCAAAGGCTAAGGTGTTCCGATTCGGACTACAATTCTTTGAAATTTGTGGAAAGTACACTGTAACAAGAGAGCCAGGGATGAGAATATTATGAACTTATCGACCCTCCCTCCCAGTTCTCCTGGAATACATGGAAGAAAGGGGGGACAGGAGGACTAGTCACTTGGGTCTTTGTGGAAAAATAATGCGTTCATGTATGACAACCCAAAACATGTTGTGTGTTTTCATCTCTGAGACGTTAACCGTGGCATGGTTGTAGTTGTTGGTGCCAGACAGGCTGGTTTGAGTATTTCAGAAACTGCTGATCTCCTGGGATTTTCACACTCAACTGTCTCGCGAGTTTACACAGAATGGTGCACAAAAAACAAACATCCTGTATGCATAGGGTCTGCAGGCTGAAACACCTTGATGTCAGAGATCAGAGGAGAATGGGCAGACACAGACAGACAGACAGACAGACAGACAGATCACATGTATAGCGGTTCCTTTAAGCTTTCCACCATGCTACATTGGTGTTTTATTAACTTCAAAGCTAGATGTCCATTGCACATGGTGCAAATATCTCCATCCGCTCGAATCACCATCACTGCTTGAATTTAAATGAATTTAAATAAATCGTTTTCCTATTCGAGTTAGTCACTCTCAAACATAGTCCTTAAAAAATAAATAAAGAAGTTATCCCCAGTTCAATATTTTGGCGAAGTATGGGAGTTCATTTAGTCTATTTAGAACGACATCCAATGACACATTCCCACTTAAATGTCCTATTAGAAAAGCAAACAGTCCTCGTCTATAAACAGAGATTAAATGCAGCATGCACTGGAGAAGCAAGAGGGAAGGCAGCGGTTATTCATTTTGTCCGGACAGAACTATACCTAGGCAATACAACGCGAAAGGACACAGCTGCAAGTAGCAATTATGATCAAGGAACTTCCTAACGTTCCAGGGGACAACATTATGGAATGGAAAAAGCTACAGAGCCATATTAAAGATCTTCAACATTCCTGTCAGTACATCTGGCAAGCTTGTTGTGAATAGAATATGAACGTGGAAGCGTCCAACTCTGTAGCTTGAACATGACATAACTCCAACTACGTCATCAAACGCAGCGTTAGTACTTCCTGTTCATGTCAGATAAGCCCTTATCAGAACCTTACAGCTTGACTTAAGTTCAGCTGGTGTAACGGTCCACTGCAAAATTGTCCATGCTCTCAGGGTGGCATCATTTTTCTCTCCTGTCAACCACTGAGACACTAGCCAATCACACGTGTCTGAGCTCTTCTATGTGGAAGAGGGCGGAAAGATTAACTCGAGACACTGTTCACATTAACGTTTGGCGAACGTGTCCATAGTCAGATCATCGTATCGTCATCCTGCGGGATCACGCGTACATGCGGGGGACAGGGTAATAATTATTATTTGCCAATTTATTCACTGGTTTATTATACATTATATTTATTATACAGTTTTTATATTTTATTATAAATAAATACTTGGTCGTCAAGAGTAATGTGTCCTCCCCTCCATAAACAACATTACCTCTACCTCGGAATCAATATGACTCATCACTATTTACTTCCGAAACCTCATCCCCAGACTCATGGTTTTCACACGGAGTACATTGTTCCAGAACATATCGGAGCAAGAATGTTTGTTTTCCTCGTCCGTTTCGATAGAATTCACCTTCCAAAGATTAGGCACGGTCACAAAACTACACCTTCCCCTTTTGTACGGATGGACGCCTCGGCATTGGTTAGCCAGATTTACACACAGACTTTTAAGTTGAAGTGTTGAAATTTCCCACTAAAGCATTAAAGATCGTTTTTCATCGGCTATACGATGCATCAGTCGTCCACAAGATCGGGTGCCATCGGCTCAGTCTTTTCACGAAGGAAAAGGGGAAGGCACTTCATTTCAACGCGGATCCTCATGGGTTATTGAACGCTATGGACAGGACAAGGAAGCTCCTACTGGCTCGAATGAGGTGTCAATTGAAAGGTCAGAGTGCAGCGGAAATTTTTATATCAAGTCATTGATTCACATGTAAACATTACCAAAGTTATTACGGAGAACACGTGAAAGGTTTAGCAAATCTGTCGGTAATTTGAAATGACAGCAACGGTCACTGGTTACTTATTGATGTAATAACGTGTTTTAGACTAAATATTTTACTTGATTGAATCGTTTAGACCTTTGCCAATGACCGCTATGAGGCTTCATAGGCGAGTCGCCTCAGTTTTCAAAGCATTTGTTTGTATGTTGGTGTTCTGACCGAGGCATTAATTGTAGCTGCTGTGGTGATTGTATCTTGAAACGGTTCATATCACTCCATTCACAAGAATCTTCGCTTTCCAAAGATGTACCTATGTACACACAGTAGTTGTGTACATAGCGTGCTTAACTGTGCGACGGCCCGTTGGATTAACAACAGTGGGAAAACGAGTCAAATATCGTCTCGACGTTGTCAAAGGCATCAGCTATCGGTGAGATCTCGGACTATCTCGTCTATCAACACAACCCTGTATCTCACACGAAATAGTTTCAGATCTTCAAACGAAGCAGTTCAAACGAACGCAACTGGAGCAAACACACAGTAGTTTTTATTTTTATTGACCACCATCACCAACGTGAAAAACAGACTGCTCCCATAAAATTTGAATCTGGTTTTGCCCCCTTTATCAGCGTTAACTGCGACCAAACACTTCTGATAACTGGAGATTTCACTTACTTCTAGGACTAGGAGCTACTCCTATGTTTGGATTGTTATCTTGTTGCATAATCCAGTTGTGCTTGAATTTCAACTTCCACTCTCCTTTAGGATTTTCTGGCAGAGAGCAGAATTCATGTTTCCCCTCAATTAATGCAAGTAGTCCAGACCCTGAAGCAGCAAAGCCTCCCCACACCATCACACTTCCTCCACCATGCTTGACCGTAGGTATGATTTTCTTTTTGTGGAATTTTGTGTTTGGTTCATGCCAGATGTAAAGGCACCCCTGGTTTCACACAGGCCCAGTTATCGGATAACTTTTTTTTTTACTTCAATAAATAACATTATCGTTTAAAAACTGTAGTGTTTACACCGACTGCCTTTGTTTTATCTTAGACTTTGAAACAATTTAGTATGAAATGTACACAAACAGGAGAAATCAGATTGGGCCAAATACACAGCACTGTAAGTGGACAGCAGAGACACATAGCTGTTCACACCTGGCATTATCAAGGTCACTGTGTATTATACACCTGCCACTATATATTAGATTTAATACATCGTCTCTCGCTGCATTATTTTTCAGGCAGAGATGTCCTGGGAATCCTCGGATGTAACTATACTGTTACATCCGAGGAGTATAGTTACATCCGAGGATTCCCAGGACATCTCGTGCCCGAGCCGCGAAAACGATAATCTAATAGCGTCAACGGTAGGTATAACGCACAGTGACCATGACAATACCGACAGCTATGTGTCGCTGCTGTCCTCTTAAGAGTGCTATGTAATGCCAATCTGATTCACACCTGGCATGCTGTTCACACCTGGCATTATCAAGGTCACTGTGTATTATACACCTGCCACTATATATTAGATTTAATACATCGTCTCTCGCTGCATTATTTTTCAGGCAGAGATGTCCTGGGAATCCTCGGATGTAACTATACGTAGGGTTTTGGTACACAAAACCCCATTGCTTTGACCACCTCGGGGCCCACGATGCAGTTTTCAGGAGACTATTCTGACTGTTTAGGATGTATCTTTCTTTCTTTTCAGTACTATGGCTGGCAACTCAGAAATTCAAAAAAAGGGGGGGACAATGTGCAAATGTGATAAAAGGTATATCGTGATAAATATCAGTATCGAATGATACGAAGACAAATATTGTGTTAAATGGCCAATAAAGATGAGTGAGCCAGTTCCAGAAGCAGCCACGCAAGAACAAACCATGACACTACCTCCACCGTGCTTAACGATGAGCTTGTATGTTTTGGATCATAAGTAGATCCTTTCTCCACACTTTAGCAGAGGTTCATCTTTGTTTCTGAACTTTGTGGCTCATCTCTGTATTTCTTTGCGAATTCCAAGCGGTTGTTGAATTGGCTATGCCCGACGCTTTTCTCCCGTAGACGGCTCTCTGGTCTTTATCTTGGCTTATCCTTTTTAACAAATACACAAGTGAAACCCAGGGCTCGAAGCGAGAGTAGCGATTCAGTGCGATCAATCGAACAGGGTACACGCGGGCAACAAGAGACCCGCATCAGTCACATGTTCCAGTGTTTTCAGATCACTTAAAGGATGCCATTTTCAAAGTCATTTAACACATACATGTAAGTATTGGGAAATGAAAGCTGACCCATCATCTCATTCATCTTTTGATCATAAACCCAAATGCCTTCGGTGCACAGCAAAAACAAGAAGAACTGGCCTTGCCATTATAATACTTTCAGAGAGAACTGTATAAATGAACGTTAGAGAAGACAAAGAAAAGCAGCAGCTATTGTCTCTGCTGTTATAGCAACGTCTTTATCCAACGTCTAGAACGCTAATAGCGCTACCATTCAGTATGATATCCAGTCTCTAAATGATTGCATTCACACTGCAAATTCGCTGTGGCCATATGCGTCCCAGATCACCTCCGAATATGATTTGAGTGATCGGATCACACGCAGCATTAGACCATGTCCATACCTGCGCTGTCCATTTACAACTGACAACTTAGTAAGGATGCTGTTCATAAGACTTCAGTTCAGTGTTCAACACAACAACAGATAAAGCCGAGCTCGCTGGGTTTAAACGCCTCCCTCTGCAACTGGTTCCCGGACTTCCTGAACAGGAGACTCCAGTCCGTCAGGATCGGCAACTCCACCTCCTGCACCTCCACGCCGAAGTGCCCCAGGGCTGTGTGCTCAGTCCATTGCAGTTTACCCTGCTGACTCTTGACTGTGCTGCTAAGTTCAGCTCTAATCACATCAAGTTTGCAGATGACGCTACAGTCATGGGCTTCATCGGCAACAGTGAGGAGTCAGCGTACCGGGAGGAGGTGAACAGAGACAACGATCGCTCTCTTAATGTCGAGAAGGCTAAAGAGATGGCAGTCGACTTCAGGAGGACCAGAGTAGACCACTCACCACTGCACATCAACAGAACAACTGGGGTGAAACTCAAAAGCGCGAAGTTTCTTAGTGTGCACGTGATGGAGGACATCTCCCAGACGCGATCTCCACACCACCTGGAAATACAAGGAGACCCTCCACTTCATGCGGAGAGTGAAGAGAGCCAAACTTCTCCCACCCATCCTCACTTCCTTCTACAGAGAGCGCCCTGACCAGCTCTCACTGTGCGTTACAGAATCTGCACAGCCTCCGACCGCAAGACCCTACAGTGAATTGCGAGACAGCTCAAACATCATCGGGTTCTCTCTACACACCACCGACACCTCCTTCAACAACCGCTGAGCGACCAATATTGCGGACCACCCATTCTCATGCCCTCTTCACCCTCCTGCCATCTGGCAGAAGGCACAGGGGCATTTTCCCCGAGGCAGACCCAACACTCACCAGGGTTAGTCAAACCCAGAAAGACTCGCTACCACCGCACTTTACACAGCCGCATCAGTCACTTTATCCCACGGAACTCGTTTCTGCTGCTGTATTGGTAAGCTATTGAGAAACACAGCAGCACGACCCTGTGTATTTAACGTCGATTGTGCGTTCACACTCGTACGCTCCACGGTCCCGAAGGACCGACCTTTCCTTCCGCCGCATACGAGCGACATAGAGAAACCGGCAAATTAAAAAAAACCCGCCTCGAGTTGACGTATGATCGTGGGACACGTGTGAACGCGAGGTGTGAACGGGCTCGGAGTGTGCGATGCGGACGGAGCGAGCAGATCGAGAAGATGTGGTTGGCTCGGAGGAAACGCGTCAGCCCGATGGCGAGGAGTCGGCTGGTGGGTGTGAACGACGGGGGGAGGAAAAAAAGAAAGAAAAGAAAAAAAAGTTTGAGAACTTGCTCTAAAAGACAAGAGTGTGAAGGGCAACAGAGCAGCACTTCAGAACGCTCTGACCGGAAGTGACGACACAAACCCGGTCGAACCTTCCTCAAATCGTCCCATTGTTGAACCCAGGAACAATATGAAGCTCATTACACATGCTTGTTTCCCCCCCATGAACGCAGTTTAGTCCGGGATTAACAGTCCTGCTCCCTCCCGGTACTACAGACTGAGCCCCACAATCGGCTAACGTTAGCTCAGGTGCTAGCGCTGCTAACCAACCAGCTGGGACTGCAGGAATAAGCTGCTAGCTGGGTTAGCTTTCCGTTAGCTTTCAACCCATGACCGACTACAGCTCATTTACATCCGGGGAAATATTATATTATATTATATATTATACACACACACGACCAACACTAATCCCGCCATTCAACCCGTACAGTTCCTGTCTGTGCTAGTCAGCTCTCTTTACCCCACACCGTCTACACGGAGAGAATAAAAAAAAAACACCCCGAATAACACACACACACACACACACCTCGAGCTAGTTCACACCACAGTCCGTACAGTGGATACATTTGAGACAAACAGACATAAAAGGTCATGTCATGTCACAAAGTATCTTCCCGAACTACTTCCTCACCACGGCTCGGCGCGGACGTTAGACATGTTGCCAGATATTCAGAGCGAGAACTCAACCAAAAAGCAGGAGTTTCGTGTCGATAGAGATAGAGCCCGAGCTCGGTCGGTACCGAACCCGGACAGGACTCTCGGCTGGGCGGCGTGACCACGCTGGAGCTCGCTGCTAGGAAGCTAACAACACGCCCGGCTCTAACGCGGTTCATCCGCGACAGTTATTACTCCTTCGATTGATTGATTTTTTTTTTAAGTCGATATTAAAAACAAGGCAGCCCAGATCACACTCACATATACGGGTAAGGGCCACGGGTATCCCGCGGCTTCGGCTCCGACCGGCGACTTGAGCTTCAGCTCGAGCTTCTCTCCCATGGTACACTGTGTGTCTGGCGGCGCGCTGGACTAGACCTCCCTACACCCGGAGCATTCTCGGCGAACAGATCGAGACGGAACGGAAAGTTCGACGGCCCGAGCAAAAAAACCCAAAACAACAACAACAAAAAAACAAAACCCGCGCTGTTTTTCAGATTCACGTTGAAATGTTTCTCCGGCTGTTTGGTGTGAAACAAAACAAAAGCAAATAAAACTGCTCAAGCTGAGCGGCTACTCCATCTCGGCGCTGCCGCCGCCATCTTGCCCGGCGTCGGGAGGAGGAGGAGGAGGGGGAGGAGACCGAGACCGAGACCTGCTCGTCTGGGTTTGAATCGGCTGCAGCTCCAAAAGCGACATGGACAGTCCGAGTCCGAGTTCTAAACGGCTCTCTAAAACAATGACCAACACCACATTTCCTATTATTATTATTATTATTATTATTTATTATTATTATTATTATTATTATTGTTGTTGTTGTTGTTGTTTTTTAAAAAAAAATTTTTTGTGTAGATTTGTTTTTCCTCTTTTTTTTTTAAAATAATGTGTGTCCTGAGTCTAATCTAAGTTTTAACCTCACCTAAACACCAGGGCCTGTGACAATCACGTGTGCGCATGCGCAGCCATGCCGTAGTAGGCTATTCTGCTTCTTTTCCACTGGGGGGTGGGGTGGGGGGGGGGTACTGTGTGTTTCTTCTACAGGGACCAGGGGCTCAATGAAGTTCTGGCTAATATATTTATCTCTCACAACGTCCCCTACTTGGGAGGTGGGACTTTTTCAAACGGTAGGAATTTTTGGGGGTGGGTTTTGGGCGCTGAACATGCTGATTGGTTGAGTGCATGCAGCATTTTTCATGCGTAGCGGTTAACACGTTCACCTCACACCTCCAGGGTCCGGGGACGGGGGTTCGATTCCCACCGTGGATCTGTGTGTACGGAGTTTGCATGTTCTCCCCGTGCTGCGGGGGTTTCCTCCGGGTACTCCGGTTTCCTCCCCCAGTCCAAAGACATAGTCTAAAGTGTCCGTAGTGTATGAATGGGTGTGTGAGTGTGTATGTAATTGTGCCCTGCGATGGACTGGCACCCTGTCCAGGGTGTACCCCGCCTCATGCCGATGCTCCCTGGGATTGGCTCCAGGTTCCCCGTGACCCTGAACAGGAGTAAGCAGTAGAAGATGGATGGAATCAACACAAAAGAGTTTCTTAAAAAATTCGACCGATGACGAGGTTCTTAATAAGTATTTATGCCGAGGATGACATATAACGGGACCTGGAAACGGCGACCCACAGTGAAAAATATACTTAAAAATTCAAAGTGCTTTACGCGAGCTGGGCGTTGTTCACAGAGGAAAACAGTGCAGAGAGAAGCTTGTGTGATTTATTATTATTATTATTATTATTATTATTATTATTATTATTATTATTTGTGTGATGGGCTGTGAAAACCCTTCAAATGGTCAGATTATTATTATTTTTTATTTGTGTGGTTCTTAACTGAAATATTCCTCTTTAGTATGTAACTCAACTAGAAGTAAAGTTCTAGCATCTAGCAAAGTTCCCCTGAAAGTGAAAACGGAGAATTTTCATTCTACACGTACATATGGAAAAAACATTACTGTCAGATTTGAAAGAATTATACATTTAAAATAGGAAATGCTGATTATCACTTTGATTAAGGGCATCAGCCACAGCAATTGAAGAAGGAAGAAGGTGATTTAAATACACGAGTCTGGGAAGGGTTACAAAGGTTGTGGACTCCGAAGAACCACAGTAGTGACTTTTCCAAGAAGTGGGCAACCTTCCAAAATTCCTCCAAGAGCACAGCAACTACTCATACAGCAAGTCACAAAACAGCTAATGAAAACATCAAAGGACCTTCAGCCCTCTCTTGCATCAATAAAGGTTCATGACTCCACTATCAGAAAGACACTGGGCAAATATGACATCCATGGAAGAGTGGCGAGGTGAAAACAGCTGCTAACCCAGAAGAACATTAAGGATCATCTGAATTTTGTCAAAACACCTTGATGATCCTCAAACCTTTTGGGAGGATGTTCTGTTGGACTGGTGAGTCGAAAGTGGTACTGAAAAGAGAACTGTTTGTAAGACAGGGGTCCCAGGACATCTGGCGTAAACCTAACACAGAATTCCACAAAAAGAAGAGGCAGTGTGATGGTGAGGGGAGGCTTTGCTGCTTCAGGCCCTGGACAACTTGCAGTAATTGAGGGAAACATGAATCATGGTCTCTACCAGAATATCCTTAAAGAGAATGTCCGGTCTTCAGTCTGTAAGTTGAAACTCTAGCGCAACTGTATTATTCAGCAAGACAATGATCCAAAACGTCGGTCCTAGTCCTAGAAGTAAGTGAAAGACTGATCTCCAGTTATCAGAAGAGTTTAGTTGCATTTATTGCTGCTAAACGTGGCACAACCAGATTTTAAGTTTAAGGGGGCAATTAGTTTTTCACATGGTTCATAGGTGTTGGATAACTTTTTTTTCTTCAATAAAAAAATAAACTGTATTGTGCATTTACTCGGGTTGCCTTTGTTCTATGTTGTATTTTGTTTAAAGATCTAAAACAATTTATTATGAGATACACACACACACACACACACATATATATATACACATACATACACATATATATGATTTTAATGCACAATGTAGAATGAGCAAGAGATTAGTCGTTAGATCTAGAATTCCACCCACTCTAAATGAAGAGCCTGTGAAATATTATAAGATTAATGAACACAGCCGATCAATTTTACTGTACTAAATACAGCTAAAAGGACCTTATTTCATCCCTGACTTTCGAATTCAAGTCTTGGTCATCTGCCCTCTCGTTTAATGCTCAGTCTCTGCTCATAAATATAAGCGTTGAGAGATTATTATTATTATTATTATTATTAATTAAATCAGGTCAACATTAGCAGTGCCTGCCATTTCATGCCAAAAATCAGCTTTCTGCTGCTTGCTGAGGATGGAACTGACAGCTAGGTAGATAGACCTATAAACAACGGATTTCAGAAATAAATGCAAATAATCAAACAGAACAGTTTATTTACAATATTTACACCACATATTACCTGTACAGAAGATTCCAAACGATTCCAACTAGCACAGATATGTTTAAGTTTGAGATGTCAGTCATGTCCATTACCATTTCATTGATTGGCAGTTGGTTACAATGTTCTGCCCCTTTGAGAGGTCCACCAGTCATCATAAAGAGAAACATCCAGGTGGAACAAACGAAGAGCGATCCAATAAAGATTTTTTTTTTCTGTGCAAAATACACCAATACAAATGATGTGTTAAAACAGTGTACTTGCTGTAAACATGCAGAGATGCACTAGTTTCAATGGGTGTCTGATAGCTCTGTCTCGGGGGCTTCAAAGGAAATGGTCCCATAGTCTGAGTTAAATTAAAGACACAAAAAAAATATTGTAGTGAGATATTTGATTACTTGATTTGCTGAAATATTGAATTCCACCAAGAGTGATAAATAATTGTGGAAGTGGGGGTGTGGTCAACCATCAGATGGAGAGGAGGTGGGTAGAACCAGAAGGTAATGCATGATTATCCTCATCTGTGTCTACTTATTTGTGTCTCTTTGTGGTTTCAGTGACTCCTGTGTAGAGAGAGAGAGAGAGAGAGAGAGAGAGAAGAGAGAGAGAGAGAGAGATACAGGCTCAGGTGCTCCACAAAACCCAACATCAAGCACTCCTTGCCCTGCACAACAAACAGCAGCTGTGCTTTGAAGCCCTCATGCAGGATCAGGCTGGGAGCCAGTGGGCACTCCAGAAACTGCTGCAGCCCAGCACATTTCCAGCTGTGTCCAATGCCCATGTGGCACATGTGATGCTCACCAAAATGGCTTCCGGATGATTTGGAGGCCTTCCTGGAGCACTTTGAGCTCTGTGACCTCTGTGTGGGAATGGCTAGAGGAGGAATGGGCTTTACGACTCCTCCTCTTGTTATCGGGGGAAGCCCAGCTTGCCACCAGGCAGCTGCCACCAATGACACAGCTGGAGTATTTCAGTATCAAGAGCTGGCCGGACACCTGAGGAGCAGCACCCACACGTCCGGTCACTGCAGCTCCACATGGTCAGCCGCCCCTTCATGTACACCCAGCAGCTGAGGGACTTCGAATTGTAGGGTTGGCGGTTTGATTCTGCCTCCACATGCTGAAGTGTCCTTGGGCAAGACACTGAACCACATGTTGCTCCCATTGGCAGGCTATCTCATTGGTGTGTGTGTGTGTGTGTGTCTGTGTGTGTGTCTGAATGGGTGTAATTTTTTTCGTAGAACCGCTAAGGTTCTATATAAGTGCAGACCATTTATCATTTATTTCTGTCCCTGGTGGTTGATGGCAGTGGAGTGAGATGTGGAACAGATCAAAGAGCTGGTGGTACTGGAGAAATTCATCGCTTGACTCCATATAGGAACAGCAGCGTTCATCCAGAGCCAACGGCTCACATGCCTAGATGAAGTCGTGCAGCTGCCGGAGGATCACTTGGAATTTAACTATTTTTTGGGCATATTTCCTTCAAAAATAAAACTACTCCACTGCATAGTCAGAATACTGAGACATTCTTCTGCTTCACTACAACTGCTCCAGCATGGAGAACATGGTGGACTGTTTGCAGCTCACTCAGGGGAGAATCTATGTTAATAGGGCAGTCCGTCACCAGTCGTGGGCTGGGCCTGTTCCAATGTGACACCACATTGGATAGAAAACACGAACAACTAATTTTGAGACAATATGATTTATGATTTTATTCAAGCATCTATATGTGATGATACGTATATATCAGGCATGTTCACAAGTCCAAGTCAAGTCTCAAGTCTTTGTTCTATTTTTAGCAATAGGTCTTTTAGCTAGTTACTGTAATTAACAGTGTATGAGGCTAAATCAATTTTGAAATATTAAAACTTATTACTTCCACAGAATGTCTTGTTAATTTATTAAAAATTGTCTAATAAAGCACACAAGGTTTTTACGTAAATCATTAATTCAAAATTAAATCCTTAATCAAAAAACGATGACTTTCAAACTATTGCATTTGATCCAAAAGTTCTCCGTATAATTACAAAAAACAGAATATTCATTGAAAATTCAGGAAAGATAGAACCTTTTTCCTCATTTAGTGCGAAATGCCAATGTGCTGTGTGTTTTGAGCTCTTTGAGTTGCCATAGTTCACCAGACATCAGTATTAACTCAGGAAATCCGAAAATATAAAGAATTCACAACAGCATTAAAGCACGTAAAAAAAGTTATGTGTAATAAAGAGGAATGACGCGGGGAAAAAAGTATTGTATACGCTAACTGAAATGTATTTAATACTTAGTAGAGAAGTCTTTGTTTTTTAATGACCACTTCAAGATACTTCCTGTATGAAGAAATGAATGGACCGCAGAAGTCAGGTGTGATTTTGACCCATTCTTCTAAACAAATTGTCTTTAAATCTTATTCAATAGGATTCAAGTCAGGTATTTGACTGGGCCATTCTAACACCTTGATTTTTTTTCTCTGAAATCAATTGAAAGTTTCCTTTGCTGTATGTTTTGGATCGTTGTCCTGCTGGAAGCTCCACCCACATCTCATCTTCATCATCCTGGTGGATGGCTGCAGATTCTTCTCAGGGATCTCTAGGTAAAGGGCTCCATTCATCGTTCCTTCAATTATATGAAGTCTGCCAGTACCATGCGATGAAAAACAAGTATATTTTTACTCTCGTCTGACCAGACTACACTCTCCCAGTATTTCATAGGCTTGTCCAAATGAGTTGTAGTAAATTTTAAACGAGCTTCGACATGCCTTTTCTTTGGTAATGGAGTCTTGCGGGGTGAGCGTGAGCAGTGGAGTGCATTGTCTTTTGTTTTCTCTGTGACGATGGCACATGCTGCCTCCAAGTGTTTCTGAGTGGTCCTTGGCTCTTGGGCTACTCTTTTGACTCCCTGGTCAGAAATCTTGTGAGGAGCTCCTGTGCGTGGCCGGTTGATGATGGAGTGATGTTGCAACCACTTGCAGATAATGGCCCCAGGGGTGCTTATTGGAAGTTCCAGAAGTTCTGAAATACGTCTGTATCTGATTCTATCAATATGTTTCACAACAATAAGGGTACGAAGGTCTTGGGAGAGCTTTTACCCATCATGAGATGTTTCTTGTGTGACACCTTGGTAATGAAATGCCTTTTTATAGACCATCAATATACTAACCCAGCTGATATTAATTTGCACAGATAGGGGGTGTAATTACTTACGGATATCAGCTGGTTCCTTGCCTTAGATTGCCTTGGAGGACTGCTTTTTCTTAGCGTGTTCAATACTTTTTTCCCCGTGTCATTCCATTTTATTACACATAACTTTATTTATGGACTGTAATGTTGTGAATTCTTTACATTTCCGGATTTCTTGAGTTAATACTCAAGTCTGATGAAAATTTCACGTGAATAACCTCATTGGAATATTTATTTACTGAAAAAATATTGACTTGTTCAATACTTATTTCTCCACTGTATACATATAGTAATGTAACTCGAAATATGTCATTTGAAGCCCTTCTCATTCTTACTGTTGGGTGTAAGAGCTAACTGCCCCACAATACAATTAACGTCACTCACGGTAATGTGAGGCTCTTCTAAACAGCGAGTGTAATTAAACACAATATATCATACTCTCCTGTGCCATCTTCACACAGTTATCGCCAATAGCGAAAACGGCTTCCGGTGCAGCATCTCATGTAACTAAGTTGGCTGAGGCAAAATGTGGAAGCAATCGTGCATAGAGTGTATTAAACTTGGCAAACTTGTATATTATATGCATACGATAGCTAAGGGAAGCTAGGGGAAAACATGGAAGCATTTGTACTTCTTGAAAATGGACAGTAAGCAATCTCCTGACAGCTGTGTAACACCGCAGCGTCCGTTTCAATGAACTGACTGCTTTTCAAATTAAATGACACGACGATTAGGTAAGACTTGGACATATTGTTATTGTTCGTTGTTCATTCATATAACAGCACTTTTCTGATGGGCGATGAACACACGCCTTCAGACATGTCACGCATGTCTATAATAATTCTGGCATGGTATATTTAGAGATGAATTGTTGTGATATTTGCTGCTGCAGCAAATACTGATAGGGAATGAATTGAAAATGTGCGGTTTGTTGTTGTCATGTGGGGAATGTAAAGAGAGAATGTAAAGACCAAACTGACTTGTGTTTTTCACGAGTCACTATCTAAGTCCAAGTCAAGTCTCAAGTCAATTGTTCATGAGTCCTCTGTACAGCACATTTTCCTTCTTTGCCTTTGACTGTGAGTGACGTCAATTACAAATACAAACACGCCCCTAGTATACTCCAAACCCCCAACACTGATTGGCAGGTTTCTGTGCACGTCATTGGAAATGCAAATGTAAAGGGATGAATTTGAATTTATGATTTGCATTTTCATTTGCATTATGCCACAATTTATGCATCCACAATGAGGGAAAAACAATCGCAGAGACAGTTTTTGAAAATTGCTTTTGAAAATTGTCCGCAAAATACGTCCATGGATCGTGAGGTAATTCAAAGACTCGTGGCTAAGAGACTGCTGCATTGTGCTGTGAAGCAGATCGAATTCAGAATTGACTTTTTTGTTAACCTGTTCCTATACTTTTTCTCGCCAAAAATATTGGGTGGGCAAAGGTTCCACCTACATGTGCTAAGTCCTAAGTGATAAGTTCTTTAACAAATCTAGATCTAAGTATCAGAAAATGAAAGCTTCAATTGTCTCATATTCATCTTTTGATCTCAAACCCAAATTTGGCGTTTGAAAAATGTCCTCAAAATACTTCCCTAACGACCCGCAGGTAATGCGGAACATTTTCATTTTATACTTCCATGTTGTTGTGAATGTAGCGAATGTGGCAGCATGTGAGTTATGCCTAATTAATGATAATTAAAGTGTAACTCAACGCTGCTGCATTTCTGACATCCAATTTGTTTTTGATCCGAAACCATTCAACGACTGTAGCACAGATTAGCACGTCCTCATGTGCTTACTTAAATATTAGTTGGCAGTGAGTATTAGTTATTTATTTAATGACACTTTATTGCTTTGAAGTTTTATGGTATGTTTTGAAATGAAATCCAAGTTCAACAAGGTATTTATATGTTGGATGTTCACGATGGCTAGCACTTTCATCCATCTAATACAAACATAAAGTTTACAACATCAACAAAATTGAACAGGAATTCAACATGATTACCTTCTTGATTCTCGATCCCTAACCCTAGGCCTTCACAGAACTTAATGTGTTTCATGCATCCTACTCCTTCCCCAAAAGCAATGTCCAGGAAATGCTCAAGTGCCGAAACGTCAATGAGATTGAGACTATTATCCCCTCCCTTTCTCAACTCCTAAAATATATGCCGCATTACCCGTCTCCAAATCTACAGTGGAACGCTCATTTTCAAAGTTAAAACTCGTGAAATCCAGACTTCGAAGTCTATGTAATGAAGAGAGGCTCTCTGACTCACTGCTCCTCTCAATCGAGCGTGACATTTCAATTAACCGTGAGGAAGTCGTTCAAATATTTAAAAAACCCAGCAGACAGACGAGTAGTACGGCTTTAAATACTGGTGATTTATTTAATAAATAATTATGTGTTTAAATACTGTAAAAAATACAGTAAATTGTGTAAATTGTGTAAATTGAAGTAGTAAAAAATTTTTTTTTAAGTGCCCTTTTTGTTCCTTCCGCCCCTGCCCGGGATTGTGACTGGAGGTCTGTGCACCCCACTGGTTGTTTATTTACACTTCATGCAGTACTGCGTACTATACCACTGTATTATGTGATTCACATGGCCCTGAGGAAACAACACTACATTCCAATGTATACACACTATATAGAGGAATGACAATAAACACTTGACCTGACCTGACTTGATGTGTGATTTACATTCAGTACATTTCCTTGTGACATCACTAAAAGGTCAGTGGCTGTGTTGAGTAGCTGTTCTGTGGACATTCCCACCCACAACAGCGTTTTATGTAAGAGCATTTGGCTACAGGCTAGCAGAAGTACAGTGAGTTTTCAGTACAGACTGCGGTTCTCAGCTGCAAAAATACACAATTTATAGCACTGAGATGAGTTGAAATACACGAGCCAAACACATGGAGAGAACGGAACATGTAAATGACTTGTATGACTCCACACTTCTTCATATGAAAGCAAATGTCCATGTTTAATGTTTAAATCAAACCTCGTGCAACGCTTCATTTAGCTCATTTTTACACTAATGGAATGATTAGTTGAATTTTGGACAAAAAAAAAATAAACCCCCCAGGTCTTTTATCTGTATCAGACAATGCTCTGATAGCTGCACAGTATGCTGTAAGCTAAATATGGAAATGCATGGTTACGGCTGCATTATGATACTTTGAGTTCTACTGAGTACAACTGTCATTTCTCCTGTAATATCTACACAATCATAGACATTCTAATGTGCTCATGAATCTCAGGCGGTGATGTTAGTAAGATTCACAGATGCTACTCAGCCTCCCACAGAATGCTCTTCTATGTCTGATTTTAAATAGTGTGTGGGTGGTTATTGTGTGATATTGTGGCATTAGATTCAGAGCTTTCCTATTCACATGTACACACACACACACACACACACACACACACACACACACACACACACACACACAGAGATCCATAAAGATTTCATCTGCTCATGCACAGATTTCTTTTGCTCTCGTTCACATTTAGCCGGGTCGCATACAGATTTGCCTCGCTCTAGCATGAAACAGACAGTGCACACAAATCTTCTTATGTTTGAAAAGTGTCCACATGCTCTGAAATGCATCCTGCTCACGCTCACGCTCAGAGTACGTACTTCTTCCCTCTCTCAAATTTTCATTGAAACAATGCTGCATTTACCAGGTCTTCAGATGTGAGGAGCCTGAACCCAGAATTTTAGCGTATTCAAGCTACAAAGTGAGGAAATATGGACACCTCCATGAAACGGTGTGTTTTGTTAGCAACACACTAGCCAGGTAAAATTAGTGATCATAAGTTGTTGCACTTACTAATTCACTTTGTATTGCATGACTGTATTGCATACATTGTGGAAATCATCTTTGTATTAGCATGTTCAGCTAATGTTTGATAAATACATGAAAGGAAATTGCGTAATGATTAGCACATTCACTCACACCTCCAGGGTGCGGGGTTCGATTCCCGCTGCTGCCCTGTGTGTCAGGAGTTTAGATGTTCTCCGCGTGCTGCGGGGGTTTCCTCCGGGTACTCCGGTTTCCTCCCCCAGTCCAAAGACATGCATGGTAGGCTGATTGGCGTGTCTAAAGTGTCCGTAGTGTATGAATGGGTGTGTGAGTGTGTATGTGACTGTACCCTGCGATGGCACCTTGTCCCCATCTTTTGCCTATGTTCCCCGGGATAGGCTCCAGACTCCCCGCGACCCATTAGTATAAGCGGTATATAAAATTTTTGGATGGACGGATGGAAAGTGTATAATAACTCTTCAGTTGATGATGGCAGTAACAGCGGTTGACTGCAGTTGTCGGGGGAATTCAACTAAAACTGCACCAATTACAACAATCACAAGATTCACAAACAGCAACAACAAACATGCAACACGGTTAAAGGTGAAGCTACACAAGAGTAGATTAGGGATTTCTGAAGCAGTAAAGCAAGTAGGCATACTGAGGTTATATGCTAATATTGATCCTTAAAAGTTACAAACTGCTGTGGACATGGTCTACATAAATAAAAGCACATTGCTTCTTTTTCTTCTTCTGCCTCCTCTTCTTCTTCTTCTTCTTTTTTTTTTTTTTAAATTTCAGTCCAGTTTTAACAGAAATATGGTTTTATTCTGGAGCTAAATAAGGCAGTGTACACTACAGAACAGTTTCATAAAAACAATAAAAATGTTGCATCAGGAAGGGCATCCGGCATAAGACTTTGAGCCACAATCAACATGTGGACATGTGCACACCCTGAAAATGGCAACAGCCGAACAGCGAAATTTTATACTATATACATTATACATATATACTATATTCATATAGATACATTAATATATCATGTTCATATTTATATGCTCTTCTCTACTCTACTCAGTTTATATGAACTTTACTAAATGTAGGATATAAATAAATAAGGAAATAAATAAAGATTGAAATTATACCCGGATTCAAGGAAGTTAAGATTGACCCTCTGCTGTCAGAAGATTAAAACGGAGGACGCACACCTACAGACAGGTATACATTTGAACATTCTTGCGTAATTCTATATATTAAATGTATAGATTATTTAGATTATACTTTCCATAGCCGTTACATATGTTTGTTGGACTTTCTGGAATTTCTACTAGGATTTAAGCACTTTCTGGCCTTGAAAGGGTATACTCATTTGGGTTCAGGTGATTGCTTTTACCAGTCAAGCAACTTTTTCTTAACCAACATTCACTTGCTGTGAACTTAATCGACAAGCCCCATCTTATATTTCTGACTTTATTTATTTGCATTCAGCTCCCAAGTCTCCCAGGCCTTCCAATAAAACTCTCCTACATGTCCCACAGTCACAGGTGACAGAGCATTTGCAGTTGCTGCTCCACGTTTATGGAATCAATTGCCACCTGACATTAAGAGTGCTCCCTCGATCTCTATTTTTAAATCTAGACTTAAGACACATTTTTACCTTCACTGGATATTAACTTGTTGATAAGTAACTGTTATCTTCCATCCATCCATCTTCTATACCGCTTATCCTTTCTCCGGGTCACGGGGGAACATGGAGCCTACCCCAGGGAGCATCGGGCACAAGGCGGGGTACACCCTGGACAGGATGCCAATCCATCGCAGATCACAATCACATACATACTCACACAACTGTTATCTTTAATTTATTTATTTTTAATTTTATAATAAAAGGCTCAGACATGTCCAGGCTGAAAACCTATTTGTTTAAAAACCTATTTGTCAAAACATTTGTGAATAGTTTTTTCTTAGGTAAAGTGTTAATTGCCATAGAGTATTGTGATGAACCGGGATGTTTAGATGCTGTCACCTCCCCACTCCTGCATGCTCACTCATGTTTGTTGATGGTGGAGTGGCTGGCTGCTTTATGTCTCAGGGTGCCCTCATGTCTGTGTTACCTTGCCAGAGTCCTTGCTTGCACTCTGCACACAAATTATATTGTCCTTAACCATTACGGGACAACAAGCACACCCAATAATCTGTATCTAGTAATATATCTAGTAATAATATTAGCTCTATCGAGCTACTCATGTTACTCCTGAGATCAACCCTTCTGGTTGGAATAACTCATCAGTTGGAAGTAACTCACTGCTGCTGAGCAAGGCCCCATATGGTATTGAAATTACAAAGGATGGTAGCACTTAAAAACCATTAAGGTGGTTTTGGACTATGAGTTATGCTATGATGGCTTAGGACTACAATTTCCACAAACAGTGGAAATTGAATCGAATTGTCTCAAGTCTCCATCAGTGAACAGTGGATAAGTACAAGAAAACAGACTTCATGTGAAAACTGTCATGAATTTCCTGGTTACACTATTTGACCATGTAGTACACAGTTAGAGAAGGGATTTATTTATAATCGCACTATTCGATGTCGCCCAGATAAGGACAATGTGTCCTTATGTTAAGATAATGTGTCCCTGTGTTTTTTCGTGTTTGATTATTCTTTATACCGCTCATATTTCATCGTCTCTCGGCGAAGTATTGCTCCAGTGGTTACTGCTTGAGCTGTACTGAGCTTTTTAAATCTGTGTTTGCGTTTCAATCCTTTTCTCATTCTGTGTTGGTGTGATATTGGGTTTTTTGTCTAGTTTACTCTGTTTGCTGACCGCTTGACCCTGTGCCTGTTTTTGACCCAAGTCTTTTGCATCGCGTTTTGGATTCGTCTGCCTGCCTCTCGGTAAAAGCTTATACTGCACTTGCACCCGTCTGCATTCGCATAAAGGGACCCTAAGTAGCTAATATGACAGTTTCTGTCTCATTCCTCTTCTAATAACTGATCATTGAATGCCGGAGTTGCACATTCTCCTGCATATTTTAGTCGCACAATAACACATTCAGTTCCACTCGGGGAGAGCTGTTAATGATCTGAATAGTGCAATCAGGTGTGTTCGAGCAGGGAAACTACTCAAAGTCTAATATAATTCATGAGACACTGCCATTCCCTCTTTCAGATATTTTTGTGACAATGGCAGAACATTCCTGCTGTATGTTTTTTCTGCAGCATAGACTTTTTAGACAATCCCTAAAATACCTATTAGGCGGTAGAGGGAGTTTAGAAGGCATGCAGCAGCCGTGGTCGAACGAAGAGGAGAGCGGCAGCTTCCATTATGCAGAGACAGACAGGCAGAAATGTGTCTCTTGCTGCAAAACAGCAGTTTTCGTCTTCCACAAACACACAGTGCACACACTTGTCCAGCAAGTGCATATGCTCCCACCCCCTAACAGCTCTTCAGTGGAGAAGTGTGTGTACTGTGTCTGATATCCAGTGGGATCCAGCAGTGAGAAACAAAGGAGCAGGAGGAAGATTAGTCATGCATAGAACCTCACTGCACCTTGACTCTGAAACGATCAGCAAACTGTGGCTGTGAAAAAAGAATATATCAGAAGAGCAAGGGCTTTTTAAATTTATTTATTTATTCTTTTTAAATCTTCAACTTAGAGTCTCATGTGAAGATTCCAGTGGAAACCCTTGAAGAGGAACAATCTGATCTGAGACACTTGCACACCGTTCAAGAATTTCTGATGTTGATGCTGTCAAGGGTCAGATCAGGGTAAGCATCCGTCCTTTCTAACACAGCACTGACACTGTTAGGGGATTGATGAGGGAATTTGCATGCTCTGCGGACCTCGTGAATGATTGCAGTTTCTACATATCAGCTCTTGGAACAGTGCTGCAAGATCATTTATCTAACTACTGAGATTGCTGACAGAAATGGAAACACATTAAATATGCCTCAGTGATCTTGAGGGTTACTTGAAAAAATATTGTAGTAAATCATGCTTAGCACTTTGCTTAACAGTCAATATATTCAACTATACTGGATGAATGCCATTATGTTTCTTGATCTTGTGAAAACTCACCAGATTTTAATAGAAATTGTCCTGACTAATTGCCTCTACAAACCTCTTGTACCCGCTACTATACTCACCTTCCCCCTACACCATTTACCATTCAAAATTGTGAATTGTGGTATACATCACCTCTAGACTATATTTTAAATTTGCAATGTTGTGAAGGTAATATTTATATATGTAAACACATCTATTTAGTACTATGGGTGTAGCAATACACAAACGTAAAATTTGATTATGGTGGTGTCTTGATACAATATATTTTTGATACAGTATAAGTAAGCATTGCTGGATTATGCCTTAAAGCCAGTTTCAGTGAATTAAAACAATCAGCATTATAGAAGTACCATAATTCAAATGTTTATGTTCAGACTCTTAGCGACAAAAAAGTTGTGCATTAAACATGGCTAGTTAAACATTAGCTCGCTAGCCAAGCTTTCACTTGGGTGTACGTTTGCCAGGTCTCGGTGAAATTTCCCCCCTTGAGTACATCTCAAAAACTGCAGAAATAGACCTGAGACTTGTTCAGAAATTTTAGGGAAAAGACACTGACGCAAGTTCATGATTTGGCGTTTCAAAGGTAGCCCAATTTGGTGTAAAAAAAATAAATAAAATTGGTGTAATTGACAAGGAAGGGTGTCTGAAGGATTCGGTGCTTTATTTCACATTCTACAAGATGTGAAAGTCAGGCAGTTCTCTGTGTTTTTCTCTATTATGCCAAGTACAGCTGCAGCTATGAACCTCCCATTCCCTGTAATTTATTTAATCTGGATTGAAAGCTGAGGGGGTTTAGTATTGTTGTGTATTGTTTGACACAAAGACTAATTGAATCAAGAGCCTTTTATCGCTACTGTGATATGGCATACCATAAGGATATTTTAATATTAAATTAAATGGTCATTCAAACGGCTTGCATTATCATCACACTGGTCATTTTCAATAAACATTCTGGAGCACTATGCAATACTTTACAGTCCTGTAGTAGGTATGTAGTATTTGAGGTAGATGTATGTTTACACATGCACTACAGATCCATAAATGCTTTCAAATAGAATTAATATTGGGAAAATATCCGTACTGGTTATTGGTTCAGTCTGTTCAATGGGGATAGATAACCTGTCGTTTCTCTCATGGAGTACTTGTAAACTGTACATAACTTTTTTATTTATTATTTAAATTTTTTTAATAGAACTAATCATTTTGTGTTCTTGTTTCCAATACCTGTTAGAAAGCCGTTTGCTACATCTATCACTAAAACACCATAGCAACTCCATGACTCATCCCTGGTGCTTGACCCCCGCTTCTGTGCTAGCAGCTATATTTACATAACTTATTTACATAACTCGGAGACCTGCTCAGGCCCAAAGCCTCTGCCATCATTTGAATGAATTGAAAATGTTTTTAAAGCATTGACTGATGTAGCCCCCTCTGCAGCCTCTTTTAAATCTTGCATTATCTGAACTCGAACTCCTTTAAGCCAGCACCATGATTAGTGATTGTCTAAAAAATAAATCTTTTTTTAATTTATTTTTATGGCCACATTTCTGCATCCGATTACATGTAGAAAAACGGCAATGATGTGAAAATCCCTCCTTATTGTTGTTTTTTTCCCACTGCTGTAGTTTAATGCCGTGTAATGTATTGCAGCGTGAGAGATATAAATGCATGAAAGACATGGTTGGAAAATGCCAGCCCTGTCTCCAATTTCTCATTGAAATTAAAAGCCCTTGGATAGAAATCAACTAACAACGAACAACTCAACACTGTCAGCACAGA
This sequence comes from Ameiurus melas, assembly GCA_012411365.1. Classification (NCBI taxonomy): domain Eukaryota; kingdom Metazoa; phylum Chordata; class Actinopteri; order Siluriformes; family Ictaluridae; genus Ameiurus; species Ameiurus melas. The sequence goes on along the minus strand of CM022762.1, from coordinate 28,332,236 downwards.
GTTTTCTGTGTGTCACCTGCATTCCTCCCTTCCCAAAGCTGTGTGTGCCAAATGTTCGAACAAACATCATCCTATCCAATCTTTATATATGTGCATTTTTAAACAGTTCATCTGCGTTTCATCTGTGAGCACCAAAATCAGTTATTACACTGTCAATTATGTTGACATGGTTGATAATACATGGAATGGGAGCCTCTCATAGTAATTATACCCATGATTAATGACACTTTTCTACTGCTACAGGCTCCTGCATACAGTACGCATGGTCAAGAGTGGGTGGAAATGTACGCACATCATCGGGTATAAGAATAATGTGATAAATCGCATTCTATGTGTAGAAACGTACAGATGAACGCTTTATGCACAAAACTATATACTTTGTACTCATGGTCTTTAAATGAGATTCGTGTTTTAGGTAATACCTGATCCCTTCCTCAGTGTCAAGTATGCTTCAAAAGCTTGGGGGAAGTTTGTCGGTGGTAGAAATGACTGTCTGCTCTTAAAACTGTGACAGTGACGGGCCTAAGACTAAATAAGCAAATGTGAAGCAGAAACATGGTCAAACGTCACAAAGTAGCACTGAGTTTGGCTTATTTAAAGAGAGCTGGGATTGCAAACAGATTGTTTCCATTAATGGTCAGGAGAATTTGAGCAGGGATAGGTGCTTGTCTGGAGGTAATGAGGATCCACAGGTAATGCTGAGGATCACGAGAGTTGCAGTGACAAAACGGCCATGACAAAACCTACATCTTTAAATGTACAACTGTATTAGTGACTTGTTTATTGGAACAGAGAGCATTAAGTAAACTGTCCATAAATATATATTTTTTTACTTTAATGCGTTGACCCATATCTCACATACACGAATATAATTCATTTTCTTATCACACTAATGCCCCTAATAGCAAATTAAAAGTTTCTGTCTTGCATTAATTTTACATTGCCACACCGTGACCTTCTCAATGACTCACTGCCAAAACACTGGCAAAAAAACAGACAAGGTAATTTAGCTGGGCATATAAATAATTCATTTTGTCTCATGAGAGTACAATACGCTGAGCTAAAGTTTGAAAGAGAATATGGAGTTGTTGTTTTTTTTTCTCTCTCTCAGATGTAAGCAACTGACTAGCATGTATCACTAGCCATATTCTAACAAGTCCTGTAATCTAACTTGGTTTAGGACAATGTGTCCTTTGTTAGAAAGTGACCGGTTGTAAATTATTAGCTTCCACAATAACATGGTGGCTGATGGTGTACAAGATCAATCTAAACTGACTGCTACCTGCTTACCTGACACACCTGTTAGAAAAGCCTGGATCATTTAAGTCTTGTTAGCACACAATATGCATGCACACTGTGTTACTAACTAGTGACTTTCCAATGTGTATATAGACTTTTATTAAATCCATGCATTCCTGCTTTGTCTTTTACAGTTTTTTTTAACAATTGCTATGACAATTTTTTCAATTGTCCCATGGTTTATGACATGGTCTATGATAGTAGATTGTATTTCATCAAGTACCCTAGCTCTGGCCCTTTTCTGAGCGCTATCACGCATTCTAACTCCTCTCTCTCTACGTTGTTCTTGTCCAGGCAGTCCTTGCTCTTGCCCTTGTCCCACTCATCTCCCTTGTCCTGGTACTCGTCTTCCTCTCCCTAACGTTGGCATTTTTCTTACTTTGTTCCTTTCCAACAAAAGATCAGCCCAAAGAGGTCCTCTTTTACTGTATACCATATTGTCATGTGATTGAAAGAACCTCAACACCTGAGTGTGTTTCCAAGATGGGAATCAGCTGTGATTGATCTATTTGCATAACTTCAATCATCAGTTTCTCAGTAGCAATGGAATAAAATACAGGGGATATACAGTGAAGGAAAGAAGTACTTGATCCCCTGCTGATTTTGTACGTTTGCCCACTAACAAAGAAATGATCAGTCTATAATTTTAATGGTAGATTTATTTGAACAGTGAGAGACAGAATAACAACAAAAAAATCCAGAAAAACACATGTCAAAAATGTTATAAATTGATTTAGATTTTAATGAGGGAAATAAGTATTTGACCCCTCTCAATCAGAAAGATTTCTGGTCCCCCCAGGTGTTTTATATAGTACGAGGCGAGATTAGAGCACACTCTTAAAGGGAGTGCTCCTAATCTCAGCTTGTTACCTGTATAAAAGACACCTGTCCACAGAAGCAATCAATCAATCAGATTCCAAACTCTCCACCATGGCCAAGAACAAAGAGCTCTCCAAGGATGTCAGGGACAAGATTGTAGACCTACACAAGTCTGGAATGGGCTACAAGACCATTGCTAAGCAGCTTGTTGAGAAGGTGACAACAGTTGGTGCGATTATTCGCAAATGGAAGAAACACAAAAGAACTGTCAGTCTCCCTCTGCCTGGGGCTCCATGCAAGATCTCACCTCGTGGAGTTGCAGTGATCATGAGAACAGTGAGGAATCAGCCCAGAACTACCCGGGAGGATCTTGTCAATGATCTCAAGGCAGCTGGGACCATAGTGACCAAGAAAATAATTGGTAAGGACTGAAATCCTGCAGTGCGTGCAAGGTCCCCCTGCTCAAGAAAGCACATATACATGTTCGTCTGAAGATTGCCAATGAACATCTGAATGATTCAGAGGACAACTGGGTGAAAGTGTTGTGGTCAGATGAGGCCAAAATGGAGCTCTTTGGCATCAACTCAACTTGCCGTGTTTGGAGGAGGAGGAATGCTGCCTATGACCCCAAGAACATCGTCCCCACCGTCAAACATGGAGGTGGAAACATTATGCTTTGGGGGTGTTTTTCTGCTAAGGGGACAGGACAACTTCACCGCATCAAAGGGACGATGGACGGGGCCATGTACCATCAAATCTTGGGTAAGAACCTCCTTCCCTCAGCCAGGGCATTGAAAATGGGTCGTGGATGGGTATTCCAGCATGACAATGACCCAAAACTCTCGGCCAAAGCAACAAAGGAGTGGCTCAAGAAGAAGCACATTAAGGACCTGGAGTGGCCTAGCCAGTCTCCAGACTTTAATCCCATAGAAAATCTGTGGAGGGAGCTGAAGGTTCGAGTTGCCAAACGTCAGCCTTGAAACCTTAATGACTTGGAGAAGATCTGCAAAGAGGAGTGGGACAAAATCCCTCCTGAGATGTGTGCAAACCTGGTGGCCAACTACAAGAAACGTCTGACCTCTGTGATTGCCAACAAGGGTTTTGCCACCAAGTACTAAGTCATGTTTTGCAGAGGGGTCAAATACTTATTTCCCTCATTAAAATGCAAATCAATTTATAACATTTTTGACATGCGTTTTACTGGATTTTTTTTTGTTGTTATTCTGTCTCTCACTGTTCAAATAAACCTACCATTAAAATTATAGACCGATCATTTCTTTGTCATTAGGCAAACGTAAAAAATCAGCAGGGGATCAAATACTTTTTCCCCTCACTGTATATGTGTTTCAATTCACAATATGAACAGCTGTCTCCAGACCTAAACCCTATTGAGCATCTGTGGGGCATCCTCAAACAGAAGGTGGAGGAGCACAAGGTCTCTAACATCCACCAGCTCCGCGATGTCGTCATGGAGGAGTGGAAGAGGACTCCAGAGGCAACCTGTGAAGCTCTGGTGAACTCCATGCCCAAGAGGGTTAAGGCAGTGCTGGAAAATAATGGTCCTCACACAAAATATTGACACTTTGGGCCCAATTTGTACATTTTTACATAGGAGTGTACTCACTTTTGTTGCCAGCGGTTTAGACATTAATGTCTGTGTGTTGAGTTATTTTGAGGGGACAGCAAATTTACACTGTTACACAAGCTGTAAACTCACTACTTTACATTGTAGCAAAGTGTCATTTCTTCAGTGTTGTCTCAGGAAAAGAGATAATCACATATTTACAAAAAATGTGAGGGGTGTACTCACTTTTGTGAGATACTGTATTCCCCTATGTATGGAGACTTTTGGGCATGAGTAATCGGCATTGCTTAGCTTTTTAGATGGGGGCCTCAACTTGAGGTTTTGCGTTGAGAGCCAGCCCATCTGTCCAGATGTGGTCTGTGTTTCTGGGCTTCATGGAATTTCTGTCATCTGATTGCTCTCCGGAGATAAATGTGTGTGTGCAATCACTTAGGTTTGTTTAATTTTTGCTTATCCACTTGTCAACTGCCAGAAGCTCAGATGGTTCTCAGAATCAAAGTAAAAGAGGTGGTTGTTCACCTAACACACACTGAAATGGTGTGAGTGCAGTGGATGAGTGTCTGAAAGCATTCTGGGGGTTTTCTGCCATGGAGGGTTCTGACTCCAGTCTTGTTTGATTTCTTGAACAGATTTTAGGAATATTCTAATCTCTTTACTTGGCCATTACTGTGGATGGCAACCTGATGGAAGACAACCATGGGTAATGAATCCAGGAGTCCACTAGGCAGGTGTCAAGGGGTTCTAGACTGAGCACACACTTGGCAAGATTGCATAAAGTGTATGATCTTCAGAAATCAAGAAAGTGTCCACATTAAGAGTACAGTATATTCTAGACAATGTGCACAACAATAATCTCGTAAATTTGTTTTAGAGCAACGTTGTCAAGAGAAAATATAATGGTGACATGATATAATAGCAGACAATTTATGATGCGATAGAAACCACTCTCATACATTAATAGTATCTGATTTTTTTTTTAAAATAATGAATCAATTACTAATAATTGTAATTATATATATATATATATATATATATATATATATATATATATATATATATATATATATATATATATATATATATATAATTCTGTTACATTCTCATTACAAATAGGAGTTTAAATATGCCCAACTAGTGTTTGTTGTTTGCATTGTTTGCATGTGTGAGCAGTAGTTGGTTAGAGTGGTTTGGATTTCATAGCTCATATGCAAGACACTGCTGAAATCAGGAAGCTGGCAATGTCAAACTATTCACACTGTGACATTCCCTAACATTTCAGCAACACAGATACTCTGAGTGTACGCAGAGAAAATTAACTACTAACATGTTTGATGTCAAAAACATGTAATATCATTAGTTTGGCATGCTATTTGTGTGCTGCTGATCGGAAATAACAGAATGTCTGAATTGAAACTAAACACAGTGGGGAATTTTCGTTTCCTTTCTGTGGTTTCTGATGTGCCAAGGATTCTATTTTGTCAATATAAAAAAAATAAAACACCCACATATTACATTCAGAACATGAAAGTAACACAATATAGACAGTTGCTTGATTATAGCTCTGGTTCTCTCTCACCAGTCCTGACTCACATGAACAACCTCCTGGTGCAAAGGTAATTTGGTCGAAATGAACACAAATTATTCTCTGAAATGCTTTTGTTAGCGTGATCATAAGTCCTCTTTTTCAGACCTTAAAAAAAGCGTCTTTCTAGATTAGAGAAAATGTCCGGGATTTGGCTTTAGCTTCATTATGATGTGCTCATGGTCTAATACTGCATCATGTGTGCACATAATTGCATTGCTTTAACCCCTCTCTGTAATTCTCACCTTCTTGCTCACCAATTGGTCGATTATAAATGGCTTGCAGCAACTATTGGCCAAATTCTGCCTCTCGACCGGTAGCCTACTCTCTGTGAATGCGAGAAGGTAAAGTGCTGTTGTGTACGGCGTCAAACGGTTGCTTGACAATAACAGCAAATGACAGCTGTCCTGAGTCGAAACAATGCCCCTGGCCATATAAGGCCATTTTTAATTTCATGTTGTCACATTGCCTTGTATTACACGGCCATTCAAATGTGTAAATGATGGTAGAAGGGGCAGAAGTTACACTTGTGGCATCGAACACTTTATTTTATTCCATGGACATTCAAAAGAATTTAGGAAATTACACACACACACACACACACACACACACACACACACACACATATACAGTATATATATATATATATATATATATATATATATATATATATATATATATATATATATATATATAATGTATACGTGAGGGCCATTCATAGTTAAATTGTTTTGAATGCCATTAAGACACGGAAAAGCAGAATATGGTCTGTTACGGAATGTAGTTGGAGGCGGATGCAGGTGCAGATCAAACTCTTTATTAAACGCAGTAAATAAAGAGTTAAACGCAGTCCTCACAGGCAGACGGGAAACGGGAAATGTGGCATGACAAAATCCTTCTTAGTATGAAGACAAACCAAATGACCGCTACAACTAATATTACCGAGCAAAATTCTCCATAACCACGGCACTTAAATAGAGAACATAATCATTACTTAAACCTTAGCACTTGTGGCAAATTAAAGTCACTAGCTCTCATGCTCAACCCGGAAGCGAGCGAACCAAAACAAAGTCATGTGGCTTGTCCGAAGACGAGCCACAGTGCCATCTGCTGGCCATATCGTGACATGGTCACCCTAGCGTTTTCTCTTGACTTTATTTACATATGTGACTTTGAAGTAATCCAAAAGTAATCAGATTACATCACTTTCATATTGTGATACTTGGATTGCGTTACTTATGAAATTTGTATGAAGTAATTTTGTAACTGTAACAGAATACATTTTTAAAGTAAACCTCCCAGCCCTGTTCCTACCTACTACATGCATGCTACACGCTAAATTTCATGCTGATCAGATGAATGCCCTAGGACGGGTTTGAAAATTAAAATATATATAATTAAGACATAATTAAAAGATACAGGATGCCTCAATGATTCAGTAGGTATACTTTTTACTCTATCCTATGCAACTGTGGAAACAAAACACAAACTTGAAGAGTAGTGTGTGGCATGTGAGACCTAATGATCAAGTTTGTTGTGTGCCTTGTGGCTTCTGATGATCAGACACTTTTAGAGAATAATCATATTAACAATAATAATCATTCTTTGTTATGTAATGATATCTTTTTCTCAAACCCAGTAACTTTACAGTTTAATAAGTAACTTTGTGAAGTAAAAAACTCCTCTAAAATCTCTGCTTATATCTAAATGCTAATGCTAATGTTAATGTCCCTTCACTGCCCAATGCCATCATACCCTTCAAAATCCCTATGCCTAAAATGGCACTGAACAGCAGTACCACAAACACTGTGCTGTGGAGCAGTAGAGGCGCTTGAAGTGTTACGTGGTGAGCACAGACACAATGCAGTACCAGCTTGCCCTGAGGTGGTTTGTACAACATAGAATGGTTGTCCAAAATAGAAATACATAAATACACGGAGAGAATACCTTGGATCAGATGAAAACCAGATGGATTACAATCCAAGAAACTAAACTGACCAAACCAGCCTCAATTAACACTCAAGTTATTATTACAGTTAAAAAAATGTCAAAACAGACGAAAAAAAAAAGAGAGAAATCATCATCAAAAAGCAGCAAAGCAGAAGCACAGCTGTGCACAAAATACTCTCAACTCTATTTGTGAACGATTATATTGGATACTTGGTTTGGATTTCCCCATAAGCCACAGTGTGTTTTGCACTGTAGGAAATTGGAGTTTCTCGGCATGCATCGGCTTGTCTTAAAGAAAGAAAAAGAACCATTTGGTTGTTTATGGTTAAGGTGACAGGTCAATGCATTTAAACTTTTTTTTGTAAATCCATACCTAATCATAACATTATTTATACCATGACTGCAGTGTTATTGAGACAAATAACGTAGGCTATTTAAATAACCTGACATTAGATAGATAGATAGATAGATAGATAGATAGATAGATAGATAGATAGATAGATAGATAGATAGATAGATAGATAGATAGATAGATAGATAGATAGATAGATAGATAGATAGATAGATAGATAGATAGATAGATAGATGGATGGATGGATGGATGGATAGATAGATAGATAGATACATAGAGGTGTATATATATATATGTATATGTGAGATACATAGTTATATCTGATTTTGTTTACAGGTCAATGCATTTAAACTTTTTTTTGTAAATCCATACCTAATCATAACATTATTTATACCATGACTGCAGTGTTATTGAGACAAATAACGTAGGCTATTTAAATAACCTGACATTAGATAGATAGATAGATAGATAGATAGATAGATAGATAGATAGATAGATAGATAGATAGATAGATAGATAGATAGATAGATAGATGGATGGATGGATGGATAGATAGATAGATAGATACATAGATACATAGATACATAGATAGATAGATACTTTATTTATCTCTGGTGAGGAAACTATTGTACATGAGCAGCAAGACATTAAGACTGTACAATCCACAAATGTACCACATATAATACAACAAGCACAAGGCATCAGATGTAATCACACAATAAACACAGAATATAAAAACGGTAAATTTGTGTGTAAGATTTGAGGGTGTGGACAGTGCGTATTTGCCGAGTTTGTGGGGGCCAATTTCATGGTGGCATGTGCTCTGGCGAAGTTTGTAAGAGAAAACTCTGTCCCCTATTGTAGCCTTCACTATTCGAGGTACCAACAAGTAACTGGCATGATCGAAGTAGGCATGGTGGATCATGAAAAGAACAAAAGTTCGCTCATTCAGTGCTTTATAGGTCAATAGTAGTATTTTATAATCAATGTTAAATTTTACTGGGAGCAAACGGAGTGTGGATAAAATCTGGGTGATGTGTTCGTATCTACTGATTCTAGTAGGGACTCTGGCAGCTGCATTATAGACTAACTGGAGCTTGTTTATTCTCCTACTGGAACATCCAGACAGAAAAGCAATACAATAATCCAACCCAGAGGTAACAAAACCATGAACTTGTCATGATTTCCCCTGGAGCTACTGCTGCGGTATTGCAGCATGCTTGGAAACCCGAAGCGTGAGCTTGTTGCGCGAGGTTGATGCATGAGCTCTTAGTGAACGCACACTTTTGGGTCTTCAGTGACATTGATTTTGTTTACTTTGGATACATACTTTTGTTATAGTTTATGTCCTGTCGTAGAGCCCTGTTTTGTCTTTGGTTGTTTCCCGTATATGTGTCATCATTGTTTTCAGCTGTCTTGAGTTTCACTCCTGATTATTTTTCTCATTTAAACCTATCGTGTCTCTTTGCACTTCACATAGTATTGAATGTTATCACCATGCCAAGTGTTCGTCCCCTGTTGCTCCTTTTGATTCATGTACTTTGATCTTGTTTCTAGTTTCTCGTTCTCAATTCTTGCCTTGCCTCGTTTATGCTTGTTTGCAGATCGCCTGACCCATTCCCTGTTTTGACCATGCTCTTGTTTCATGATTGGCAATAAACACCAGAGGTGGTTTTGGTTCACACAGAGAGGTAGCCATATGGAAGAGTACCTCATGTCCACGGTTAAATATGGTGGTGGATTTTTTATGTTTTAGGGCTGTTCTTCTGCCAGAGGACCTGGACATTTTATTAGGATACATGAAATTATGGATTCTATCAAATATCAACAGATATTAAATGAAAACCTCTGCCAGAAAGCTTCAAATGGGCCGTGGTTGGATCTTCCAGCAGGACAATGATCCAGAACATCCATCAAAATCAACACAAAAATGGATTACTGACCACAAAATCAAGGTTCTGCCATGGACACCCCAGTCCCCTCACTTGAAACCCAGAGAAAACATGTGAGGTGAACTGAAGAGGAGAGTCCACCAGCATGGACCTTGAAATTTGAAGGATCTGGAGAGATTCTGTATGGAGGAACGGTTTCAGATCCTTTACCATGTATTCTACAACCTCATCAGGCATTCTAGGAGAAGACTCAGAGCTGTTATCTTGGCGAAGGGTGCCAATAATTGTTGCACACCTATATTTAACAAAGATAAACCTATGTTTTGTCTGCAATGGTTTGATATCCATGAGAGCAAAGAATTTTTGAGAATGTTAACAAAAGATTAAAAGATTAAACAATAAAGACAATTTTCACAGCCTTCTTTTCTCATATTTACCAAGGGTGCCAATATTAGTGGAGGGTGCTGTAAATAATGATTGTGAGCATGTTTCTGTTGAGGTCTTATTCCTAGTTAATTATACTACAGTAATAAACAAGAATCTATGATTATTTTTGTTATCTTGGGGTGGAGAGATAGACTGATCTAGTAGCACTAAGAGATTTTCTGTAGTTCAGGAGGCGCTCCTTCCATACTGTTTGAAATACTTCCGATTTAATTTGATGCCATTTTTGTTCTAATTCTCGAGTGGTTTGTTTTAAGGTTATCTAGCATGTAGTGGAACATTGACTTTAAGCATTCTGTCATGTTCGGAAGGTTGAGGCAGAAGCAATCACAGATTTTAAACATTTAATAACAAACAAACAGACTTTGAAACAAAGACAACTTGGCAAAAACTCTGTGGCATGAGACAAAGATACTGACATAAACAATGTGAGTCTACGACAACGAAAGACAAGGAGAGAGTGCAGACAAAGACTATAAATACACATGAGTGCTCATTAACAAAAACGTGAATCAGGTGCATGTGGTGGCGCATGTGGTCATGTGGTGTAGTGCAGTGATGGGAAATGGAGTCCAGAGTTTCTGGATACGTGACAGAACCCTCCCCCAAGGGCGCTACTCCCGGAGCGCCCAAAATCAAAGGTCCACCCTCTGGAGGTCCCGGCCCTCTGGGCAAAAAGTCCCCAGCAAAACCAGGAGGCCGAGCAGCATCCACAATGGCCACGGGATAGGGGAGCGGAGCAGGCTTCACCACGAGGTTTAAGGGGGGAGCGAAGTACCTTACAAGGCTCACGGGGGGAGCAAAGTACCTTCCGAGGCTCTCGGGGGGAGCGAGGTTGTCCGCGAGGCCAGGGAGAGGAGCGAGGTTCTCTGCGAGGCACAATGGAGGAACGACGCTCTCCGTGGAGCATGAGGGGGGAACGGCGTCCTCCGTGGAGCAGGAAGGGGGAGCGACACACTGAGCGCGGCGAAGGAAAGGAGCGACGTCTTCAGCGGAACATGGAGGCATAGTGACGTCCTCAGCGAAGCAGGATGGCAGAGAGACGACCGCAGCCAAGCAGGAAGGCAGAGCGACGACCTCAGCCGAGCAGGAAGGCAGAGCGACGACCTCAGCCGAGCAGGAAGGCAGAGTGACTTCCACAGCCGAGCAGAAATGCTGAGCGACGTCCACAGCCGAGTAGGATGGCTGAGTGACGTCCACAGCCGAGCAGGGAAGCTGAGCGACGTCCACAGTCGAGCAGGGAAGCTAAGCGACGTCCACAGCCGAGTAGGGAGGCTGAGCGAAGACCTCAGCTGAACAGGGAGGCTGAGCAACGACCGCAGCTGAACAGGAAGGCTGAGGCACCTTAAGGTAGCCGAACAGTGGGGAATCCTTGAGGTAGCTGAACAGAGGGGAATCCTTGAGTCCGCTAGGAGATGGAGCGTCCTCTCTCACATAGCGGGGCGGCAGAGAGACCTCCACTGAACACGCCGGCTGCGCGACCTTGAGGTAGCTGAACAGAGGGGAATTCTTTGGGATCAGATGTTGATCCAATCATAGTTGATAACTCTTGGAGGTTATCGATAAAACTGTGCTGTAGCTGACGTGAATGTACGTTAGATGCAGTAACATGGCAAGGAGCACACAAGTTCCAGAGTGTGATCACCACTATGAGTGGATCCGATTACATTCTGATTGAGTGGTTAGCACGTTCGCCTCACAGTTTGCATGTTCTCCCCGTGCTGCAGGGGTTTCCTCTGGGTACTCCGGTTTCCTCCCCCAGTCCAAAGACATACATGGTAGGCTGATTGGCATGTCTAAAGTGTCCTTAGTGTATGAATGGGTGTGTGAGTGTGTATGTGATTGTGCCCTGCGATGGACTGGCACCCTGTCCAGGGTGTACCCCGCTTGTGCCTAATGCTCCCTGGGATAGGCTCCAGGTTCCCCCGCAACCCTGAAGAAGGAGTAAGCGGTAGAAGATGGATGGATGGATGTATATTAAGAATATTAATATTATTAGAGAGCAACAATTAATGCTTTGTCTAAAGAAACAACCAGAGTTGAGTTGAAATCTGCAAATTCACCAAGGAAGTCAGAATATGAGTGGAATAATGAGTGGAATCGGCTCGATAGACTTATTTTTTGTGGCTACATACTGTACGTTATACTAGAATAAAGAACTTCATGGAGTTGAATTTCTGACTAGGTTTTTGTGTGATGCCTAGATAATCATTATACTGTAAATCAATGCGAAGCCTCCACCTCTGCCAGTTAGATGGGGCTGATGTATATCACTATCAAGGAGAACTAGCTTCATTTAGTGCTATGTACTCATTTGGTTTAATCCATATTTCTGTTAAACACATTATATTAAACTCATGATCAGTAATGATTCCATTAACAGTAAGTGCTTTATTAAGAGATCTAATATTTTGTTAGCTTCAGATCAATGGTGTTGGCTGTGCATTCAGTATGATCTAATTTTATGTTAATAAGGTTACTAAAACAAACTTTCTGAATATTTCTACATTTTTGTTTAGCTCAGGGAACAGACACTGTCTCAATATTGTAGAGTCTAAGTGACGACTGAGTCCAGCTAGCGGACGGTCAGTTTAGCCTGCTTGTCTGCTCCCTGGCCTTGACTCTGGATTGTCACAGATTAACTAAAGACAGCAAACGAGTCCATCCACGTCAGATCTGTCCAAAATAATATTAACTAATCTTTGACTAAGATACGTTAAACCATGTGCATAGAATCCGTGGGGGTTGTGTCCCCTGAACTTTTAATAAAATGTAATTTTGTCCCCTGCACTTTTTCACTGGCCGTGGTCAATTTATGTATATCTGATTTCTATACATGTCTATAAGTCTTTACCTGACCTGAAGTAGCCATGACAATTGTTTACTCACGTAACATGTCATGCCCATGTGCACACCTGGCTGACTGCTCAGAGGTCGCGATGAGCTCAAAGCGGCAAAAAACCATTTACTCCTTCGATGGTGCTGAAGTCGCGCAGTGTAAGTGTAAGTTCTTTTGGCATGTGGTATTCGTGTTACACAATGAATAATAATTTGCTACATATTTCTTTTTAAACGCTGCGTATTTCCACTGATTGAATAATTAGCAAGTTTTGATGGTAATATTAGCCTACCACAAAAAAAAGAGCTTGACGCTAAAATAAAACATTTGTTTACACTCATTTTTATGGCATGTTATTGTTGATATAATATATTCTAGTATTAATATAAGGTCTCCTTACAGTGATATGTTTGTTAGTTTAGTTCAATTACACGATCTTTGCAACAGCGTGGTTTGAGTGACTTGTTTCTCTAATGAACTGAGGACTGTTGAATAGAATAGAATAAAGTAGTGTGTGAATATACACGTATATATTATATAGTGTGTGCTATGCATATGCAATACAATGTACACAAAACACGATTTGCAATATTTAAAGAATACAGCGCAATATACAATATAATTTGCAAGTACAGAGTCATAAATTGCATATCAATCCAATTAAGAGCAAGAAGAGATAAAAACCCATCAATTAGAGAAAGGTAAATGTGCACTTATATAGCGCTTTCATCCAAAGTGCTTTACACTGTGTCTCATTCACCCATTCACACACACACTCACACACCAATGGTAGCAGAGCTGCCATGCAAGGCGCTAACTTGCCATCGGGAGCAACTTGGGGTTCAGTGTCTTGCCCAAGGACACTTCGGCATGTGGAGTCACCCGGGCCGGGAATCGAACCGCCAACCCTACGATTAGTGGACAACCCGCTCTACCAACTGCGCCACAGCCGCCCCAGGTCAGAACAAAAAGGTCAGAACAAAAGAGTACCCTTGACATTCTATCCCCCCACATCCGAAATGATATCTACAGCCCTGCGTTAAACACTCAATATGGCAAAAGTTCAGTTTTTCAGTGTTTTATAACAAGCCTATTAAGCCTAAATAAACCTATTACTAACGATGGCGGAAGAATGACTAAACATCCTGCACTCAACACACTGAACAAGCTGAACATTTGCCATATTGAGTGTTTAACGTACCTTAGACGAACATTAGTTGATATTATTTTAGGGAGATCCGAGGATGGACTGTCTTTAGTCAAAAAACAAATTGGATTCTTCGAAAAAAATGAAAATATGGCAGAAGGGAAAGTGAGACTACAATAAATGAAAATGATAGTGCAAAATTACTGATGAAAAAGACAAGAACGGTATAGTTTAAACGCCGACAAAGGCAAGAAGCTCTCTGCAAAAGATTCGAAAACAGGAACTACATCACAGGAACTCAACAGGAAACCTCCGTTCTGTAGCTCTTATTGTTGCATTGAGGTGGATTCAGCCTACACCAGAAGGTGCTTCTCATTCCAGTAAGTGTGTCATGTAGGGGATGAGAAGTGTTGTCCATGATAGTCTGTAGTTCAGACATTATCCTCCTCTCAACAACCACCTCTAGGGGGTCCAAGACTATACCTATAACAGAGGCTGATTTCTTGATGAGCTTATTCAGCCGTTTGACCGCTTTAGCTTTAGCCTCAGTGCCCCAGGAGAATCCAGCATTTAACAAGGAGCTGGCAACAACAGACTGATAGAACATGTGAAACATCTTGTACACACATTGAAGGACCTGAGTTTTCTCAAAAAGTACAGTACAGCTCTGTCCCTTCCTTTAGATTGCCTCTGTGTTTTTGGTCCAGTCAAGTCCGTCATGAACGTGAACCCCCAAGTATTTATAGGCATCCACAATCTCCACGCTACAGCCATGTACTGTATGTAGGCAGTTGAGCGTTGGTCCTTTTTCTACTGAAATCAATTACTAGTTCCTTTGTTTTTGAGACCTTGAGTTGTAGGAGGTTAGTCCCACACCACCTGAACAATGAAGCTGACCATGAAGCTGTTGACTAGTATCCTATACTTAGTCTCCTGTCCCTCCACAATACAGTCATCTGAAAGCTTCTGCAGATGGCATAACTTTGTGTGTACTGTGTACGTTGTAAAGTCTGACGTGTAGTCGGTGAAAAGAAATGGAGATAGGACAGTTCCTTGAGGAGTAACTGTGTTGCAACACAGTTCCTCAGCCGCACAAACTGAGGTCTACCCATGAGGTAATCTGTAACCCATGAGATTATGGAGATATCAACCTGCATTACTTCCAGTTTCCTTCCTAGTAGTGCAGGTTGAATGGTGTTGAAAGCACTGGAGAAGTAAAAAAAAAACAAAACATGACCCTCACAGTACTTTGTCCAGATGTGAATAGACCCTCTGCAGCAAGTAGATAATGGCATCATCCACGCCCACGTCGGGGGCAGTAAGCAAACTGCCGAGGGTCCAACGATGGACTGACCAGGGGTCTCAGGTATGACAAGAACAGCCTCTCCATTATCTTCATAATGATGATAATGTCAGTGCTACTGGTCTGTAGTCATTAAGCATGGTGGGACACCCTTCTTACTCACCCTCACCTCCTCTGTGTCACCCCTCCTGAAGGCTCTCTACTGTAAATGTTGGAGGAAGAGCACAGCACCATGTGACACTGTGTCCACAACTGACTAAACAAAGTAATGTTGTCTCAGATTGCATGCTTATGTACAATTAATTACTATACTCATTGTGAAATTCCATTCCCATCATCAGAGGACTTTTTGTTTGAGATTGTAAAGGAGGAGGGTAATTTATTCATGCGTCAGTTTTTTTTATTTATTTATTTTTACAAGAAACACTTCCGCGTAGGATACCCGTGTGTATCCTTGCTCCTAGCTCCCCTGGAGGCTTCCTCACTCCTTGTTCCGTGCCTCCTCGCAGTGCAGTTAGATAATAGATATGTCCTTCAAGATGACTGACTTCGAACAATTTCCAGGTCACGAGCTGGAGGACAGAGAAGCGAGGAAACTTTGAGTATTGAGAAAGCACACTAAGCCTTTGAAAATGTCAATTCTCAAAGTGCAGAACTCACCCAAAACCTCTAATGTGCAATGAACAACACTGTACCAGAAACTCCCCTAAAAGGAGCCCATCTCACGAGCATGTTGGACTTGCACAAGTTGATTTTGAACTGCTGTGCTCTTTAAATGAAGAGAGCATACCAGTCTGGAAGCCTGAAAAGAAAGACAAAACAAGAAGAAAAGGAAAAGTGTTAACAGAACTGTGATAAGAGGTGGATATAATCTAATTACACAATAATTGACAATGTAAGCCATAATCACATAAAGTGATGTATCATTTTGTCATGATTTTGACAAGTTAGGAGCTAGCTTGGTGTTGGTGCCTGGTGTGAAACATGCTTTGTTCATTATTTCGCTTGCTTTCTAGGTCGAATTTTTTTCATTTTACTTTATACCAGAGCCTGGAGGGGCCACTGTGGTTTAGTGGTTTGCACGTTTGCCTCGCACCTCTGAGGTTGTGGGGTTTGAATCCTCACCTGTGTGTGTTTGTACGTTCACCCCATGGGGGTTTCCTCAGGGCACTCTGTTTACCTGTCCCAGTCCTACACATGCCCTGTAGGTTGATTGGTATTTCCAAATTGTCTGTAGTCTGTTAGTATGTATGCAGTTGTGCCCTGTGATAGGTTGGCACCCCATCCAGGGTATCCCCAACTGCCCTGTGTCCCGAGCTCCCCGGGATATGCTCCAGGCTCCCTGCGACCCTGTGTAGGAAAAGTGGTACAGAATATGGGTATATGGATGCATGGTAGAATTCTTGAATCTGATTAGCAAAAGATTTGCTCAGACAGTAGTTCTGGCTGTAACATGAACGATAGGTTAATATTTATGCACTAATTCAAATATGTTATTGTTTCTGTAGTAATAGCTCATACACTTGGACTTGAACGGATCAAAAAAAAAAAAGTTGTTTAACAAAGTAAAACATACAGTCACAGTGCTTTGCAAAGGTTCCCAGCAGAGGAAAGTCTTCAGGAGAGAGAGGGAACGAGGGAGAGAGAGAGAGGGGCTGGTGAGGGATTAATAAACTAAACATTATAATCTTTGGCACATCTTTGTGGTCTAAGTGGAATTACACACTCCAGAATGCGCTGTTATATGCATTGTGCCATGCTGATATTCCATAAGAGCATGATTGCAAATGTGATACAAATTTGAAACAGTTTCATAAACAAGAAATTTATAATGAATAATGAATTATTCAAGAATACAATTAATTAATGAATCAATTAACTGACATTTCAGACAAAACATTTTAGTTTATTATTGTTCCGTCAACGAACATGTTTCCCATAGAAGCCACAGCTGGATCAAGTATTTGTCATGTTGCCATGTTGCCATGGTAATGCACAGACTGACAGGTACATTAATGGTTTCAGAGTAAGAACTGTTGCTAGAATTGGAATTTGGGAAGCTTGATTTAGCACTACATCTAGCACATAGAATATAATGATAACACTTTCACACAGATATCCTATAGTTTTCTATATTATATTGTACACATAATATGTGTATTTGTCTACAGTTTGAATTAGGGAACTTATATTTTTATAGGCTTCTTTATATTGCCCTTTTTGTAATCCCTGACTAAACATAAATTAAAATACACATGATTCTAGTAACAATTACACTTTGGATATATATATATATATATATATATATATATATATATATATATATATATATATATATATATATTTTTGGGATATCTGATTCTTGATAAAGGCATCTGGGTAAGATCTGGTAACAGCAATAAAGTAACTTGCATATTCCTGCCTGGAGACCCCACAGTCCATAAATTTGCAAATAAAAAAATAAAACAATGCATTCAATAATTACAATGTATACATTTATAACATTTTAAAAACATGACCATAATAGGAGGAATCAGCACAGTTCGCAAATAATGCCCTGAGTTGCCTATTCTTATGTTACATAGAAGAAAAGATCAATAAATTAACATAGAGTTTAACTTTTCAAATTGTAGCTCAATACATATCCTTTGAAATGTCTTCTGAAAGCTGATTGGCTGAACTTGGTAATGTTTTTAAGCAATGCAAGCATAATTAGAAATTCACTTATAGCACATTAGCACACTGATACAGTGTACCAAATTTTACACTCACAGGTCCTGGCAGCTATTTGAACTATTTAACATCAAGTATATGTGAAGATATGCAAAACATCCCAGGATTAGTAGTAAAAGTTTGCATATTAGGCACATTATATCAAATTCTAAGTGGGACCACCATGATCACTATTTCATTTTCTCCACTTCAATGTCTTCCATGTTGAAATTCTTGGCTACTTTCAGGTCCTAGTAGAGAATAGCAGGTACCAGCACTCACCCAAGTGCCCCATATGTTGAATACAATGATGTAATGAATTATTAAGTTCCTCCTTGAATGAAGCTTCAAGGTCTTCTATTACTGACAGCGATTTCCCATCAGTCTATTTCGAGTCGAAATTACACTGGATGATTGGTTGTACCAAATAAATGAACAAAAATGTCTTTAGTGGCCACATTAGGAGTAGATTTGGGGACAGTAAAGTAAAACAACCACTATTCATCAGCATTCATGCATTATGCATGGGAGTTCTGAGCACTGCAAGGCCTTTAAAACTCTTTAACATGCTCCATAGACTGAGAGGTTGGTAGCAGGGTATAAATTACTTTGAGAAGTAATTTAATTTCTGTGGCATCAAAACCTTCATACCACTAAACCCTGAGTGGGAAACTTCAGAGTTCTTTTATTCAGTGATGGAATCTACCCCACTGTGTGGCAACCACTGTCCAATAACAATCCTGCACTTCACCAGTTTGTTATGAACACCTGTGTTGAGTGTATGGTCCCTAGTGTTACCTGATACAAGGTTAAATGAGAGGCTGGTCATGTGTTTGGGTTACCAAAGATGGAGAGAATTGAGAAAGGGGTCTCTCTAAAGCCTCATCTCTCAAACCTCAGGAAATTCAATAGTTGCCGAGAATTAGAGATGTGCGTTAAATACTTATCCTGTTTTTTTTTTTTTTTAAATCAGTAAAGGTCCTTGTAAATGTTAATTACTTGGCAGATTGTCCTTACAAATTACAACTTAGATAATTAACTAAATAAAAAAAACCCACTATGGTCAAATGTTATTTTCTGACTAACTGGGTTAATTAATAGCCGTTTAAATAAGATACAAATAAAATGTATGATTTAAGATGAAAGAAGTAAGATGGAAATAAAGCGATAAAAGTGATGCATGATGGAGTATCGCAATAAATACTGCCATCATGCAGCCACCAGTACCCTTTCTTGTGACCACAGTTGGAGATACAGGTATACTGTCTTCCAAAGCTGATTAGCAGGCCAGTGGATGAGTGGTTTTTGCTGGTCATATCATGCGCTGTTCTTCTAATTTCCCCTTGCTGTATACTGTGTGGAATTGTACTCATGCAGCCAGTGTCTATATCTCTTGAGAGCAGAAAGTGGGCACCAGCTACAGTATGTGCTCACTGACTCGGCACTGAGCATTTGAAGGATGGAGTGTTTGACTCAGAAAGCGTTGACAGAGCCCTCAAGAGGAGCATGAAGATGCTATGTCTATAGCTATTTCTATTATTTTCAACTACGGCCTCAGCAGCATGAAGAAGGGTTTGGGTTGGTAAATGCTCTAATCTAGCCATCTCTAAAGATGGTTGCAGCCCATATTGCATTTTGAACGTGATCTTTTTCAAATTCCTTCTTTTGGCAGATATTTCATTAATAGATTTCAAGGGGAATTTGATCACTTGTGCCCAAACGCTGTGTTCTGCATTATTTACCATGACAGAAAGCAATTTAATTTATTTAAATGTATTTAATATTTCTTTGGTTGTTTATGTCTTTGGCAATGCCTTTAAAATGAAATGACTGGACTTCACAAAAAAAGTGTTTAATTGAAACATACAATCTGTTTAAAATGGACACGGTAATCTGTACATAAAGGCATAGTAACTCATCATGAGTTATATGATTTGAAACTGATCAATCACGGTTTACCTTAGTTATTAGTCTTTTATTATTAGTCTTAGATTTACACTCAATCAGGACCATGAGTTGGATACAAACGTTTTCCCGATATTGCAGGATTTACATGAATTTAAAAAGATATTGTATAAATGCTCATGCAAATGATTGATAAATGAATCAATTTGTATCCAGCCAGATAAATGAGGCCCAATGACTGTATGTACTGTTTAAAAGTGAAGCCAAAATATCTCTGAGGCCCACTAGTGGCTGGCTACAGTACAATTTTTAATCCTGCCCAATCACATGTGAACCTTACTTACATACTAACACAAAGGCAATGCTACATGTGAACAAACAGGGAAAAAACCAAAAGCAAAACCCAAACATAACATAAATATTGTGTACATCTAAAATTTTTATTTTTTTTAAATAAAAAATCAAATCAAAAAAAAAAAAAAGAGGTATCAAGAGCATTGATTCAAACCACGTCAGCTATAACTGGTTTTAAAAGATAACTTGAAAGGTCACCACATAACAGCAAACTCTGAGCCAGATACAGTCTTATCTTTTCTAGACTTAAGAACATTAGCACATCTCTAGCCCAGTGTTTAAGAGTAGGGTGGGAAGCCTGTTTCCAATTGAGCAGAATCAATCACCTTGCCAGCAGAAGTGTAAAAGCTATGCGGTTGATTTCACAGACAGTACCATAGATGGTTGATAGAGGGTTTAGACTAACATTTTTACTAAATATCTTGTGACCAGAAAACAAACAGTCAAAGACAAATAAAACTTATTTAGAAGGGCTGCATTTTGAACAAGCGGGGTCAATAGAGTATAGAGAATAAAATATTTTTTTGCCAACCTGGCTTAGATAAACGAAGTCTGTGTATCACTTTCAATTGCAAGACAGCATTTTCTGGTAGAAATAGAAGACCCATGAACCTCCTATATTTAGCCTCCTAAATTTTATGCTACGTCTCTACACATTTTTGGAAATAGTGTTCTGTCATTTTTGACCTTGATCTCTCCCCCTAAAGTTTTCTTTATGATAAATGTGTTTTAGGAGTTATTTGATGATAATGAAAAGGGAATGGTTGATGAGGTGATTGACAGTTTTGGACATGTCAGTTGAGACGTGCACTTTCCAATACATACATAAAGACAGACTATAATAATAGACACTCAGTGGGGAGTTCTTTGCAGTTTTTCTGGTATGCCAATAAGCTGATATGATATGGAATGTCTTAACAAGCTTGTTGTGCTGATAGTATAACTATCAATGTGAGCGAAGTGATGGCATAAACCAAGGCAGCTAACACTATGCTGCAAAATACTGCTTATTTTTTATTAAAAAAAAAAAAAAAACATTTTCCCTTGCCTGCCCTATCTCTCAACCATTTCATTTCAATTCAATTCAATTCAATTCAATTCAATTCAATTCAATTTGATTTGTGTAGTGCATTTTTACAATAGACATTGTCTCAAAGCAGCTTTACAGAAATATAAACACGGTATACAGATATTAAAGGTACAAATTTATCCCAACTGAGCAAGTCAATGAGTGGCGACGGTGGCAAGGAAAAACTCCCTAAGATGTTTTAAGAGGAAGAAACCTTGAGAGGAACCCGACTCAGACGGGAACCCATCCTCATCTGGGTAACAACAGATATTGTGAAAAAGTTCAACCAATCCCCTATCTTCTGGAAAAAAGAAGATTCACAAAATAACGATGGAATTCAGTTTATTCAGCAAGTTTAAAAAGTCAATCAGCCGCAACGATCCTATTAATCCACATACAGTGCCCTCCACTAATATTGGCAACGATTTGAAAAATGGTCTTTATTGTTTAACCTTTTGATCTCTTGTTTAAAAAAAATCACCACAATACTCTACTATCATGGATATCAAACAACTGCAAACAAAACACAAGTCTATTAAAAATGATTATTATCATTATTAAATATAAATGACCCTTTTAGTCAATACTTAACTAAATTGCCATGGCCGCAGTATTCAGCTCTGATTTCTTCTAAACATATTGTCTTTAAATCTTGTTCAATTGGATTTGAGTTTTTTTCTCTGAAACCAACTGAGAGTTTCCTTTGCCATATGCTTTGGATCGTTGTCCTGCTGGAAGGTCCACCCACATCTCATCGCCATCATCCTGACAGTAGATTTTTCTCAAGAATCTCCCGGTAAAGGGCTCCATTCATCATTTCTTCAATTATATGAAAACTGCCAGTACCATGTGATGAAAAACAGTCCCACACCATGATGCTTCCACCTCCACACTTCACTGTTTGTGTAGTGTTTTAAGGGTGACATGCAGTGACATTTTTCTACAAACATGGTGTGTAGTATGACAGCCAAAAAGTTACATTGTGCTCTCGTCTGACCAGACTACCCTCTCCCAGTATTTCATAGGCTTGTCCAAATGAGTTGTAGAAAACTTTAAATGAGTTTCAGCATGTCTTTTCTCTAGTAATGAAGTCTTGTGGTGTGAGCATGAGCAGTGGAGTGCATTGCCTATTGTTTTCTCTGTGACGATGGCACCTGCTGCCACCAAATCTTTCTGGAGCTCTTTCCAAGTGGTCCGTGGCTCTTGGGCTTTTCTTCTGACTATTTTTCTGACTCTCTGGTCAGAAATCTTGCGAGGAGCTCCTGTGTGTGGCCGGTTGATGACGGAGAGATATTGCTTCCACTTGCGAATAATGATCCCAATGGTGCTTACTGGAGGATTCAGAAGTTTTGAAATACGCCTGTATCTGATTCCATCAATATGTTTCACAACAATAAGATTGCTCAGGTCTTGGGAGAACTCTTTGCTTTTACCCATCATGAGATGTTTCTTGTGTGACACCTTGGTAACGAAAAGCCTTTTTATAGACCATAAATTTACTAACCCAGCTGATATTATTTTGCACAGATAGGGGGTGTAATTACTTACGGATATCAGCTGGTTCCTTGCCTTACCTTGCCTTGGAGAACTGCTTTTTCTTAGCATGTTCAATACTTTTTTCCCCGTGTCATTCCACTTTATTACACATAACTTTATTTATAAACTTGAATGTTGTGAATTCTTTATATTTCCAGATTTCTTGAGTTAATACTCAAGTCTGATGAAAATTTCATGTGAATAGCCTCATTGGAAATATATTTACTGGAAAAAAATGTTGACACATCCAATACTCATTTCCCCCCACTGTAAACATTGGGTCTGAGACCACATTTGAAAATTTTTGATTTTTTCAATTTAAAACCAGAAATTATCAAAGTTTTTATAATGAGAAAATTTTCAATTCTCTACATGAATTCATGATATTGACCATGTTAACTCCTTTGCACAAAAGGTCAGATTTTCCATGAGTCTTATCCATTCCATTGAAGCATGTGTTCAGACGACACTAGGATGAATCATAAGGTTTTACACAAACATGTGGAGTCTGTGTCAGCTGTCATTAAAGCAAAAAAGAGGACACACCAAATACTAAGAAACTCTGAAATTTGTTTAAATACTTCAAAGAACCTACTTTGAAATATTGAAAATGAAAATATAATTCTAATGAAATCCCTTAAATTGAAAAAGAAATTCAAACAGGAGCATTTTCACTAGTGGTGTCAGACTTTTGGACCCCATGGTATATTGACAATATACTAGATATTCTTAGATATTTAATGTCAATGCATATCATCATATTAGTCTTTCAAAATGTTAATAAAGTATATATTTATACAAACGTTAACAGATTAAGGACCTTAATGTGTTTTAAAATTGGCATTGGAGAATATTTCACATAAAAATTCCATCATTTATTATGGATGGTTTTTACTTGAACTTGTTGAATATGTTGTAAAGCCAGATGGAGTTAATATTCTCTGTATTTTTGTTCCTAGGTATTTGGTGCAGTGATCCAACCTGAGTAAGGAAGAACAAGGGCATGGCGGTCTATCCTGGCTTGGGCTTGCTGAGCCTTCTACTGCTACAGATCACACCTCCCATATGCCATGGCCAAGGTTGTCCACAAGTCTGTGACTGTGTATCCCAGAGAAAGTCTGTGAATTGTCAGAACAAGCACCTTAATTCTTTCCCAAATGGAATTCCAACTGACACAAGGTTGCTAGACCTCAGTAGAAATAAGTTGCGTTGGGTGGAGCATGGTGACTTGGAAGCCTACACACATTTAGAGGACTTAGACCTTAGTGAAAATCACATCAGTGTGCTTGAGCCCAATGCCTTTTCCAGCTTACTGAATCTACGTGTGTTATGCTTGCGTGCCAACCAGTTGAAGCTGGTGCCAATGGGTGCCTTCTCACATCTTGCCAATCTCACAGATTTGGACTTGAGTGGAAATAAATTGGTTATATTGGTAGATTTTACTTTTCAGGATCTGAGGAGACTCCAAAAATTAGAGGTGGGTGACAATGATTTGGTATATATATCAAACAAGGCATTCCTGGGCTTGACTGGTCTACAGGAGCTTACCATTGAGAGATGCAACCTGACCTCTATCTCAGGACAAGCTCTTTCCTATCTCCGTGGCTTGGTGTCACTACGACTACGCTACCTCAATATTGTCTCGTTAGAGGAACAAAACTTTCAAAAGCTGGGTGGTCTGCGGGGTCTAGAGATTGATCACTGGCCATTTTTAGAGTACATTTCCCCATACAGTTTCCAGGGTCTCAATTTATCGTGGCTTTTCATTACCAACACTAACATTACTACAGTTCCAACTGGTGCCCTACGTAATCTTATTAATTTGGGCAGTCTGAATCTCTCACACAACCCCATTTCTGTTCTTGAATCTTGGGCTTTGCGTGATCTGGTCAATTTGAAGGACTTACACCTTGTGGGCACCAACTTGATGCGTGTTCAGCCATATGGCCTTGGAGGTCTTCAGCAGATACGTTTGCTCAACCTGTCCAACAATAGGTTAGTAACGCTAGAAGAAGGCTGTTTTCACTCTGTAAACACCCTGGAAATGCTTCGGGTTGATGGTAACCCTCTGTCCTGTGACTGCCGTCTTCTATGGATCTTGCAGCGCCGCAAGACCCTTAACTTTGATGGCAAGTTCCCAGTTTGTGCAGGACCCATTGAGGTACAAGGTAAAGCTCTCAGCGCCTTCTCTGACTCAGCACTCCTTGACCACTTCACATGCCAACGACCAAAAATCCGCAACCGAAAACTACAACAGATATCTGCACGTGAGGGTCAGGTTGTATCATTTTTTTGTCAAGCAGATGGAGAACCAACTCCAACCATCTTCTGGATTTCACCTCAGCGCCGCCGCATCACTACTAGAAGCACTGGTCGTGTTATGGTTTTACCAGAGGGCACATTAGAAATCCACTATGTCCAAGTAACAGATAGTGGAACCTACATATGCATTGCCAGCAATGCAGGTGGCAATGACACCTATTTTGCCACATTAACTGTCAGTGGGGTACCCTTGGATGCAGGCCTTTCCGTGAATCGCACCTATGCTGGTGACCTCAATGACACTAATCTGAATGACACGCGTGTCTTCCTAAAGTTCACACTAGACCTCAAGACAATTTTGGTCTCCACGGCAATGGGTTGTATAACATTTTTGGGTGTAGTCGTCTTTTGCTTCTTGATTTTGTTTGTGTGGAGTCGTGGACGTGGACAGCACAAAAACAACTTTTCAGTGGAGTACTCCTTCAGAAAGGTGGATGGTCCTACAACCAGTGGGGGCCAAGGAGGGGCTCGAAAATTCAACATGAAAATGATATAGAGATATATGTCAAAGGTCTCTGTGTCTTATATATATATATATACGATTGGCTAATTAGATACTGCACAGAAGATATATTTAATGTATGTGTTTTCTATGTATTTTTTTCATAATTGTATGTTTTATATAGAGTTTGTCTACCATTATCACAAAAATTTAACTTATACCAGCAATACGTTTATGCCCTGACTCACTAAGACCTCAAATAAAGAGTTTATATGTGTGCATTTGGCTAATTTGTGTGTCCTTCTTGTTGTGCAGTTAGTGTGGTTCTTGCAGGTTATTTACTAGGAATATTTATGCCAATATCACTTGTAAAGTATGTTTAAATAAAGCAATGTTTAAATTAAGTTTAACCAACTTGTAAAAAAACAACAACGTGCTAATTGTAGGATAGTGTTGGATTTCCATGTATCTCAGTAATCTCCAAATCTCAGATTGTGTCTTCCAGACCGCCATCAGCCCTATCAGCCTGGTCTGCCATAACTTTTATTAACTTTTAGTTCTGCGCTGCTATGAGCTAGAACGTGTGGTTTACCGCAGACTTCAGGCCTCAGGGGTCTAAAATGAACACACACTGACTTCATGCATGTTCACACAGACATCCCACTTTATTCATGCAAACCAAGAGTATTTATACACACTGATAACAGCAGTGCGTGGACAGTTTCTACTGGTGCAGGGGCCAGACAGATAAACAAAATAAAACACACAGCACACTATGAAAATAAGTTTTTTCAAGAGACAGAAAATACATGTGCCAGCTATAAGAAAGGATGGCAGTTAATCAGCTTATTTAAAGAGGTAATTAAGTGAATACAAGTTAATTAAATGAATACATTCATCATAGGTATGTGATAGCAGTTCATAATATAATAGAGTACATGTTATAAGAGAATTTCCTTTCAGATAGCTAGGTCAAATTTGAAACTCAAACATCCTCTGAAAATGTAAACACATACTTGGCAGTCATACTGTATGCATGATTGTGAGTTTTATGCAGTTACAGGTGTTGTCATGTAATGGAGGATCAGATGGTTGCAAGTGCAGTTAAAGCTTTTAATGACGAGAGGCAGGCAGACAAATCCAAATCGTAGGGCAAAATTGTGGTTAAAAACAGGCAAACAGGGTAGTTGGGGCAAAAACAGGAATTACAAATGAGAACGAGAACAAGAACCGGCTCTAAAACCATAAAACAAAGGAGAGAACGGCTCGTTGAGTACTGGCGGCAAAACACAGAAACAATACTTCGCCCTCAATAAAGACACATGAGGGGTTTAAATATACAACGTAATCAAAGGGCATAACACGAAACAGCTGAGACGTTAGGAAAGAACCAATAACATATGTAACAAGCACGCCATTTATTCAGCTGCATTTTTGGGAGGTACCTACAAACATAACAGTGGAAGATATAGGAAAGGAACTAAAACAAAACCTACATATCAGAAGTAAACAGTCAATGAAAACCCGTAAGCACGCACTGGGCAGTTTTGGGCAGTTCATGTGGAGGGGGAAGAGCCTTCGCTTATAGAGCCCCACAGTTATGGAACAGTCTTCCTATTAGTGTTCGGGACTCAGACACAGTCTCAGTGTTTAAGTCTAGGCTTAAAACGTATTTGTTTACTCAAGCTTACCCTGACTAAATTATATCTCACTAATTCACAGTCCTAATCGTTTTTCTCCCTCTCTCTCTCTCTTTGCCGAGCCCCACACGAATTTATGGAGATATTGGAGATCCAGATCCCCTCTGCCTCTGGATGAGCCCAAATCTTCTGCTGGGACTACGGCTGCTCCTAAGGCCATACTTCTCATTTTTCACATTATCTGTGTTACCTTCACATTCTGTGTTACCCAGATGAGGATGGGTTTCCCTTCTGAGTCGGGTTCCTCTCAAGGTTTCTTCCTCAAAAAACATCTTAGGGAGTTTTTCCTTGCCACCGTCGCCACTCAGTGGCTTGCTCAGTTGGGATAAATTCCATTTGTTTTCTACCTGTTTGTCTCTGTTTATCTGTTCCTGTTTGTCTCTCTTTAGATGTTTCTGACTGTTTATACCTGTTTTTTATTTCTGTAAAGCTGCTTTGAGACAATGACTATTGTAAAAAAGCGCTATACAAATAAAATTGAATTGAAAAATTTAATTGAATGTGTCCTGAGTGCCGGAGGGGAAATCCGTAATGGGTGTCAGAAATCCTCAAAAAACCCCAATAAGAATACAATTTGTACAATACAAATGCAAAAAGATGTGTAGACATAACTGTATGTATTGTCAATAAGTTTTGTGAATCCGGTTCGTCACCGAAAACCTTCAGTAAATCAGGGCCTTTGTGTATTACTCATGTATGTTCATGAGTAACATATGTACTGTATATACAGTTCTGTGTAAAAGTCATGGGCACCCTCTGCATCTAGGAATCTGGTGTAGTGCAGTTTTTTAATACCAATTATTTTACAATAATGTTTATTGTTTGATTTCTGTATTATTGAGTCAGTACAAAATCGTTTTATGTTTCTAAACAAAACTTTTCAGACATAAAATTAAATGTTCCTGCAAGTTGTTTGAATGTCAGTAAAGAAAGCAACATATTACCTAAAGGACCACATTTCAGACAAAAAACAGTGAAGGCAGCTGGATTTTGCATGCAAAGTCTCCAGAAGAACTGCAGCAGATTATTCAAGATGCTCAGTAATACTTACCAGCCAATTTCCATTTAAAACTGCACCTTGTTGTACCTATAATAATAATAATAATAATAATAATAATAATAATAATAATAATAATAATAATAATAATAATAATAATAATAATAATGTTTTATTTATATAGCACCTTTCCATAGCTCAAGGACACTTTACAATTAGGAACAAAAAACACTTCAACATACAGACGAAAAAAGAAAAAAAAAAATCAGGCATCAGAATTAGAGACGTAGTGAATAGAGAGAGGATTTTAACTGTGATTTAAACAAGGAAATGTAGGATATGTTCCAGAGATTTTGAGGGAGTGAGTTCCATACCTTAGGGGCTGCTACGCTGAAGGTTTATCCAATAGCAATGGAGAGACAGAATTTAGGGACACAAAGAAGTCCTATGTTTGATGAGCAAAGGTAGAGTGTTGGTGTGTAAATGTGCAGTAAGTCACAAAGGATGCTAGACCATTTAAGGCTTTGAAGGTGAGGAACAGAAGATGGAATTTAATGCTACAGGAGACAGGTAACCAGTGCAAACCAGCCAAAAGTGGGAATAATATGTTCGAAGCATTTTGTATGGGTAATAATGTGTGCTGCAGAGTTTTGAATTTATTGTAATTTGATAATCGAATTTAATGGAAGGCAATTGCAATTGCAGTAATGTCTTGATGAAATGAATGGGTAGCAATGTGGCTTGTTTCCTAGCAACTAGGCCACCCCGAGAAAACGGGAAAATAACCCAAATAAAGACACACAAATATGTTCTAATTAGAACATGCAAGA
This sequence comes from Ameiurus melas, assembly GCA_012411365.1. Taxonomy (NCBI): domain Eukaryota; kingdom Metazoa; phylum Chordata; class Actinopteri; order Siluriformes; family Ictaluridae; genus Ameiurus; species Ameiurus melas. The sequence goes on along the minus strand of CM022762.1, from coordinate 28,303,157 downwards.
GGCAGGCGTTTCCATTCAAAAACACATTTTATTTTGAAGTTAAAAAGACTGGCCAAGAATTATATATAAAAAAAAACAGCAACCAACTGTCAGGCATTGATGAAATAAAACAGTCACAAGAAGAAATGAACAATCATAGGAGGACTGAGGCTTCCTGTATGAAGGGCAGGCTAGTACAACAGTACCAGCTAAATAAAAGGGAGAAGAATCCCACCAATCAGAATCAAACCCACAAAATTCACTGCAAATAAACACAGCAACAATAACGACCCTTGGTTAAGTAAAGCCTAAGGTGCAGCCCAGAACTCCCCCCAGCCTCAGGAAGCACTCAGCTCCTACAAGGAGAAAACAAAAAAGCAAGAAAAAAAATCAATTACAATATGCTCAAAGCAGGCAAACAAAAGTGTATATATATATATATATATATATATATATATATATATATATATATATATATATATATATATATATATATATATAAACAGAAAAACTAAATAATAGACAACCTTACTGTCACAAAAACCCAGATAACCCCAAACCCAAACTGATTAGCAAGTTTATCAAAGCTGACCAAAACCATTACTACCACATAGCAGTATCAGCATAATTGATAAAGACTGCTTCAACACAGTTCAATTAAAGAAAACCGATCTTAGTGACAGTAACAAACACAAAGCAAAATAACAAAACAAAGCAGAACAAAGTAAGCAAAATAAAGCAAAATAAAACAGCCCAAGGCAGCCCAAAGCAAGCAAAGCAATCCAAAACCAAACAGCAACATGGCTCCACGAGTGAGGGGGAGGAGCTATACCGAAACGACCTCAGCTCACTCAGCCTGCCTGAATACATGCAAAATCGAGGATCCTATAACAAACAGGTGTTACAATCTCGATTTGGAAAGCATGCAATATGATTTAGCTCAAGTAATAGAACTAAACGATTTACCTACCACGATCTGATGACATAATACTCACAATGGCACATATGAAAATCACATTATTGCCTCTTTAGTAGTTGTGACAGCAACAGCTAGCGCTTCGACCGTGGCTACGTTAAACTGCCATACTACACAAATGGAAGAACTGATGGCACACCGCACTAAAAATAAGCAGCACACCACACCCGCACAGCCTCGGTAGCCCAACGTCACGCTAAACAAGTAAATCGCATGATAAGCGGACAACACTAGCATCAAATAGCTAAGTGACAATGCTAAAAACACATACTTCTGCAGTCTGTAGCAACAAAAGGCACTGGCGGGTTTTCGACCATGAAGCATTCCGTGAGGCATAAACAACCGCTTATATACTGTGGTAGGAAGATAGCTCATTGGCCATGTAGTTAATAAGGGTGATGTTTTAATCACAGCGCACACACCTCACTACATTCTACCCCTACTTTTGTATCGTCACCCCTACGATGGGTTACAAAGCACTGCTATTAGTCCCAAGGCATAAACAACCCAGAACTCTTCTGCCGAGCCACACACGATTTTATTGAGATACTAGACATCCTGATCCTTTCTGAACTCCGGACCTGCCTGATCCATTTCGGATGTCCTGCCTCTGGATGAAGCTCTAATCTACTCCAATTCCAGACTGCTGGGACTACAGCTGCTTCTAAGGCCATACACACTTCATATAAGTCAATAATGAACTTTTTCACAATATCTGTTGTTACCCAGATGAGGATGGGTTCTTCGCCAGGTTCCTGAACCCTACCTAACAGGAAGTCAACAGGGAGTCTAGGTTCCTGATCAGGAGATATGGAGACTCACCTGTGGCCTCGTGAGGAGTGGTATTATAGCAGAACAAATTCTGCGGGAGACAAGATGCCCAATCACGCTTCCTGGAAGCAGGCAGAGTGCGCAAAAGGTTATGAAGGGTTCAGTTGAACCGTTCACATTGGCCGTTACCAGCCATATGATAGGGTCTTGTCCAAGATTTTTCAATCCTGTAAATACTACAGAATTGTTTCGTAAGGGCGGACTCAAAATTCCGGCCCTGGTCGGAGTTGATACGACCTGGAACCCCGAACCTAAAAAACCACTCCGTAACCAACGCTTGTCTTAGCCCGCTGGTCCCTAGTCAGGACAGCCTGCGAATATTGTTGCATAAAAATTTGCCTATTACCTATGAATTTGCCTATTGCCTATAAATTTGTTTATTACAATTAATAAAAAGATACTCACATACATTAACCAGTTGAAGGATGAAAGTAAGACACCGGGTCCGTGAGTGAGGAGAGGCAAGGGTCCTAAAAAACCAGAGCTGAAGCTCTTCTATTTATACAGTTTTCTTAGGGTCAGGATGACTCAGACATCAATATGTTTAGAGTTAGCTATCCCGGAACACCATTACATACATCAATTTTTCACTGTTGAGTGACCCTTATCATGCAGGTGCAGTTCTGGCTCCAAAATATATTTAGTCTTTTTTCACTCTTTAAAAATAACCTGACCTTGTCTGTGTCACTTCCTGACTGGATTTTCGTCGAGAAAGGACACTTTCAAACACACCATCTCTACATTATGAGTAAATTTTATGTTTGTTCTACATTTCTTTTTTTTCTTTCTTTTTTATAGTGCTTGCATGTACATTACACTATAATAGTTTTTCATGAAGCAGAATATGAAACAGATTCATTTCTGTTTTCTGCATACACACGAGTACTCTGTGTGTGTGTGTCTCTTAGTTGACCTCCTGCCTGAGTGCAGACGTACCCCAGATCGTGACACGTGGTACCAACGCTCTGCGGTCGAGGCAGAAGCAATTGCAGATATTAACATTTATTTTAACAAACGCTCAACAAAACAATGACACGAAGACAACTGGGCATAACACTGTGGCATGAAACAAAACACAGAGACATACAAGACAAGATAAGGACAATGTTCAGTGCAGTGCAGACAATGACAATATATACACACGAGTGCTCATTAACTAAACGTGAATCAGGTGCAGGTGGTCATGTGACAGGCAGTGCAGTGCTGTGGCTGATGGGAACTGGAGTCCAGAGTTTCTTGATACATAACAGCCTACCGCACTAATCAAATACATATATGGTTTGCGCCTTGCTTATCTGTGTGTGTTGTGTCTTAGGTGAACGTCAGCCCAGTGAATTTTCAATAAAATTACATACTACTCATATACTACTCATACCCCTTGTTTTATTTCATGTATATTTTATTTACAACAATATTTACTGAACACTTCTGTTAAAACTAAAACATTCTCATGCCTAGAATGAGAAGGCTCAAGCATCGTAAAATCAATAGCCAAGATCTCATTAGGCTTAGAAGCCAAAACATGATCCATAAAGCCCCGGGCAAGTGGTTGAATGTCTTTAGTCAGCTGACGTTGCTTACATTCCCGACACCACTGTGCCACTTCTGCAGACATCCATGGCCAATTACACCGCTACCGTATTAGTTCAGTAATACGCCAAACACCCTGATGTCTTTGGTGTTGATGCAACTGGGTCAATACGTCACGTTTTAAAGCCACAGGCAAAATCAACTTTAGCACTTCCTCACCCCCTTCAGAACGTGACATGCAGTGATAAGGGACTCCATCTTTTTTCAAGAGTTGGTTCCATTGCTGAAGCAAAGTCAACACAGACATGGGGAGCTGTTGGCACTCTGCAAAGCCAAGAAATGACCCCTGCTCCCAAAATGCCAAAACCTTCTGAATATCAGGATCCACCTCCTGTAGCCAACTCAGGCTCTCACAGCAAAACTGAGCAATGCTGTGATCACTGCTTGATCAACCTTTACTACCGGTTCTGCCTCCACTGCCTGCCTCATCAATGCTGGAATAACAGTCCCCAGTAAGAAACTCTCCCGTGTCTCCTGAAAAAACTGATTCTGTCTAGAGAGAGCATCAGTGTTGCGATTGCTCCTCCCAGAATATACCGAACCTCAAAGTCAAAGGAGGCCAACTGAGCAGCACAACGTTGTTCAGTAGCTCTCAGTTTACCAGATGCCAGATGGCTAAGGGGATTATTATCCATATAGACAATGCACTTCTGGCCCAGCAGGTACTCTCTAAACTTCTTCGTCATGGCCCACTGGAGCACCACAAACTCCAATTTTATTGAAACATAGTTGTTCATATTGTGCTCAGTGGGCCTATGACTGCAGCTGGCATAAGCAATAGGGCACACCTTACCTCTTTGCTCCTGTGAGAAGACTGCACCAAGCCCACTAGGGCTAGTATCCACCTCCAGGATAAAGGGCTGGGAGAAGTCAGCATAAGCCAACATATGTCAAAAAGGATATTTTCCACTAAATGAGATTGTAACTGGGAGGTTACAACTTTTTCCAGTAGCTTTGATATAAAAGGCAGGTTTGAAATTGGGCGGTAGTTTAGTAGGACAGATGGATCAAGGTTGTGTTTCTTGAGCACTGGGCACTGGGTTACAGCGGCAATTTTGAGGATCATCATTATCAGCTGTGTGAAAGGAGCAGATATGGCAGAGAGACAACTTTCAAGCAGAGGTGTTGGAGGAGGGTCTAGTTGGCAGGATGAAGAGTTAGATTTTTGTATTAGATTACTGATATAAGATGGACTGGTAGGAGTAAAGCAGGAAAGAGGAATGATAGCATGCACAGGCAAAAACTATAACTTGGAATTTTAGTGTTATATTCAGGAAAAGAGTGACAGCTGATTTTTAGGAATGAGGAGCAGAGCTCATCTGATGCTGTAACATTGTTTCAAGTAGGTGAATTAGCCTGTTAACTGTAGAAAAAAAGATCTTTGGGTCAACAACTTAGATTTTTAGTTTAGATAATTTTGTTTAGCTTACTTTAGGTCCACTTTGTGGACAACCCTAGGGGTGAAACACTGCTGTCTCCCTTGTTTTATGGAGACTTTGGGTGTGTGTCCCTCTTCGGCTCCAATTGGCTATTTATATTCCTATGTTTACTTTATTTAAATTGTGCCTGTTCTCGGGTTTTATAATTTTTTATATAACCAGCAACAGCTATTGAGTAGCCATGTTGAGCCGGGGAGCGGGGGGATTTTTATTTATTTATTTATTTAATTTATTATTATTATTGTTTTTCTGTATAGACTGTCTATGCGATGCCATTTTGATTTCATGGCATGGAGTTTCGGGGCGAAGCATGGGGAGGATTGGGTGGATCGTACTAGTCTAGTTTTAATAGGGGCTTGGTCTTCAAGAGAGGATCTCAGGTTCAGTGAATCAGTTAGAGTAGATGCACAAACATACAGTGGCAAGAAAAAGTATGTGAACCCTATGGAATTTCATGGTTTTCTGAATAAATTTGTCAAAAATGTGATCTGATCTTCATCTAGATCAGGGGTATAGACAAATATACTGCTCAAAAAATTAAAGGGAACACTTGGAGTTACATTGTGCTGTTTAAGTGTTAAATAACCAGGCCTCAACCAGGCGCTTCCTGTAGTTGTGGATCAGACCTGCACATAGTTAAGGAGGAATTTTAACCCATTCTTCCTGGCAGGTACTGCTTTAGCTCTGTCATAGTATTTGGACATCTCATGTGTATGGCTCTCTTCAAGTCATTCCATAGCATCTCTATCTGGGCTCTGACTTGGCCACTCCAAAAGGCGAATTTTGTTTTTCTGAAGCCATTCTTGTGTGGAATTGCTCCAGTATTTTGGGTCATTGTCCTGTTGCATCACTCAACTTCTACACAGTTTCAGCAGATGTACAGACATTCTCACATTATCCTGAAGAATTGTCTGATATACTTGGGAATTCTTCTGCCCCTCAATGATTGCAAGCTGGCCAGGCCCTGATGCAGCAAAGCAGGCCCAAATCATGAAGTTTCCTCCACCATACTTTACGGTTGGGATGATGTTTTCATGATGATATGCCGTGCCCTTTCTATGCCAGATGTAGTGCTGTGTGGTTTTTCCAAATAGTTCAATCTTAGTTTCATGAGTCCACAAAACAAATCTGGCCTTTATGGAAGAGTGGCAAGAAGAAAGCCATTTCTCAACGTTTGGTGTGACATTTGGTGTGTCTCCCAGGTGGCTTGTGGCAAACTTTAGACGAGACTTTTTATGGATATCTTTGAGAAATGGCTTTCTTCTTGCCACTCTTCCATAAAGGCCAGATTTGTGCAGTGTACGACTGATTGTTGTCCTATGGACAGACTCTCCCACCTCAGCTGTAGTTCTCTGCAGTTCATCCAGAGTGATCATGGGCCTCTTGGCTGCATCTCTGATCAGTCTTCTCCTTGTCTGAGCTGAAAGTTTAGAGGGACGGCCAGGTCTTGGTAGATTTGCAGTGGTCTGATACTCCTTCCATTTAAAAATGATCGCTTGCACAGTGCTCCTTGGGATGTTTAAAGCTTGGGAAATCTTTTTGCATCCAAATCCGGCTTGAAACTTCTCCACAACAGTATTACGGACCTGCCTGGTGTGTTCCTTGGTCTTCATGATGCTCTCTGCGCTTTCAACAGAACCCTGAGACTATCACAGAGCAGGTGCATTTATACAGAGACTTGATTACACACAGGTGGATTCTATTTATCACCATCAGTCATTTAGGACAACATTAGATCATTCAGAGATCCTCGCTGAACTTCTGGAGTGAGTTTGCTGCACTGAAAGTAAAGTAGCCAAATAATTTTGCACGCACCACTTTTCATTTTTTTATTTGCTAAAAAAGTTTCAAAAATCCAATAGATTTCGTTCCACTTCACAATTGTGTCCCACTTGTTGGTGATTCTTCACAAAAAATGTAAATTTTATATCTTTATGTTTGAAGCCTGAAATGTGGCAAAAGGTTGAAAAGTTCAAGGGGGCCGAATACTTTCGCAAGGCACTTGCGAAAGTTCTTTACATAAATTAGTTCTTTACATAAAGTTCTTTACATAAATTACATTGCAAGGTGGGCTTTGGAGGAACGATATATTAGGATCACAGTAAGAGATGCACGACATACAATCTTAAAGGCTAGATATTCAAATGAAGTAACAGGATGAAGCTCAATCATCACAATTCTTAAATCTTACACGGGGACAAGGTTGTGAGATACAGTCATGGACAAAATTATTGGCACCCCTGGAACTTTCCAGAAAATGCACCATTTTCTCCAAGAAAAGTGTTGCAATGACAAATGTTTTGGTATACACATGTTTTTTACCGTTAAGAACAGCACAAAAAAGCAGAATAAAAAAGGCAAATTTGACATCATTTTACACAAAACTCCCAAAATGGACTGGACAAAATCATTGGCACCCTATTAAAACTGTGGGTAAATAATTTCATTTCAAGCATGTGATGTTCATTTAAACTCACCTGTGGCAAGTAACAGGTGCTGGCAATATAGAAATCCAAACTGAAGCCAGTTAGAGTGTATAAAAGTTGGCTCAACCTTTGTGTTGTGTGCCTGTGTGTGCCACACCAAGCATGGAGAAGAGAAAGAAGAGCCGGGAATTGTCTGAGGACTTAAGAAGCACAATTGTGGAAAAATATCAACAATCTCAAGGTTACAAGTCAATCTCCAGAGATCTTAAAGTTCCTTTGTCTGTGCGCAATATAATCAAGAAGTTTATAACCCATGGAACTGTGGCAAATCTCCCTGGACGTGGACGGAAGAGAAAAATTGATGAAAGAATGCAACGCAGGATAGTTTGCATGGTCGATAAACAACCTCAGTCAACTTCCACGCAAATTCAGGCTGTCCTGCAGACTCAGGGTGCATCAGTGTCAGCTCGAACCATACGTCGTCATCTGAATGAGAAGAAGTGCTACGGCAGGAGACGGAGGAGAACCCCACTTCTGACACAGAGGCATAAAAAAGCCAGACTGCAGTTTGCAAAAATGTACCTGAGTAAGCCTCAATCCTTCTGGGAGAACGTTTTGTGAACAGATGAGACTAAGGTAGAGCTTTTTGGCAAAGCACGTCATTCTACTGTTTACAGAAAACAAAAAGAGGCCTACATAGTACCTACAATCAAACATGGTGGAGGATGTTTTGGGGTTGTTTTGCTGCCTCTGGCACTGGGTGCATTGACTGTGTGCAAGGAATCATGAAATCTGGAGACTATGAAAAGATTTTGGCCCATAATGTAGGGCCTAGTGTCAGAAAGCTGGGTCTGCGTCAGAGGTCATGGGTGTTTCAGCAGGACAATGACCCTAAACATACCTCAAAAAGCACCCAGAAATGGTTGGAGACAAAGCGCTGGAGAATTCTGAAGTGGCCATCAATGAGTCCGGATCTAAATCCCATAGAACACCTATGCAGAGATCTCAAAATTCCTGCTGCGAGAAGGCACCCTTCAAATCTGAGAGACCTGGAGCAGTTTTCAAAAGAAGAGTGGTCCAAAATTTCAGTTGAGAGGTGTAGGAAGCTTGTTGATGGTTATAGGAAGCGATTGGTTTCAGTTATATTCTCCAACGGGTGAGCAACCAAATATTAAGTTGAGGGTGCCAACAATTTTGTCCGACCTAATTTTTGAGTTTTGTGTAAAATGATGTCAAATTTGCCTTTTTTCTTCTGCTTTTTTGTGCTGTTCCAATGCACTTAAAGGTAATAAACATGTGTATACCAACACATTTGTCATTGCAACACTTTTCTGGGATATATATATATTATATATATATATATATATATATATATATATATATATATATATATATATATATATATATATATATATATATATATATATATATATGAAGTAAGGAGGTTTACTTATAGGTAGTCATGCGGTATTTGCCAGGTTTCAGTCAATGTTTAGTGTAATAGTGACCAAATTCCTGGAAGAGTTTAGACCTCACTAGGATGAGGAATGAGCACAGAGCAGTCTGTTTGTCCAAATAGTAGGAATTGCAGTGGGAGACAAATAGCAAATGACAGGGATTTTCTAGGCTGGATGGATGTAACTTGGGCCAACGGCGGATTCCAAGTTCATCACAAAGCTGGTATGTTGCAGGATCTAGACACGAGTGGAAGTTCAGGGCCCTGAATTATGAGATTAAGTTAGGAGATTTCATGCAAACAAAACAAAACAAACAAAACGACCAGCACAAGACTGAGTAGTAGCAGAATAAGGGGACAGCTCCAATGCATGATCATATACGATGGACAGTGCACAATTCTCTACCGCCACATCATTAGCCAGAAGTCAACTAGCTTAAACTATCTAACACCACCCAGTTAATCAAGCGGAAGGCTACCCAACCAGTCAAGAAACTAGTGACACAGATAATAAAAATAGTATCAAAGAACTCACTCATCAGCTGCAACACAAAGGGGTGAAATACACAGAGAAAGAGAGAGAGAGAGAGAGAGAGAGAGAGAGAGAGAGGAGGGGGGGTCTCGTAACGTGCTGGTGAAATTGAGCAGCTGTATCCAGGCCAAGCTCAGCAGGTAATCACTGGTGTTAACAGCGTACTCTGGTGGCAGGCAGAACTTCTCAACAGACAATGCAAAGCATGCTAGTAGCTGTCCTAATCCAGAGAGAGTGTAAACTTAGTGAAGTGGTCAAATATTCTGATGCAGGACAAACTCAACAGAGACAGAACAAAACAAACAAATAGATGCTCCGAGGTGAAATGGCAGCCAGGCACACACAGCGTTCTCACACCGGCGGTCGGAAACGTCTGAGACTACTGATGTTTTTAGAAATAAATATGTACTATATGTTCTGTATATACAGAGCCTTAAAATTAATCTGATTTGTCTGGATTACAAATGACAAAGATTATTCCAGCCAGTATTTTTTTATTTATTACAAACCAATCTGTTCTTAATGTAAATCAAAGCTCATTATTTGTCAGCAGATCTTCAGTAATGACCATTTCTTCACTTTAATGCCTTGTCGGTCCAAGGAATAATTTGAAGAACAGGATTCACCTCTGATCAAATCTCTGACAGCATGACCATGTTTCATTGAGGGGGATATGGCACAGAATGTTTCAGTAACCTTTGAGGTATATAAAACACTGTATAAGACTGTTGTGCAGGGTGGTCGGTCTGTCTGATGCTCCAATATGTACCTGGTGCACTCCTGAAGCATGCTTGCATTGGTAGTTTCAGCATAGTCAATGTAAATATGGCCTTATCCTTTCTCTGGGAACTATTCAGTGCTTTCAGCTGAGCATAGGTGAGGAATGTTGAAGGGATGTTTGCGCACTCATTCTCATACCTTTTTCAAATATTTCCTAAAGCTCTTTGGCTCTACCCTCACATCTTTCCTTTACTGACACTGTGACACTTTACTCTCTCTTTTACTGACACTGTGACACTTTACTCTCTCCTTTACTGACACTTTTTGACACTGTGATCTTCTGTTCTGTTCTCAGTCTGTTTGAAAGGAGAGGAAGGGGTTGATCTTCACCTGAGCCTTTCTGTTTGTACATGCACGCATTGCTACTTGTGTTGCAACACATACTCAGCCACTTTGATGAAGCTGTTGGTTTTGATAATGCAAAGTTGTTTTAATATGTGTGCCCTAAACCGAGCATTGCCTTGCATTAGAATCTTTGATGTTAGGGTATAATAGAATGGCTTCAGTCTATAGAATGAATTCAGTATACAGAAGTAGGAGTACTGCATTTTCAGACAGGGCATCTTAAAAATCAGAGCTCCATTTTGGTCTCATCTGACCACCAGAGGACAACTGTGTGAAAGTGCTGTGGTCCAATGAGACCAAAATTGAGCTCTCTGGCATCTGCTCAACTCGCCGTGTTTGGAGGAGGAGGAATGTTGCCTATGACCCCAAGAACACCATCCCCACCGTCAAACATGGAGGTGGAAACATTATGCTTTGGGGGTGTTTTTCTGCTAAGGTGATAGGACAACTATACCGCATCAAAGGGACGGGGCCATGTACCGTCAAATCTTGGGTGAGAACCTCCTTCCTTCAGCCAGGGCATTGAAAATTAAAAGTCATTACCAAGTACTAAGTCATGTTTTGCAGAAAGGTCAAATACTTATTTCCCCTCATTAAAATGCAAATCAATTCATAACATTTTTGACATGTGTTTTTTTTGTTGTTATTTTGTCTCTCACTGTTCAAATAAACCTACCATTAAAATTATAGACTGATCATTTCTTTGTTAGTGGGCAAATGTACAAAATCAGCAGGGGTTCAAATACTTTTTTCCTGCACAGTTTTAAAGGAAACTCTCAATTGGTTTCAGGGAGAAAAAAATGTTAGCATGGCCCATCAATCACCTGACTTGAATCCAATTGAACAAGATTTAAAGACAATATGTTTAGAAGAATGGGCCTAATCACACCTGAACACTGCCGCCCATTAATTTCTTCATACAGGAAGAAAATGTCATTACAAACAAAGGCTTCTCCACTAAATATAAAATAAATTTCAGTTAGCGTGCTCAATATGTTTTTCCTGTCATTTCTCTTTAATACACATATATTTCACTTTATTATGGACTTTAATATTTGGATTACTTTATATGTGTGGATTTCTTGCGTTAATACCAAAATCTGGTGAAAATTTCATGAGAATAGTCTCATTGGAAATATGTTTACTGAAAAAATTTTAACGCGTTCAATACTTATTTTCCCCACGGTACAATGTCTATTTACACACTCCCGTGACAATGGCAGGTTTTTGTGCTATAGAAAAAGAGACCAAAGTAAATCATGTCAGATTTCTCACATGAAAAACATCTAAGCCACCTAAATCACCCCGAACTTTGTGACAAAATGTATTGTGGTTTTGGAACGAATGTCTTGGTCCCAAAGCACAAATTCGAGTCAAGAAAATTTATGTTTTTAATATTTTAGAATTGGCCAGTCTCTAAATGGCCCAGACCTGCTGTATATCCTGTCAAAAACCTGTGAAATTACTTGAAGAGGGTTGTGTACAGGAGATCCCCTCACATCCCCTTGACTGGAAAAATAATAATGATAAAAATGTGCTCAAGTTTGTAGAATGTCACCTAAAAATGCTGTAGTACAAGTAAAATGTGTTGTATTAGTTAAGGGGTGTGCACAATTCTGCAACCATGTTATTGTCATTTTTTTTCTTTTACCTTTTCCAATAAAATGTTTCGAGTTGTTTTTCACTTGAATTATGTTGGTGGCTATATAACATTAAATGTGGAAAAAGATCTGATCTTACAGTATGTTGGTTTAATTTTTCACAAAACCCTGCCGTTTGTAAACATTTTATACCCATTGTAAAGGTGCATACAAAGGTGGAAATTGAGGTGACTGCCGATGAAGTACTGGAGGTTTATTGCAGATGGAGAAACAGAATGGTAGATGTGGTTTTGTAAGATCAACTCTCATTTCCTCCTATTACTAGCATGCCATTTTTAATCGTCAGTGGACCTGTAAAGGTATTGCATTGTAATTGTATTATTATAGCATAAATTGTTGATAGGTTGTGCCTCAAATGATTAAATGATACATTTGAGTGATCACTGCTCTTACTGCTGTCTGACAGTTAATACTGTAGTCCAACTGATAACTGGTGTTCAAAATCCAGGTGAGGCTGGCCTCTGATGGTTGGAAGAAGGATTACCATAATTTACACAAAACATCAAGGGTGAGAAAGTTAAAGCATAGATAAAGTGTCAAAATCATATTCAGTTAAAAGTGAGCAGCCAAAAAAGTACTTAAGAAAAAGTAGAAAAGTTGCTACTTTTTAATGTATTCAAGTATTAAAAAGAAAAAAAAAAATACTTTTAAATACCTTAAAGTTACTACATAATTTTGGCTCGAAAGGTTATTCAGTCTTTGTAAGTTTGTTGGTCATATGGATGTACAATGCGTTCCATTATTATTGGCTCCCTTTGTAAATATGAGCAAAGAAGACTTTATTTTTTAACCTTTTGAACTTTTGTTTAAAAACAAATAATGACAAAAATACTCAGGTTTATCAAAAAATACCTTTGTTAAATTTAGATGTGCAACAATTATTGGCACCCTTTTAGTAAATCCTTTGAGCTTCTTCCCTTTTACAAGATAACAGCTCTGAGTCCTCTCCTATAATGCCTGATGCGGTTGGAGAATACTTAGCAAGGGAGACTGTTCCTCCATACAGAATCTCTCCAGATCCTTTACATTTCAAGATCCACGCTGGTGGACTCTCCTCTTCAGTTCACCTCAAAGTTTTTTTTATGGGGTTCAGGTCAGGAGACTGGGATGGTCATGGCAGGACCTTGATTTTGTGGTCAGTAAACCATTTTTATGTTGATTTTGATGTATGTTTTGGGTCATCGTCCTGCTGGAAGATCCAACCACGGCCCATTTGAAGCTTTCTGTCAGAGGCAGTCAAGTTTTCATTTAATATCTGTTGGTATTGATGTCCATGATGCCATGTATCCTAACAAAATGTCCAGGTCCTCTGACAGAAAAACAGACTCGAAACATTAAAGAGCCACCTCCATATTTAACCGTGGCCATGAGGTACTTTTCCACACGGCTACCTCTCTGTGTGCACCAAAACCACCTCTGGTGTTTATTGCCAAAAAGCTCTGTTTTGGTTTCATCTGACCATAGAACCCAATCCCATTTGAAGTTCCAGTAGTGTCTGGCAAACTGAAGATGCTCGAGTTTTATTTTGGATGAGAGTAGAGGCTTTTTTCTTCCAAATAACGTGTGGTGATGTAGGTGACTTCGGATTATAGTTTTGGAGACTTTCTGACCCCAAGACACAACTAACTTCTGCAGTTCTCCAGCTGTGATCCTTGGAGATTTTTTGACCACTCGAACCGTCCTTTTCACAGTGTGTTGAGACGATATAAACACACGTCCAATTCCAGGTTGATTCATAACATTTCCAGTTGACTGGAACTTCTTCATTTTTGCCCTGATGGTGGAAATGCACATTTTCAATGCTTGTGCTATTTTCTTATTGCCACTTCCCATTTTGTGAAGCTCAACAACCTTTTGCAGCACATCACAGCTGTATCCTATGTACAATTATTGGCACCACTATGTATTCATATGAAAAAATATATTTGACGTATATTCCCATTGATATTTTACCCATTTTTATGAATGATTAAGGGAATTTGGCCTACGCGTTACATCACATTCATACCCCTGTGAAACAGGAAGTCATGGTTGAACAATTTCCTGTTCCTAGTCACCCAGAATTTTTGTGAATTTTGTGATCTACACTGATCACTGGTGGAGCAGACTGAGTAGAAGCTGACCTGACTAAATTGTTAAATGCGTAACATTATGTGACACTACACTTTATATAGTTATTTAGAGAACTTTGATTGTAAGCCAACATCAAAGATGAAAAATGTAGGGATTCTGTCACACACTGTCTATTACGGTGGCCCAGTAAACGAAATTTAAAAAGCAAACATAAGTTAACAACACAACGGAATAAAGCAGTAAGACAAATTAAACAGACATCAAATCATATCATTTCCAAGGATCATGGCACTTTTATATCTAGATTATACTGTCCATTTTAAATTGCATATTTTTACTACAATCACAGCATTAGCAGACGCCATCATCCAGAGAGATTTATAGAAGCGCTTTGGAGTCTATCAAAAGCACATCCTCATGCTAGTTCACTAGGTCATGGACTAAGAATACCATTGAACATTTAGCCATAAACAAATGCCTTAGGTGATGGAAGATTTAGATTTAGAGCTGGCTGGTAAAGACTCCTCCTCTAAATTTGCATTCCTACACCACCCATATATATATATATATATATATTCTAATTTGCATATTATGCAAAACCTACTTTTGAGAACTTTTCCTAGGATTTTTGTCCTTGCTTTACACTTTTGATGTCAAACTACTCAGCAGAGTGTGACGTAATATACATAACTATCAGAATCATGTTGGCATTCGTAAGCAATATGGCTGCCACATATCAATCAATTCTAATGAGGTAGAGCCTAATTTACTTACAGCATTAAGATAGGGTTATTAAATGACATATTTCCATCAAATTCCCACCCCTTACTCAGCCAAATGAAATATCCAATGAATACCTGATTATTGCTCATGCACATCTGAGTTCAATCACATGCACATGCTCACACGCTCACACACTCACACACTCATTCTGTTTAAACACTTTAACATACTGAAAGACATACTGAATCTTTGTTTACTGTGCATGCCATCCTGGTTTTTGATGCTGTTCTCGTTTTCTAGTTACGCGATTCTGGATTTGACTGTTTTTCCTGTTTGCTGATCACCAGACTCTGTGATGACTGTATATTTTTGCTTCACGTTTTGTATTTGACCGCTTTCCTTTTAAATTAATTGTGCTCACCTGCAACTGCATCCATCTCTGTTACTTGTCACACTTAAGAATGTAATCAATCAAATGTTGAGGTTTATTACGCAGTAGATCTCCATTAGAAAGCTAAGCATAGCTATTGGGAACTACTGTATGTGTTGAGAAATTAATGAGTATTTATTTATTTTTTTAAATAATATACGAGCCACATTTAACTAGTTATTCTGCAGGGGAAATGTAATTACTGCTTAATGGTGAACTCCTGAATAATACTGAGTAACATGCAAACCATTCATTTGTTCCTGCTTAGTTCTTGCATAGACTATGTGTTATAGAACAGTGTTACCTACATATGAAAAGCAGTGAACTTAGTGTATTTTTCATATCTCAGATGACATTTTGACAGTAAATTTAGAACGTAACTAATCTGGCCACAATAGGCTAGTTTTAATCAGTGTTTGAATTCTGAAACATCACATCCTGTTGTAACTAACTACTTATTATCACAATTAGTCGCCTTCATAAAAAATTAAAGATCTACTGAGGGAAGCCTGAGTTAGTGTAGAGTGCCTGCTTTTTGCATGTGTGCAGTCTGTTGTTTTGGTGGCTGGTGACTCATAACTGCTGAGAATCCCCCCCTCTTCCACCCCATCCCAAAGAGCCCCCCCACCCCCCACCCCCCTCCTCACCCCTCTCCCCCAACTATGCATGCACGAACTAAAGCACACACACCTCTTCATGCCACTGAAACTTCACTTGTAGCCACTCTCTTAACACTACTAAACCACAACATAGCCTGTTGATTCCTGTTGCTTTATTACTGCTAGCAAGATCTACTGCTTCACCCTAACTTCCTCATAGGCAAGTTTGTAAAAAATGATTACAAAACTATCCACCCATATAATAATGGTCATATCTCTCACATATACATATACTTTACCCATGTTCTGAATTTCTGAATCCTGCAATTAATACCAGGAGTCAAACAGATTTTATTTATGGCACATTTATTATATATTTCAGACCAGCAATAGGCACCCATAAAAACATCTAAGGAACTACTGGGGTAAACATAGACATTTGTGTTCATTCAAATAGCAGATTAAATCATCTTTTTGTAATGAAGGAAAAAAAAAAAGGTTCAGTATCTACAGTTCCTATTGAAGTCCAGTAGAGCATGAAAGTCGATCTCATGATGACTTGCAACTTGTCATTTGAAACCTATAATTTGCCATTAGATAGCAGAAGCTGCCTAAAATACTATTTGTCAAAAAACGTTCTTAGGCAATTTAATCACTATTAGTGCCAGGGACAAGACAAAATTATACTAAACATCTTTTTAAGGAAGGCAATAAAAATGTCATGAATTGCTCACTGTCAATTTCCTGTGCGAATGAGTAGTCTATGAAAGGCAGCTACACTTGGAGGGTAAACCCATTAAGCATATAGATAAAAGATTCAGTCACTGCTAGTATTTGAGTAATTAGAGTAACAATATTTTAACCTGTTCTTATAATATTATACCTAAATTGTTCCAATAATATTTCTCAAATCACTAACTATGTAATAATAATAATAATAATAATAATAATAATAATAATAATAATAATAATAATAATAATAATAAACATTTCTGAATTCATTTATAACTATTCCTTGATTCGATTTGCAAACTTTTTAGTATTTAAAAGGTGGTTTAAACAAAATGATAATAAAAAAGTTTAAAAACATGACTGGCAGTGTGTGTACAAGTCAGAAATGATAAAACTCCTTATCTGAACCTATGCCAAACCACTGATTATATTCTTACGCAGCAATAATCAAGCTGTTAATTAATTTATTTCACAAACTGGTCGGGGTTTTAGTGGAATCAGAGCCTGTGTTCAATGCAGGATTACACCCAGGAAGGAGTGAATACACACAGGCACTCATTCAGACTTCATTTACACATTTTAGACATGGACTGGAAATTTTTGGACAGAGACTGGAAACCAAGGTACCCAAATGAAACTACATGGAAAGCCCAAACAGACACTCAGAACTCAGGATTGAACATAGAACCCTGGATGTGTAAGGCAACAATGATACCTATCACGGCACTGTACTGCCTTTCATTAAAAAGTTTCATTCAATTTCATTCTCTCCTCTGCATGAGCATTTTTTTTGGATTTTAAATGAAAAATTTTATTTATTATTATTATTTTTATTATTATTATTATTATTATTATTATTATTATTATTATTATTATTATTATTATTATTATTACTACTACTACTACTACTACTACTACTAATAATAATAATAATAATAAAAAATTGGTCATGCTTTTTCTTTAAACTAATGGTTTACATTGAAATGTTACCATGTAGCATTTATCGAGCATCTTTCTTTATCTGGATACATATATTGAGTGTGGGGATGTAGCTGAGATTCTATCTTCTTTTTTCTTTGCTAATCTTGGATTCTTTAGCCTCAGCTTGTGAGGCAGCACAGCACTGCCATTGGCTGGTGGCTGCTGCTCAGCCTCCTTTTGTAGAGTTGTTCTCTGACCAACTGGATTTAACACTGGAATTTCTGGGAACGAGGCAGCCAGGGGTGGGAACACAGGAGCTAAGACCATCGGTGTGCTTGTAGAGGGAACAAAACTAGGGACGTCAGGAAGGTAAGAATAGGCCCTGTTAATGGGGAAGGAGTGTGTGGCAACAATGTTTGAGCCATAATGCGCTGCTAGGGCCTCAGTTGCTTGCTGGTATCCGGGCCATTGAGAAGGCTCCTGACTCATTTTGTACCTTTCCCAAAGCTCTCGGTCTGGGTAGGTGTTTGATGTTTGAGAAAAGTATGAATGCATCTGAAGGATGCTCCTCTGATGCGATGTGTAAGGACAGTTAGAACTGAGCAGGCCATATCGGAGGTTCAAAGCCAGTAGCTCAGCTCGTAGAGCTGCATTTTCCTCACTCAGTGCCACTAACCGTGTCTCCAGCATGAAATCATTTGCTCTGCGCTTCTCTCGCGAACGCTTGGCTGCCTCATTGTTCTTGCGACGTTTTTCCCAATAAGAGGCATCCTTTTTCTCATCCGGTGTAAATTCTCTTTTGCGACGCAAGCCTAGACCTCTTTGAGATGGCTCCTCAGCCTCTATCTCATCATCCCTCCTAGGACAGGAGAATGCAGACTGCATACTTTCCAACAATGGCAGATTGAAGAACTCCTCTGCTTCAGAAGTGCGTGCTTTACGTCAGTACATTTGTAAGTGGCACTTGGAGTAAGCCTGTGCTCAGGTCCTCAGTCAACTTCACAGTATGCGATTCTATAACAAAAACACAAAAACATATTGTTTTTATAACATAAACGTGTGTATACTTAATGAGGACTTAGCAGTACAGGATATTGAATTTTATGGATGCAGAAATGTCCACTATATATGCAATTCAGTGCTTATTATAGACCATCACATTTGCAAAAGCCTTTGCAGGGCTTTGGTTTAATGAGTTTATGGTTCATAAGGTTAGGTCTAACCTGTATGTTCCCGTAATGGTCCATCATGAGCAAACAAGAAATGCAATGAAAAAAATTGAAAAGGAAATTCCCCTTGTGGTTTGAGAAAGTGCATGAGCTTTCTCATCTGAACATCTTACAGCATTATAGCTTTTCAGTGAATACAGGTTACAATGACTAATTACTAGTTTGTACTGCACACATAGCTTGTGAGGAACTTCCATTGTCATAATTATTAATGGAGCTAATTAATTCTTTGCCTACACCTAAACATGACCTAGCACACTAAACATTTCCTTAGTTTCTCTCACTGAATCACACAGGTATACTTAAACAAGGATGCAATACATAGAGTTCAGAAATACATATAGCATATGAGAAATGGAAGTTTGTGCCCCGTACTTCCTTCCTTTCTCATTAGCATATTGTCCTAATTTTGGAACTGATAGAAGACTATGTCTCACTAAACAGATAGCATGTAGAACAAATCTACTTAATATGTTTAATCAAGCTATCATAAGGCACCAGAATCTCATGGAACCTGTTTGATATATACATTACACAGACAGACAGCAGCAATTCAAATTTCCTTAAACAATTCAAACCTTTCTTTTAACCAAACACCATTTTCATGAGAACATAAAAATCAAAAGAATCCAACCAACTTGTTCTTGAAAAAAAAAATAAATAAATAAAAATTATTTCTTATTAGGGTGAATAAATACACTCACAGTTTTATCTAAACTGGACAGCTGAAAAGAAAAAAAAAGAACAGGTAACATTTACTTAATATTGCTTGCAATAACTAAATCAAGCCTGTGACTCATTGACGTGACCAAATTGTTATCTTCTATTGTGATGCTTTTCCAGGCTTTCACCGCAGCTCTTTCGGTTGCTGTTCATTTCAGGGGGTTTCTCCCTTCAATGCCCTCTTCAGGAGATGAAATGCTGCTCAATTGGTTTAAGGTCTAGTGATTGACTTAGCCAGTCTAAAACCTTGGCAGTGCTTTTTGGGTCATTGTCTTTCCTCCCAATTAAATTGGATGCATTTCTTTGTAAATTGGCAGAAAAAATGTTTTTGTAAACTTCTGAATTCATTCTGATTAATTTTACCATCATGAGTTACATCATCCGTAAAGATTAGGGAGAATGTTCCAGAAGTAGCCATGCAAACCCAACCATTCATACTTTGCTCAAACATGACACTACCTCCACCATGTTTCACAGATGAGCTTGTATGTTTTGGATCATGAGCAGATCCTTTCTTTGTCCTCACTTTGGGATTTCCATTACCTTCATAGAGGTTGATCTTAGTTCCAGAACTTTTGTGGCTCATCTGTGTATTTCTTTGCAAATTCCAGTCTGACCTTCTGATCCTTACTGCAGATGAGTGGTTTACATCTGGCTTGATATTTCTGCTCTCATAGACTTCTTTGAACAGCATTTCTCTGTGAATTTCAATCGGGCTTTCCAACTTTTATTGTGAATTCCAATCTGGCTTTCTAATTTGAACTGCTGATGAGTGGTTTACATCTTGTGGCATGGCCTCTATATTTCTGCCCTTGTAGTCTTTTTTGAACAGTGGATTGTGAAACCTTCACCCCTCCCCTGTGGAGGTTGTTGCTGTCATTAACTGTTGTTTTGGGGTTTTTTCTTTACAGATGTCACAAATTTTCCGTCATCAGCTGTTGTTGTTTATCTTTGCTGACCCATTCAACATCTGTTGCTCAGTACACCAGTCGTTTCTTTCTTTTTCAGGACTTTCCAAATTATTGTATTGACTGTGCATTATGATTGTGCCTCTGATTTTCCCCTCTTATCTCAGCATCAAAATGGCTTGCTTTTCACCCATAGACACTGATCTTCATATTGGCTTATCCTTTTTAACAACCAATGCAGTCTTCACATGTGAAACTGAAGGATAAAACCAAGTGTAGATGTTGACAGCTATTTATTGTTTAAACAATCAATCTAACAGGAGTAAGTTGTTGCTTAGGACCTCCAAATTCACAATTGTAACTTTTAAATAGCTACCCTACAGCTAAACTACTATTTTGATAACATACATTACAAACTAAAAAGTATCTGTCTACACTGAAGCTACTTGGTTTTTTTTTTTTCACTGAAACTGCTCTTGGTTCACTTCGTTTCTAGAAATAGATACATAGCTAGTTAATGTTAATGGGCCTATGGTAATCAGTTAAATAGCTGTGTTTGGGTGGTTCTTATTACAGCACAGTGTGAATGGTGTTAGTGTACTTATACCACAGCAAATTGTCAATGATGACATTTTTTAAATTTATTAATGAACAAGTCATTGCACCTTTTAACTGTTTATAGTTACATTTATTGTTGTGGAACATATTATTAATTATTTTATAGCAACTGTCATTCCCTCACCTTTTCTTTCTTTTTAAGTTAATGACACAATCTATGCAGCTTGTCATTGTACTGTGAACTGGGGAAAGTGTAAACTCCTCGTTCCTGAGGAATTTCCCATGCAAATATAATTTGCCCATTGCGATATGTTTGATTAACAAAATAGCTGGTTATTTGAAAAGGGACAAATCACTACCCCAAGACTTGGAGCAAAAGTAGATTATTACTATAAAATCTACATTTTGAAAATAGCTAAAATTGCAATTGTCTAGGAAAACACAGAGATTTAAATACTGAGACTGAGTAAGTTAACTATAATTCAAAATAATTACTTTCCTAAACGTTAACTATTGTTTAAAGTTGACAACAATAGAGACCTAATGATGTTTTATAAGATTTACGTGGTACATTCCAATAAAATCGGAATCCGAATTCTCGGAGCTGGGATGTAATGATGCTGATAGACAAAATGGTATTTGAACTGCATTTCATAATACCTGTATGATTATTATGAGAAGGTTTCTGAGAAGGAAGAATGCTTGAGAACATCCATCCATTTTCTATACCACTTATCCTGCAGGGTCAGGGGGATTATCCCAGGGTTGGGGCATATCCCAGGGAGCATCGGGCCAAGGCGGGGTTGCTGGAGATAATTTATTTTAAAATGACAAAAAACAAAAAAACAAAAAACCCAAACACCCACCATAATTAATGTGCAAGGTAATATATATATATATATATATATATATATATATATATATATATATATATATATATATATATATATATATATATATATATATATATATATATATATATATATATATATATATATATATATATATAATTACTTAAATTTTTACTTTTAGGAGAGCTATAAATAAAAGAGTATTTGCAAATAATGCTACAAAAGTGGTCTAGTTCCAAGTCTTTTTTGTGGTATTTGAGCTTTTGAGTTTTTTTTCTTATTGTTTTATTATTTATTTATTTATTTTTTGCTGAAACCTGCCACAAGCTTCATTCTTGCGGCTTTCTAGCTCCACATTAAAGTTAACTTCATTGTTTCTTCTTGCAAGATCCCAGTGCCAATGCACAAACCTAGTCTGAAGCTTTCTGTCAAGTATTCTTAAAATAAAAAGCAGAACAAAATGAGAATGTATCTGTATTTATACTTCTTTTTGTATTCATACATATATCCATTGGTATCTGCTTTATGAGTGTAACAGAATGCCATTATCTGTATCTGTATCTGTATAGTACTCAAAATATGCGCACGTTTTCATATTCAAGAAAGTGGGCGTGGTTTATACTGGATGATTGATCCATTAAGCCTACCACTATGCCATTGAAACACTTGAGACCACTGAATAAACATGGCTTCTGTAAAATAAGAAATTTTCACCCACAGTTTATAACAACAAATAGCTATTTGCAGAAGATTACTTTATTACTTATCTCTGAACCACCAGACGCCCTGTGGATATTTCTGTCAAGCTTTCTATCTTCTCTTATAATGTGACTGAGTAAGCAAGATAACCGTTTCAAAGCCATGAAGTATTTCACAAAACGAAAACTATTATTTAGGTTGCAATAACCATCTAATAATATTTTACTAGACTAAATTTGGTTTTTAGGTATGTTCCATTCCAGAAAGATCAGAAAAGTTTGCTGGAAGTGTTATCAGAATCTACAGTAAAGCTGGGACACAGTGTTTCTGCAAGTCAGAATGGGGCACTTTAAGCTTTTTACTAACTATACAAAGTGTTCATTTAAGAGTGATTATATAATTAAATAATTATTTTGTGGAGAGCCCACAGAGATTTGTAGCTCTATGTACAGTGCACGAGCTGTGTGAGCTATACGGAACAACAGCTTAAAATATGACAGCATATTTCTTATGATTGTACAGAAATATATGTTTTTATTTTGGAGCTCAATAAGGCAGTGTTTAAGTCAGTTTAAACCCACCAGTGCACCACCTATTCGTATAATGTTAATAAATTTGGCATTTGTTCTGTGAGCAGGGTTGCCAGGTTTTGTGTATAATATCCACGTATTGCAGATAGATAATGCAAATCAGAAATGAACGCCACCGTTAAACCTCTATCTTCTCCTCTGCCCAAATATTTAGGGTATGTTTTTGGGCTGTTTTTCAGTTGTAGTTGAAGTAGAACTTTTCTGAAACCTGAAATGATACCCCTGAGCTTCCACAAGTCATTCTCTGAGCTGCAAATTAAATAAAACCCTTGTGTTCATGTAGCCTTTTAGTTTGCTCCTTCATGGTCCTGATGTACACACCTCTTCTGAAGCTTTATGGCAACCTTCATTATAACAAACAAACAAACAAAAGCCCTACCGTTCAGATCTGTATTCGTATTCATTCAGAACACATTATCTATTCAATCTAAACAATATATTCATATTCGTCAACATTCCTAAAAGGATTAAAAACCATAGTGTTGTTGTATTCACATATTTCCCAACATACCATTCTTATTTGTAATACAAATAATTGTTTTTAAGATTCTTAGATTCTTAGATTGTTAGACTTTAGATTTCTAATGGTCTACTGAGTGCATCAAAACAGTGCATGAGCTGATGATGAAATAAATGTTATAGAACAGTGTAAAGTAAATGCCTCAAAATTATTTTATGCAGCACTACAAATTTTACATTTCTTATTTCAACCTATTGACTAACTACCAATACACTCACCAGTCAGTTATAATAGTAATAAGGCTCTCTGTGGCTCTCACTGTATGGGGGTCGTTTTTGGTTTCAGTAATATAAGTGGAATATATTACCTCCACTCAAAACTTTGAAATAACATTGGCACTACAAAATGCATGATATGCACATGCCCTGCTATCAATGCAATTTGCTGTAATTAGCATTAAGACTCAGTGAAAAAATGAAAAAATGTGTTAGCTTTGTTTCCTTTTTAAGTGGGCCTCGCTAACCACAGTAAAATGCAATACTCCCCCTATGTGTCACTTTCACACAAAATGAGTCACTTTATTTAGCAGCAAAACTGAGGAGGGGGAGGGGTTTTAAGTGGTTATGAAACCCAGAAAATGGTTTGTACCCACTAATTTAATGACTTTTTACCTCCTTGATTTACTGTTTCAGTACATGATTTTCCAAAAAAAAAAAATCTGTTCTCATAGTTATATAACAAATCTTCCGATAAGAAGAGTGAGCAGCTGTGTTTTGTTCATATTTTTTTTTAACTCATTCTTTCTTTTCTACCGCTTTCCATCTCTTACAATAGCTCATTCAACACACAGCAACGTATACAATCTCACAGAAAACATTTTAGATTCGATATGAAAAGATATCAAACACATCGTCTTTAACCAGCATAACGGAAAGGTCTGAAAAAAAAAAAACAAAACCCAATCATTTCTTTTTTCGTCCAAGTGTTTCTGGTAGCGGTCTCTTTTCTGCAGCAGCATCAGCTTGGTTATTGCTATGACCAGTATCTAGTTGATAAACATTCACACTTTTCACACATTTCCATGATGTCATGCATTAGCAGGCTATCGCATCTATGCAGAGATGTGAATTGTAGTTGACGACCCCCAGTTTTTGGACCCTGTAACAATCATTACCATATGCAGTATTTCATGTTTTAGACAACAGTATCATTAGTCGCTAAACATATTAGTAACCAGCCCTCAGTATGATTTCACATCGACAGACTTTTCACTCATGATCATGTTGAGCCACCTAGCATGCAGCATGGCCTGTTGGGCCAAAATACACTTCACATGCTAACTGGCATCCCAGGATTTGAAATGCATGGGAGAAAATGGTTTAATTAGTAAAGGGTAATCTACAGAAGACTGTTGTACTCATGTTTAAACCGTACAGCATAGTAGATTAAAAAAGCCAACTCTGGAAGCTACATGATTCCACATCAAAAACGTTGTACCTGATTGTGCTGCTCCACTCAACAACTGAGTGAAAGTTCTTAAAATGACAGAGATGTAATGTATAACTGAAGACCTCACATGCTGAACTGCTAAAAATACATATGTGCTGCCACCACCTCTACCACACAGTGCCAGCTTCAAAAGAGCCTGTTTTTCCTCCTCTCTTTCACTTTTCTGTATTTCCTGTACAGACATGATGGGCTGTACCTTACAGCCAATATGACAAATCTATTTTTTGTCTGTTACCAAAAACTGGTATTGACTCAACATTAGTGATATTCTTATCTAATTATTATTATTATTATTATTATTATTATTATTATTATTATTATTATTATTATTATTATTATTATTATATTTTCGTCTTACGCCATATATAAATGTTCTTTTCGTCATATTCTTTGCATTCTTTGGCAAATCTACATGTTAGAAGTCGCACAGCAGTGAAGCTGAAAAACACATAATAACACGCGTTATTATCACAATATTGATTTGTATTTATTTATGACTAATTTTAATTGTATTTGTATTTGGGTGTAGCCGGCAAGATGAAGATCTCCGGACACAAGCACCAGAGAAGCTTATTCTTTTTTTTCTGCGGATCTATTTCTTTTAACACATACCATCTGTTACTTTGTTATGACAGCATGTTCGACACAACTTTTGAACAACAACAAAGAAACATGAAGAAAAAAAAAGGAGTGATGGTATTTTTCCTTGAAAGTGTGTCAGTAGTGGAAGTGTTGGGTGTTGATTATTGGTTTCTGGGCAACTTTGCTTTCTATTTTATTTTTGTGTGACGGATGGTTGGGCTTGCTGTGGATTAATTAGGATGCAGTGAGCAGAGCAAAGAAAATATGTTCAGGTTTTAGATTTTGATGTTTGTTTTTCTGCATCTTTGTAATTTATGAACCTTTTGTTAGGTGCTATGATTGATGCCTCTGGTCGTATATATATTCTTGTGAGTAGCAAAAGAGGGACGTGAGGCTGTAGTTTAGCAAAAATTTGAACACTCTATAGGAAGATACAGATTGAATATGCATGCTTATCTGTATAGCAATTGAAAAATATCATTCATAGATAATAATCATTATTAAAACATTACATTTCATAGGATCGCATATAAATAAAATTTTTCAACTGATTTATGCAATCAAATTTCATAAAGAAAAGAACAAAGCATCAAAGTAAAACAAATCAGCAATGTGCAGTTCTCAGAATAGCGCAGTGACTATTTTTCTTTTCTTTTTTTTTTTTTAAAATCTCTTTACCACTGATCATATCTCAAGGCATTGTTCTACACGATAGACACAAAATGCTTAGAAAACCACTACAAAGCATCTGTAACCCATTAAACCAGATGATTTAAATAAATATATAAATATATATATAATGCATATATTATTATCACATCATGTATGCGAATCTGGGTATTTAAAAAAAAATAATATTGCTATCTTACTGCAAATATATAAAAAAATGGACTCTTACCTTTTGTGTACAAAACCTTGTTGAGTTACAAACATTGACATTAAGGTGGATCTTCTTCAGCTAACTAAGGCCAGTTGGCGCTGGCCCTGCACCCGCTCTTTACAGAATGTGAACTGTGTGTTGCGCCTGACAGAAAGTGTTAATCGGATGATGTGCTTACTAGCATGTGGCTTCTTTGGTGTTATTGCTATGAGTTCTGTGTATCTTTCTGTCCGCCTCTTACGTGATATTAATGCTACCCACAAGCCCTACCATCACTAAACTTCTCCTGTACAATCAGCTCAAATGTCTTTCACATTTTTTTTGGTGTGTGTGTGTGTGTGTGTGTGTGTGTGTTTTGTGTGTGAGAGAGTGTGTGTATGAGTAAGAAAAAGCCCACAAAAGGAGGGCAAAGGTGTCAGGGTACTCATCATGTCTACTAATAAACATCTTCCATCATTAAACACAAAGCTTATATAATGTTACATGGAAATAAAGTTCACTAATGACAAATAAGAACCTTTGCCTTTCTGCAGGAGAATTTAAGAGAGTTTAACATTTTTCTTGATTCATAATCAGCTTTATAAGTGAAGTGGAACGATTTGTAAACATTTGTGCCATGTTTCATCTTCCTTCTTTTCTCATCAGATTGGTGAATGTGTAATTGTACTGTAATATGCGCCATGTTAAAAAAAAAGGCTAATTTTGGCCAAATTCCCAAACGATGTTCAGTTGCTTGATTTGTATGACCACTTT
Source organism: Ameiurus melas (assembly GCA_012411365.1). NCBI lineage: Eukaryota > Metazoa > Chordata > Actinopteri > Siluriformes > Ictaluridae > Ameiurus > Ameiurus melas. Next base: position 28,275,922 of record CM022762.1, on the reverse strand, counting down.
CAAACTTACACAGTGCAGCTAAAGAAAGAGAACAGTGCACCGTTACAAGGATAGTACGCCCTCTATAGACAAACATGTCACAATTTAGGCTGCTATATTATTCTGTTAAATAGCTTAAATAATGCAGAGTAATCCACCCTCAAGTCTTATGCACAAGCTGTTATGAAGTACTAGAGGGTAGATGTAGCACCTGAAAGAAATAATTCGGTAGTGGTGTTAGAATTTCCTCTATTGTTTTTAAAAAATATTATTTTCATATCTATAATTTTCATAAGATGTACTATTGTAACAAAACAAACATAAAGTCCAAAAATAAAGTTCAAATCATGCGCACATTTTTTAATGTAATCTCTATCAAGATGGCCAGACATGAGCCACACGTAGGTCAGGTTAATAGGGACAATATTACAATATTAGAATATCTTGATGGTGAATTTTGAGATTTTCTCAAATCTTGTTAATGAAATTTTATTTATTGACATTATATAAAGTCAATAAACTCACTTTGTTTGGTTTTCACCAAACGTGGTGCTGTGCATGATGACCAAACATCTCCATCTTGGTCTCATCAGTCTAAAGGATATTGTTCCAGAACTTTTGTAGTTTGCTCAAGATGCAGTTTTGCAAACCAAAGTCATGCTGCCATATTCTTATTGGAGAGAAAGGGCTATTTCCTAGCCACCTTTCCATTAAAGCCATATTTACTCAGTCTTTTTGTGGTTGTTCTGTCATGAACATAAACATTTAATGTGCTTACAGAGGCCTGTAGGTTATATGATGTAGCTCTGGGGTTTTTCTTTATACCTCTGAACATTAAATGGTCTTGAACTTGGACTGACTTGCTGGGATACCCACTCCTGGAAAGATTGGCAACTGTCTTGAAAGCTCTCCAAAACAACCCTTTTCACTACAGAATGCTGAATATCATAGTGTTTGGAGATGGCCTTGTAACCCTTCTGAGATCGATGAGCAGCAACAATTCAGTGCCCTCCATTAATATTGGCACACTTGGTAGCAAAGAAGGCTCTGAAAAATTGTCTTTATTGTTTAAACTTTTGATATTTTGTCTAAAAAAAAATCACAAAAATTCTCTACTCTCATGGATATCAAACAAATGCAAACACAACACAAGTTTATCAATAAATATCTTTGTTAAATATAGGTGTGAAACAATTATTGGCATCCTTTTAGTCAATACCTTGTGCTACCTCCCTTTGCCAAGATAACAGCTCTGGGTCTTCTCCTATAATGCCTGATGAGGTGAGGAGAACACATAGCAAGGGATCTGAGACCGTTCCTCCATTCAGAATCTCTCCAGATCCTTTCGAGGTCCACGCTGGTGGACTCTCCTCTTCAGTTCACCCCACAGGTATTATATGGGGTTCAAGTTAGCTTGTAGGATTGTGGCTTCGGATTGTAGTTTTGGAGACTTTCTGACCCCAAGACGCAACAAACTTCTGCAAATCTCCAGCTGTGATCCTTGGAGATTTTTTTTGCTACTCAAACCATCCTCTTCAAGGTGCGTTGAGGCGATAAAGACACACGTCCAATTCCAGGTTGATTCATAACATTTCCAGTTGACTGGAACTTTTGTTCTGATGGTGGAAATGCACATTTTCAATGCTTGTGCTATTTTGTTAGAGACACTTCCCATTTTGTGAAGCTCAACAACTTTTCGCAGCACATCACAGCTATATTCCTCGGTCTTACCCACTGTTATGAATGACTAAGGGAATTTGGTCATATTTATACCCCTGTGAAACAGGAAGTCATGAAGTCATGATTTAACAATTTCCTGTTCCTAGTCACCCAGGTGTACTAAAAAAAAAATAATATCAATGGGAATATACTGCAAATGTATTTTTCTCATATTAATTCATAGGGGTGCCAACAATCGTTGAACACTTATATTTAACAAATATATATTTTTTGATAAACCTGTTTTGTTTTTTGTTTTTTTTTGCAATTGTTTGATATCCATGAAAGCAGAGAATTTTTTGTTATTTTTTCAAACAAAAGCTCAAAAGAAGCACTGGTCACAATGGAATTCACTCTGCCAGTTCAATTTTATTTTAATTTATGTATTGCTAAAGGACAGAAAAATGCAAGAAAAATGACTTGGGTTGTCTTGCCATCACCTCCCCACTATATGCTGTCACCTTTTTGTGAAGCGAAAAGCAGGAGAAGACGGCAGAATGCAAATGTAGAGTTAACTAAGGAAAGGTCGGGCGATCGGGCAAACAGCACAAAACTAGAGAAGGCAATAGACGTAGACAAATAAACCGGAAGCAGGGTCGAGGTAAACTAACGAGAAGTCAAATAGGAACGGCTTGGTAACGCAGGTAAACTAGTTAGCAGAGCGTATACTTCGCAATGAACTCTAAGAGAGTGCTTCTCTAAATACTAAGGGTGAGAGTGTGATTGGTGACAGGTGCTTCAGATCAAAACTCCAGGGATGGTGAGCGCATGCGTGCATGCGAAGCGTGTGTAACATTCTGGGATCTGGAGTTCTGATCTGACAGAGTTGTAACAGTGTATATTCTGCCTGGGGACCCAGCATTGCTCTTCAGGCCCGTACCCCTCCCACTCAACCAAATACTCCAGCCTGCCTCTTCTAAGTCTGGAGTTGATTATTCTCCTGACGCGGTAAGCCGGTTGTCCCTCGATCTCAAGAGGGGATGGAGGACTCTCCGAGGGCACTTCAGTGGACCGTTGACAACAGGTTTGAGCTGAGAGACATGAAATGAGGGAGAGATGCGGCTGTGTCGTGGCAGTTTAAGACGGTAGGTGACCTCATTAACCTGTTTGAGCACTTCCTGTGTACCTGGGAGTTACTTTCTTGCAGGTGTGAGGTTGTCTTAAGTCCCTGGTGGCTAACAAAACCCTATCACCTGGCTGGTAGTTCGGGTGATCACTGCAGTGGCGATCTCCTTTATGCTTGTAGATCTCTGATGTCCTCCTCAATCGTTGGTGGGTAGTAGCCCAGATGCGCTCACTACGTTTAAACCATTGGTCTACAGCCGGACATGCGGTGGGAGTGGCGTTCCAGGGGAACAATGGGGGTTGGTACCCTAGAACACATTGCAATGGTGTGAGCTTGGTGGCCAAGTGACGCAGTGAGTTCTGGGCATACTCAGCCCAGGGCAAGAACTGACTCCAATCCTCCGGGTTGCGGGCACAGAAGGTACACAGGAATCGTCCCAGTTCCTGATTGATCCTCTAAACTTGACCGTTAGATTGAGGGTGGTAGCCGGAGGTGAGATTAACCGTTACTCCTAACTTAATCATGAAGTTCGACCAGACTCTGGACATGAACTGTGGACCCCGATCAAATGTAATCTCCTCCGGGATGCCGAAGTATCTGAAGATATGCTGAAAGAAAAGTTTGGCTGTCATAAAAGCAGTAGGGAGGGAGGGTAATGAATTGAACTGCAACGATTTTGAGAAATGGTCCACGGTTACCAGAATCGTAGAGCTTCCCTGGGGCCTTGGCAGATTGGTGATGAAGTCCACTGAGATGTGGGACCGGAGCACTCGGGTGTGGGTAATGGTTTAAGCCTCCCGGCGGGGAGTGTTCGCAGAATTTTACTCTGTGCACAAGACGAACAGGATGCCACGACTGCCTGTATCTCCTTCTCCATCCCGGGCCACCAGTATTTCTCATTGAGGAGATGATGTGTTCGCTGCGCCCCAGGATGCCCTGTCCCAAGTACCGTTTGTGCCCAGATAATCAGTTCCTGCCGGTACTCCTCGGGTACAAATAGTTTGGTAGGAGGACAGGAATTCGTGATGGAGGAATCTCCTCTAATCTCAGGTTCAGGTCCCACTCCAGGGCATTGATGAAGCAGGAGGGCTTAATGATGTACTCCTCGTGATCACTGACTCGTTCAGAGGGGTCACGACGCGAGAGGGCATCTGCTTTGATTTTCTTAGACCCTGGGCGATACGATAGCGTGAAGTCAAACCTGGTAAAAAAAAAAAAAGGGCCCAACGGCCCTGTCGGGGTGTCAGTCTCTTGGCGGTCCGTAGATATTCCAGGTTCTTGTGGTCTGTAAAATTGATAAAAATTATTTGACGGCTAGGAGTTCCCGATTTCCTACGTCATAGTTCCTCTCGGTGGGGGCAAGCTTCCTTGAGAAGAATGCCACAGGAGTTTAGGTTTCTCTCCGAAACGTTGGGATAGCACCGCTCATACCCCAGTCTCTGATGCATCTACCTCCACTATGAATGGTCTTGCAGGGTCCGGATGTTTGAGAATAGGAGCGGAAGTGGAGGCTCTCTTGAGCCGGTCAAATGCCGTTTGGGCACTGGGGCCCCACGATAGGCACTTGGGTTTCCCCTTCAATAGGGATGTGAGGGCGTTAGCTACGACCCAAGAATCTCTGCAATTCCTTGATTGTTGTGGGTACCAGCCATTCCACAACTGCCGTGACCTTTTCCCGGTCCATGGAAATTCATTTGGGGCAGATGATATAACCCAAAAACGTGATGGTGGTTTTATGGAATTCGCATTTTTCAGTTTTGATGGATAACTGGTGATGTAGAAGCCGTTGTAAAACTTCACGAACGTGCGCAATGTGTTCCTTCATGGAGGTGGAGTAGATGAGAATATCGTCTATGTAGGTGATCACATAGCGTCCCAGCATGTCACGCAACACGTAGTTTATCAGACATTAGAATACTGAGGGAGCGTTTGAAAGCCCATACGACATAACCTGATATGCATAATGACCGGAACTCATGCTAAAACCAGTCTTCCATTCGTCTCCCCTTCGAATACGAACCAGGTTGAAGGCACTGCGTAAATCTAGCTTTGTAAAGATGGTGTCAGAGCGCAGTTGTTCCAGGGTGGCCGGTACTAGAGGAAGGGGGTAACGGTACTTGATACAGCACCGGTTTAATTCACGGTAGTCTATGCATGGATGTAAGCCGCCACCCTTCTTCTTCACAAAGAAAAACCCCGCAGACGCTGGGGATGTGGAAGGTCGGATATAGCTCTGGTTCAATGCTTCCTGGATATATTCCTCCATGGCCTGTTGTTCTGTGGTTGTCAACGGATACACCCTCCCCCGCGGGGGTGTAGTGCCAGGAAGAAGATCGATCGCGCAATCATAATCACGATGTGGCGGTAGTCCACTAGCCCTCTTCTTGCTGAATACTTATATGAGGTCGTGGTACTCACTGGGAATAAAGCTGCTGTCTGCGTTGTTGGGGCTCTCTATGGATGTGGACGCGATGGTAATCACTGGGGCTTGGAGACAGTGGTGGAGACAATGATTTGACCAGTGTGTGATTTCTCTTTGATCCCATGTAATGCGTGGATTGTGACATTCAAGCCAGGGAAGGCCAAGAACCACCGGATGCCGGGCTGTTTTGATGACATGAAAAGAAATCCTCTCTCGATGCAGAGCACTGGTACGGACAATAATATGGTCTGTGCATTGGGTAATGATGCCCTCCCCAATGGGGGCCCCATCTATGGCTTGGACACGGTGGGGGTTGCGGAGATAGCGAACAGGGATGTTGTGTCGAAGAATGGTCTCTTGGTCAATAAAATTTCCCGCCGCACCGGAGTCGATCAGCGCCTCTGAAACACAGGAAATGCCTGAGTATTCTAGGATGACTGGTAAAACAAATGCAGCCTGAGTAATGTGTACGGAACTCACCTTAGGCAGGGATGATTTTGGAACGAGGTTCTCCCTGGGGTGAGTGCTTCTTACGAGGGCAGTGTGGCATGAGATGATCCTTCTCGCCATAGTAGAAACAGCGATGCTCACGGCGTCGTCGTTCTCATTCCTGGGAGCTCACTTGAGTCTGATTTGAAGTTGATTCGAAGATAATACTCCAAGTATATATCCTCATGGTCAGTGCAGATATAAATGTTCAGCTTTGTTTTTATAATTTTAAGCAACATATTGATTTAAAACCAATTCTTGATTACTTAGCTTACCCTGGCTCACAGAGTTTTACTAAATCTTAGATAATTGAGGTGTGGACCTATTAGAATAATTGCACTTGCATGTTTAGGGTGAAAAAAATGGTCTTCAGGAGGGCATTCAGAAGGTTCAGTCATCTGTGCTCTTGTTATGTTATTCATTTTTTTCCATCAAATGTGTGCTACTGTGCAAGCTGGGAGCAGGAAAGTTTGTTCTAAGTCTCCTTTGGGACAAGATATTGGCTGTAAACTGTACGAAGGATAGAAACCCAGTGGTGCTTGGCATGAGTCTTTTCACTGGTTTTATGTACACAAGTTTTCAAGGATCAAGAAGGGGTGCATCCAGCTCACGGGCTCCTACATAATAGTTGCTTTCAACCAGAAGAGAAAGCAGATGGTGTAACTTTGGGGGATTTCCATGGTACCCTATGCCACTTTCTGAAGCATCCACCTTATGTTGCTTCATTCCACTTTAACCTCTTTGGTTTCCCCTTGAGTAGTGAAGTGAGGGGGTTGCCAGTTAACTGAAGCTTCACACATTCTTCCAAACTTTCAGAGTAACAATCCATGTACACAATGTTTTAATACAGATCACAACATACAAAGTAAAATCACAATCCTATAGTCATAACCATTAAGGCAGGTGAAGGTCATGAACCTGATCATCCACCCTAAACAAGGTCAAAGCAGTACTACAAAGAACCGTGCAAAACAATCATGACAAAATTCAAACACACAACAAGACAGTGCATAGGCTCACAACCTATTTAACTCAATAATAAAACCTTATACTTTCATAGTGGAAAAAAGGCAGGAAGTAAGCAGGAAATGCATGACAGGGGTCATGCTAGAATTTGGTTGATTACAAACTCTGAGTTCTTGTTAGACGTATATTACTACAGTACGGTATATCACGAGTCCTGACCTCTTATACTACCTCATATCTGTGTTGTATTTTCCCACAGTTAACACATTAGACTGAGGAGCCATTAATTTATTTAAATTAACACAAGACAAAAACATCAGAATACTTGCGCTTCTTCCTGAAAATCCATCAGAATTCTGCTGCCCTAATACTGTTCATCATGTATGATGCAACTTTGATCAAAATGCTTATGATGTACTATGTGCAGTGTAGTGTATTCTGGGAAATAAACACACAGCAGGATAAATAGTTAACGAAATGGGATGTCAGGTCAGCATGGTGAGACTGGAAATTCTTAACTTCTCTAATAGTATATGCTCTGCACTTTTCTAAACTTATGACCTGACAAAAGAAAGTTAAAAGAAAGTCTGTGTATAGAGGAGTGTGCATGTGTGACAAGGAGATAAATAGTGTGTGTAAAAGCCTATGAGGTCCATCTATTTTATATATATTACATATACATTTTTTTTATACATTACATATAAAAAAGTGCTGTCATTCGTACACTGTGCAACTGATTTACATGTAAATATCCTTAATCTGAAGCTGAAAGTCATATTCATTATTTAATTTCAACTCCAATATACTATGGTAGATAGTGGACTAAAATGAAATAACTTTGACACTGTGCACATAACTGAGCTCCCAAATACACATTCTTCTTTGTAATAAGTGGTTTATGCACCACGACCTTATTGTAGTGGCCCTCATAGATGTAGACTTGTCTTTCTGACAGTCTGTTCACTTCTTTTTTCTGAGTTTCTTTCTCGTGTTGACTCTGACTTGCTCATTAGTGATCTAGATCAACATCTGGATTTCTATAAACTGGTTTGTGCTGATTAATGTGTATTTTCTCAAAACACTTTCAATAAAATGTCATGTAATTGAAAGTTTCCTTATAATGCTCATGATCAATGAATGCTCTCAAGCTCAATTTCCAACCCTACTGATGTCTAAATGCAGATGCCACGGTAGACACTATTCAATTAAAACCTTTTTATTTATTTATTTATCTATTATTATTTTTAAAAAAATATTGGACATGCTATGCAGCTTGATAGAAATCAGGATGTAAATTTACATTTAGTGACAAAGATAAAAACTGTGACAAAGAAAATCATCTCTGAGATAGATCTCTGAGAAAGAAATCATTAGAGGAAGCATAGTCATTATTGAAACAGTAGATTCTGTCATGTGCGCCACTCCTACAAGTCACTTGGATCGTTTTTCATCATACCATCTTGATCCAAAATCACGTTCAAGTGGGCCTGTGCAGTGCGTTTATACGCAGTAAATGCTTTATTTATGTTAAGGAGCATGGCTGAATGTTAATGGATTAAGTGTATCATGAATTACACTTTTTTCATAAACAGGTGTAGAAAACGGGGCAATGGGTTATGAGTATAATATATTGGTGTGGTAATTGTGGGGGCGTCCAGGCTACATCCTTAGAATAGGGGTAACTTGCTGTGGTTTATGTGTGTGAGAGGGGGTAGCACACAGTGATTCATCAAAGAGCTATTTAGTTTTTCTGTGATTGTTTGCACTGCTGTCAATGACTCATATCTACACCAAGAAGTTTCTTGGAACCAAATGGTTTTACTTAACCTGACGTTCAGGTGCAAATTCACATGCTCATACAATACACACACTGAGTAGAACATAGGCCGTGAGAGTTTATTTATCAACAGGAGACCAACACTTGCACATGCCATTTCCCTTTGTACAGTAAGTGCTGTCCTGCATATGTGGTGTGTATGTGTGTGTGGTGTAGTGTAGTGAGTGTGAAAGCATGATTGCAATAGAGTTGCACACCGCTGTGTACAGTAAAAGCAATCATACTTTGCTTCTTTTTCATGAAAATAGAAACCACTTCCTGTTTTGGAGGTCCCACCACTCTTTTAGACGAACTCATTTCATAAGACTCTCATTGTTCTCATTCTCGTTCTTTTCACTTTAAAACAGAAGGCAAAGTAGAATATAAGTAAGGGAGAATGACATAATTATGCCCACCTATTCTAGCATTACTTTATTTATTTCTTTTGAATCTTTTTTTTCATTTCATTTCATTTTTTCATTCACACACGGTCTCACTACAAAAGTTACTTAGTCAGGCGCCAAATCGTGAAGCAGGTGTATCGAGTTGAATTCTGAAACTGTCACGTTCTGGGACCTAAGAGCCGCATAGGCCGTTGTTTTAATGTTAGATAGCTAGCATTCAATAATACTGTATATCTAACAAACATGGTCTAATATTTTAAAGGTGCATTTTTAAGGTATTACATTACAACCCTCTATGTCTGCTCCTATTTGTTTAGAATATACTTTATCATACACTCAACAGTCACTTTAATAGGAACACCTGTACACATGTACACCTGCACATTCATGCAATTCAGACAATCACAGCAACACAAGGCATATAACCATGCAGATACAGGTCAAGAGCTTCAATTAGTGTTCACGTCAAACATCAGAATGGGGGAAGAAATGTTGCTTTTTCTAATCTGTCCGGTTTTGGTGAATCCGAGCTCACTGTAGTTTCAGATTCCTATTCTTGGCAGATAGAAGTGGAACCTGTGGTCTTCTGCAGTTGTAACCCTTCCACATCAAGGTTCTCTATGATGTACTGCATTGTGTTGTCACATGACTGACTGATTAGATGATTGCATGAATAAGCAATGAATAAGGTACAAGTGTTCCTAATAAAGTGGGCGGTGAGTATATACGCAGATACAATCTTCCTTAGAAGGACATTCATGTTGCTTTAGATTATATTACACAGTTAGCATGCAACGTAAACCTGGAACAGCCTTTCTGTTACAGCATTAGCATATGTTTCTTAACACATGCGAATATAAATTGTTCAGATAAAGCTTTCAGTTCAATCTGCTTGCAAAACTTATCGTGGTTGAGCCTCCTGTTGTATTCTGGGTGCTTACATGTCAATTTGGTCGTCATTCCATTCCAGATCTGCATTTCTTCATTTTGGTGCATCTTCAGTGATGTAACTTTTTAATCCTGATTGATTAATACGAGGTCAGAGGAAAACCTGGAACAGCTTACTGGAATGTACAACAACCTTGCAAGAAACGACATCTTAGCAAGTGACAATATCTTGAATTTAGACAAATATGTCTAGTGTTCCTATTATAAGATTACAATAAACCAAATATAATATTATTGATCCTATTTCTAGACATTTGTAATAATTTCGTCCTTGAAATTGTCTTCCTCTGTTGGCAGATTTTTTATTGATAATTTTTTACAATTTATTTCCAGAAAGACACAAAAAAGTAATCTGCCGGTTGAATAAGAAAAGCTTGAGCTTTAAATGTGTAAAAACATCGGAAATGGTAGAAATGATCCGCAGAAATTTTCAGCAGAAATGTTCAATAAAAATGAAACTGGAAAAAAAAAAAACATCTAAAATGAGACTAAATTATATTATATCTGATTTATAATAATGAATAGATACATTTGCCTATATTCAACATATTGTAGTTTTCTTGGCACTGAAACCCCAATTCTTTGGTCATGATTTTTCGTTGTGAACTATGGCCTATTGAAGTGTCCATAATTATTTTGTATGTAGACAAATGCAATCATTCCCAGATTTTGTAGATGGTTATTAGTGTTCTTAGATATTTTAGCATTGCACCTTTTCTTGGCAGTAGTTAATAATACATTGATAACTCTATAGATGTGTAGTTATTTAACTCTCCAATAACCAACAACCAAATTGCTTGTTATGGAGTGACTGAAATGGGTCAGATAATGGCACAACCTATTTTAACCTAAACAACAGTACCATTTGGCCATTTTACTCTTTCAGGGATAGTGGTATCAAGTGCTGTTGCAATACTTTTTTTTATTAGGAAATCTGCTTTCCTGGCTAACTGTCATCAGATGATCAGCTTCAGTTGCACTGAGCAACTGTTGGGCTGTTTTTGGAGATTGTCTGGTTGCAGAATGAGAAATGTGTGCAGTGCGGTTTAGCAGGTAGTAAAGAGCAGTTAAACTGAAGTGGAAACATTAGCGGAAATCATCGAGGCCGACTGGTCACTACCTGAAGGCCTGGAACTACCTGCCACTAGCTATCGCTCATCTCACAAACCACTCAGTGACTGAAAAGCCCACATTTAAAAATAGATGGGCCTCATAGGCTTTTACACACACTATGTATCTCCTTGTCACACATGCACACTCCTCTATACACAGACTTTCTGTTAACTGTAGGTCATGAGGTGGGAGCCATTTGGATGGGTTTTTTCACTGGCAATTTTTTCACAACACACAAAAAAGTTATGTTTGTCATCTGCATGTTCATTGTATTGAGGATGCAGTGTGAGTAAATAACCACTAGATGGATTGGTAACAAGCAAGAGGTAGTCTAACAATTAAGAGTACACTTTTTTTTCCCAACTCTGATACTAAATAAAACATTTACTAATACAGATAGAATTACCATTATTACAAATAAAAAAGAAATTTTGATAAACAGAATCCAAAAGCATTTTTTTCCCCCCTTGAAGTAACAAAGTTTCAAACATGTGATATGTGATAGTGATACGCAAAACATCGAGCTATTAATCCAAATGCCGTCATGCATGCTGCAACATATCTACATCAGGACTTTCAAAAGCAACTGTGATTTTGAATTCACATCAGTATCTGTCACCCAGGTGTTATACACAACATTTGACAAATCCCTAAAGAAAGAAATTACAAGGTGTGATATTGAGCAATCTAGGCAGCCAAAGAATGGCCAATCAACTTCTTTGGTAATGTTTTATTCAGAGACTCGCAGACTAGCAAGGCCTAATGTGACAGTGTCAAAATTCAGAAAAACTTCATTTTAAAATGTGACAATCCTTATATTTCTACAGTGGATAAAAGTTGTAAAGATAATTTCCCGAACACCCTGTGTTTGCTGTGTGTTTTAGATGTGGGAAATTGTAATGGATAATATGAGAAGCTATGTCAGTGAAATGAGAAAGTGTGTTTTCTCTATTAACTGAAGTGAAGAGGTAATTCACAGGCATGCCCCAGTATGACAAAGCTACGCGATGTCTCATTCCCTTCTGAGGGAACAGGATTACATGCTTTCAAATGTTTTGTCACAGGCACACAATGCATAGTCATGTGAAAAAGTAATGCCCCATAGAAGTGTTTGGCTTTTTTTTTTATTATTATTATTTTTTTTTACATATTTGGACAAGGAAACATTTGATCATCTTTGAAACAGGGCCTATAAATAAAGTTGATATACTTGAACAAAATCACAAGGAAAATTATCATTTCAATCATTTATTCAACAGAAATATCAATAGAAAAAGTAAGTACACTCTTGGAAGCTAGTATTGGGGGTTTTCTTTCATGTACTTCCTGTTTCAAGCCCCCCATAACATTTCAATGGATTTCAAAGGCCTCATCATAGCGCAGTGACAGTGCTTGTTAAAGTGATAAATGACCTGCTACTGGCCTCTGATCACGGTTGTGTCTCACTGCTTGTGTTACATGACCTTAGTGCAGCTTTGGATACCATCATACTGGTCTCTTTGATAGACTACACTGCAAAATCCTTGGTGTTAAATGAACACTGCTCTGTGCTCCAAATGATTTCCATTCTACTGATTAAGTGATGACCATCATTGATGACAATTGCTGTTAACAAGCAGACTCACTGAAGCAAAGATGAACAAGAACAGAAAGAAACAGAAGAACTACAACTGACTTACAGCCACACAGCCTTAGATGAAATCAACTGCAAAGCAAAGAAAAATGTACAAATTGTACAAAAGTTCTTATTGAAAATTAACAGCTCTACTTAATGTTGATGTTTAACTGGAAAGTTTAGTTTGAAGTCACCATTACGGTGATTAGCATTTGACCCTTGACATTCATTAAAGTAATTCTCTTTCAGCAATTGTACTAGTGTTTCACTAAGAGCATTTGTGCATTGATAAAGAAAGCGATTGATGAAGAAGCAATTCAGCTGAACTTGCCTGCTTTTATGATACTTAAATGCTTAATAAAAAAAAGTGGCAGAAAAGAGTTGTGAGGTTGAGGCATTAATAATTTGTAAAAAAAAAAATGTTCTATTAAAGATATGCAACTGTTGTTATTGAAACATCACTGTAATGGCATTGGAACAAAGAGAACAAAGATTGTATCTCTCAAAGATACAAAATAATCTTTTGTGTAAGGACTTTTAACTGGGCATTGAGATACACTTAGATTTTGATACACATGTTTTTTTCATTTATTTATTTATTTTTTAAACTTTCAGTCTACATGATTGACACTGTTGTCTCTCACGCTGTGTTATCACAGGGTTGGTCGAACAAAATTTAATGCATTAACGAGAAAACGGTGGCTTGGTGGTTAGCACGTTCGCCTGTTTCTCTCACACCTCCAGGGTCCGGGGTTCGATTCCTGTGTGTGCGGAGTTTGCAAGTTCTCCTCATGTTGTGGGGGTTTCCTCCGGGTACTCCGGTTTCCTCCCCCAGTCCAAAGACATGCATGGTAGGCTGATTGGTGTGTATAATTTGTAGTGTATGAATGGGTATGTGATAGTGCCCTGCGATGGACTGGTACCCTGTCCAGTGTGTACCCTGCCGTGTGCCCGATAGGCTGGGTTAGGCCTGGGATAGGCTCCAGGTTCTACCCGACCCTGAAGAAGGAGTAAGCAGTAGAAGATGGATGGATAGTTCAAAAAGATCTGAGCCTGAGGGTCACTACAGGACACTCAAGCCTGGGCTGGAATGTATATCCAGGCTGTAATATTGAATGGATGTGTGCCTCATAGCCCACTTCCCCACCGCACACACATACTGTAAGGGTACCCCTTTAGAGAAAGCCTTCAAGGAGGCGATCCCCCCTAGTGGAATGAGCCCTTATGCCCTTATGCTATGATGTGTTGCAAGACCGCGCACTTCATACATGATAGTGATGATTTCCACTATCCAATTAGAGATGCGCTGCTTGAACACGTCACTGCCAAAGCATTCCAACAACTGCTACAACTTGTGTCACTGGCGTGGACGTAAACACAGAGAGCCATTATTGGGCGCAGTAGGTGTAATTTCTCTTTTTCGAGTCTGAGAAACATAGGAGAGCAGAAAGCTTGCAACACTACCGGGTGGGCAGTAGGCACTTTAGGAATATAAACATAGGCACTTTATGAATATAATCCAGTCTATGATATAGGAAGTCCTTGGCTAATCTAGGGGCAAAGTCAAGGCAGGAAGGGGCAACAGAGAGTGCTTCTAGATCTCCTACTTGCTTGAGAGATGTCAGGGCCAGCAGAAGAGCTAGATCTAGAGTCAGAAGCTTCTCTGAGGCGGACTCTAAGAGCTCAAATATGGCACCTGACAGATGTTCTAGGACTACAGAAAGGGCCCAGGAACGTATGCAGATGGTCTGCAGATGGGCCTCAGCTGCCTGACATCATGCATAATCCTCGATGTTAGAGGATGTTGCCCTACAGAGGCTCTATCAATAAGGGTGTAGCAGGCCAAAATGGTGACCACATAGGCCCTGATCGTAGAAGGAGCCTGCTGTGCAATTTACTGGGTCTAACTGACGTTCCTTATACCACGAGACAAAAATTTGCCACTTGAGCACACACAATTTTCTTGTGGATGGTGCTCTAGTGTTAAACATGGTCTCTACAACCTCAGTTGAGAGACCAGAATCTATGAGCTGGTGCACTTCAGGGGTCAGACCTAAAGTTTCCATAGTTCTGGCCAAGAGTGATAAGTCAACCTTCTGTCTTGAGACAGTAGATCTCTGCAAACAGGAATCTCTCAGTGAGTGCAATCTAGCAGGGATATTATCTCTGAGAACCATATTTGAGCTGGCCTATACAATGATACTGGCAGCAGATGTATAAGGTCTTGGCAAATGCTTGCTAGAACTTTAGCGAGCAGAACGATCGAGGAAAAGCTTACTGACATGACCTTGGCCATGTGTGCACCATGGTGTCCAACCCCAATGGTGCAGGAGAAGTGAAGGTGAACCACAGCGGGTAGTGTGTTGTCTCCTCAGGGGCGAACACATCCACATACAGTATGCTTGGCAAGACCTCCACCATACAGATTTCACCACTTATGGATGAAGCCTATAATGCCTGGCCTTCAGCCCCTGCCTCAACAGGATGTCTTCCCCTACATTCCATTTACCGGAATGTACATTGCACTCACTGACAAAAACTTTCCCACTGCTTAGAGAAGAATTAGTTGTGTGAAAACATAACCCTCCCTGGTGGTTGATATATGAGACCACCGCTGTGTTATCTCTCACAATTAACACATGGTGACCTCTCAATTGAGGAAGAAAGAATTTCAATGTTATAAATACAACCCGCATTTCTTGGTGATTTATATGACACTACAGACGAGTGCCGCTCCAGAGACTGTGAGCCATCTAAGACCACGCCACAGCCCATCAGGGAGGGATCTGTCATTACCATCTTGCAATAAGGAGATGCCCCGAGAGTGTGACCAGAGGCTAGACACTGGGGACACCTCCAAATTCTAAGAGCACATAGACATTGCTGAGTGACACTGGGGTTGAACTAGCCCCTTTTCTATGGTCTAGTGTGGAGGCACACTTGGCAGAAGTTGCCATACTGTCAGATTGTCTTTTAGTTACCTGAAATCTTCCACATTCTGTTGGAGGGAAAGCATCAGATTTTCATTTCCCTGTGACAGCTTGCTGAAAAGAGAAGGCTGACAACTTAATTGGCTAGGGGAGGCCCTACAGTAGTACATGGGGCTAACTTCCCTAACAACCTCACATCACCTGATTTTTCCCTCCATGTCCCATCAGGACCACTCCTTCTTTGTCTGCTTGGCCTTTATGAACATTTTCAGATCAGGCCTACTAAGAGGCCCTGACTGCAGCCCCCTGATCCCCCTAGCTCTCCACGGGCGGAGGTGGACCGCCACACTCGCCTTCTTTGCTTCCCTTGCACTAGTGCTGGCTTGGCTCAGGCTCAATTAATCACGAATTGTCTAATTAAATACTTATCTGGCTTATTAATACCCTACACCCCAAATTGCAGACTGTGCTCCTCCCAGTGTAATCTGTTAACTGTTCCACTAAACCACCTAAAATGAATAATTGACAGGGCTTTTTCTGTCTATGCTCCTTCACTTTGGAGCTCTCTTCCTCCTGAACTCAGGGAAGCCCAGACTCTTGGCATTTTTAAAGCTCTTCTCAAGACACACTTTTTTAAACTTTGCATTTTTATGATTGTTCTATAGTTACTTTTATTATTAATGTTGCTGTTGTCCTTATTAACTTTTATATGTTTTATTTTTCTGTGGACTGTGATTTTTTGTACAGCGCTTTGAGAAGCTGCTTTTAAAGGTGCTTTAAAAAATAAAGTAGTTTATTATTATTATTATTATTATTATTATTATTATTATTATTATTATTATTATTATGAATTAACTGCACCACTGAATTAGTGTTACTTTTTTCTCTCTGTAGAATGAACTCATATATAGACACCAAGCAATGCTAATTTAACATGGAGGATTTTGCTGTGTAGGTTGTACACGTTACAGTAACATCCACTTGAACGTCAAGACCCAAAGTTTCCCAGTAGTACATCGTCCAGAGCATCACAGTGCCTCCACTGGCTTGCCTTCTTCCCATAGTGCATCCTGGTGCCATCTTTTCCCCAGGCCATCCCCATCATGTAAAAAAAAAAAAAAGGATTTATCAGACCAGGCCTCCTTTTCCATTGCTCCATGGTCCAGTTTTATTGCTCATGTGCCCATTGTAGGCACTTTCGACAGTAAACTGGGGTCAGCATGGGCACTCTGACTGGTCTGCAGCTATGCAATCCCATACACAAAATGCTGCGATGCAGTGTGTGTTCTGACACCTTTCTATCATAGCCATTCATTTTTAGCACTTTGTGGGTGCCTTCACTCCCCATGTGCATCAGTGAGCCTTGGGCAGCCATTAACCTGCTGCCGGGTCAGTGGTTGTCTTTCCTTGAACAACTTTTGGTAGGTACTTACCACTGCAAACAAGGAACATCCCACAAGACCTGTCATTTTGGAGATGCTCTACCCATTCGTCTAGGCATCACAATTTGGCCCTGGTCATAGTCGATCAGATCCTTATGCTTGCCCATTTTTCCTGCTTCCATCAAGTTGGAGAATTGACTGTATACCTAATACAACCCCAATTACAAAAATGTTCAAACAGTATGGAAAATGCTAATAAAGCACTGATGAGTGATTTGTAAATGTACTTTGACTTGTATTTAAAGAAAAAACATATAAAGACAAGGCATTTGATGTTTTTCCAAAACAACGTCATAGTTTTTTTAAGACGTTTATTTTGAAATTCATGCATCCAACACGTTCCAAAATAATTGGAACAAGGGCAATTTAGGACTAACAGTGATGTGATATGTTGAAATAAGAAGGTGATGTGAAACAGGTAAGGCAATCATAAGGAGCCTCCAAAAAAGGCCTAGTCCTTCAAGAGTAAAGATCGGTCAAGGCTCGCCAATCTGCCAACAGATCCCTCAGCAAATAATCCAACAATTTGAGAACAAAATTCCCCAAAGACGAATCATTAAGATTTTGCGCATTTCACCTTCTGCAGTGCACAATATAATTAAAATATGCAAGGAATCTGGTCAAATCTTGGTGCGTAAAGGGCAAGGCTGAAAACAACTTCTGAATGTCACTGTCTTAAAAACCATCATGAATTGCAATGGATATCCTGACATGGGCTTGGGAATACTTTGGTAAACATCTGTCAGTCAAAACCAGTCGCCACTGCATCCACAGATGCAAGTTAAGGCTTTACTATGCAAAGCAGAAGCCACACATCAACACTGTCTAGATGTACTGCCTACTTCTTTTGACTCTGTCTTATCTGAGATGGACAGTAGCACAGTGGAATCATGTTTTGTGGTACAACAAGACAACATTTCAAATAGCTTTTGGACAAAACAGCCATAGTGTTCTCTGGGCCAAAGAGGAAAAGGACCATCCAAGCTGTTATCAGTGTCAGGTCCAAAAGCCAGCATCTGTCATAGTATGGGGGTGGGTCAGTGACCAAGGCATGGGTAACTTGCACATCTGTGAGGCCACCATTAATGCAGAAAGATATGTACACATTTTGGAGCAATATACATTATGCTACCATCCAGACATTGTCTTTTCCTGGTATTTTCTAGCAGGACAACACCAAACCACAGTCTGCCTGGATTACAAGCACATTTTTGCGTAAGCAGAGAATGCGGGTGCTAACATGGCCTGCCTGCAGTCCTGACCTGTCTCCGATTGAGAAACTGTGGTGCAATATGAAGTGCTAAATAAGGAAATTAAGGTCCCGCACAGTTGTTCAGTTGAAGAAATGCATAATGGATGAATGGGGAAAAATTCAGCTTGCTAAACTTAACAAATTGGTGTGTTCAGTGCCCTAACACTTAATAAGTGTTATTAAAAGAAAAGGTAATATTACACAGTGGTAAACAGTCGACTGTTGTACGTAAAGTCAACTGAAATCATGTATTTTCAATATAGTACAGGGTGAATTAAATTTTCTAATGTCTCTTTTTGTTTGTTTATTTTGCATTTTCCATGCTTTCCATACAATTCCTTACTGCAATTGGGATTGTATTTGTGTAATCTTCTATTACCTATGAGCAGCATCCAGGGTACCCTGGATTTGTTCAGAACTAGGAAAAAAGGCTTTTGCTTATTTTGCACCCTGGTCATGGAATAATCTTCATAACACATTACAACTTAATCATTTTGTTACAATGGGTGAGTTTAAAGCTCTGATAAAAAATTGTGTAACTATAATTGCTATTCATAGCTGGATATTCCATTATGCACATTTTGTCTGTATTTTTATGTTTGTTTTTGTGGTTTTGAATTGTAAGCTTGTTACTTGTTGTGATGCCATGCCTTCTTGGCCAGGTCACCCTTGGAAAAAAAAGATTTAATCTAAAGGGTCCTCCTGGTTAAATAAAAGTTCAATAAAAAGAAATAAAATCTACAGTTCCTGTTTCCACCTCTGGTCCTGTGATAAAAAGTTTTGCATAGTTCTTGCACAGCACAAGGGTTAAACAATAAAAGTAATTACCTTATAGCACCTTATAACATTAATTGGTGTATTGGCATGTGTATAAATTGTGCCCCTTACGTATGTGGCCGAGCTATATAGACCCACTCTCATATCACAGCAAACCAGCGACTCAATATCCCAGAATGCACCACCAACTGCAAATATGGCCGAAGAGACTACACTTCCCACACACACACACACACACACACACACACACACACACACACACACACACACACACACACACACACACACACACATTCCCTTTCCCTGGAGTTCTAATCACACACACCTGTTATCTATCTCACACATTCTCACTCCACACTATACAGAGACTGCTTGAACACAATGTCGTTGCGAAGTCCTTGCGAACTATTTGCTCATCTGTGATATCTTCCTGGTGCTGACTTTGTTCTTGTTTTACGACCTCGTTTCTCTGCTTATCCTTGTTTTTTCAGTTAGCCTGATCGCCAGACCTCTGCCTGTTTAAAGTTGTTCTTTTTGCATTACCCTTTGGACTTTGGACCCACCCAAAGTGGGTCCAAAGTTTGGTGTTGGAAGGGAGGTATCCATTATACTGCTTTATATTAGCCACAGTAACAACACCTTTCTTTCTTTTTTTTTGTTGCTCTAACAAACAGCATAATTTACAGAGTAATTTACTTTTTCAAAATTTCAGCTGGTCCCATTAAAATTTCCCTTCAACAAATCTTTCCAGTGGGCCCTTGATCTGCCTGCCCATTACAAGTTCCTCTAGAGTTTTTCTGATGGTTTGTTGTTGGGCAGTGTTGATGGCAAAGTAAAATTCAGGAAGCCACTCGTCCCAGGTATGATGATGCTCCCCCAAGTATGACGATCTTCTCTTAGGAGTCTTCTTTTTGCCAATTTTTTATGTCCGATGTCACACTGCTGCCGACAGAAGGCACTGCGGCGCTTCATTTGAATGAACTTGTCTTTGTTTTTGTTCGCTCGCTTCAGGCTTTAGGACTGAGTAGTCACAGGTGTTTGTAGTTTAAGATTAGTGACACTTGTTACTTCTTACATGTGACATGTTTGTAGCGGTTGTGTTGTCAATGCTAAGAAGACTGTGTTATATGCCTTCTCTCTCTCCCAAATGGGTGAAAGCTGTGGGAGTAAAGCCTGGCATTGTGGGGATCCTGGGCATTTCCAATGTCATGTAATGGAGGTGGGGGCATTGGTCCGGATCTCCGACACGCCGCAGGCCACCTCTGATCAACCTGGGATGTATTGAATACCAGTGAGTGTTCAAGGGGGTATATACCATGGATGTCTCAGGCTGTAACCACACCTCAATTCACCAATGCCTGGTTCCAGGGGTGGTGCTACATGGTGGCCAGGGGTGGTATTGGCACACACTGAAATCTGATTGGCCACTCTACCAGTTGTTGCACTGCCCTTGGATCATGGCGAGCTGCCTGGAAAAATAATTCCAGATGCCTGGAGCCACCTGGAATAAAAACTCCTGATGGCTCACCATAATCTGATGGTGGGGCACTTAACATAGGACAAAACACTAAACAATATCATAGCCTGCTTCTGTTAGCTAGGCATTCATGGTGATGTTTTTAGAGGGTGTGTGTCACAAATGTGAATCCATTGGCCACGCCAAAATCGCCATTGCACACACTTCCATTAATTGAAGTCCCCTTCGAAAGGATTGGCATGAACCTTGTCAGGCCATTATATCAATTTGCATGAGGGTATCACTTTGTGTTGGTTCTAATGGACAACATCGTACCTGGAAGCAGTGCCTCTACACAATATCTCTGCACAGAATATTGGGGAGGCACTCTTCCATGTTATCTCCTGAGTTTGTATTCCGAAAGAGGTCCTGACTGATCAGCACACATCTTTCTTGTCAAAAACACTACACAAGCTTTACAAATTGCTGGGCATTAAAATGATTCGCACCAACGTTTATCATCCGCAGATCAATGAACTCATAATACTGTTTAATCAAACTCTTAAAACATTATGTGGAAGTTTGTTCACAATGATACAAAGAATTGGCATAAGTGGCTAGAGTCCCCGTTATTTGCAGTATGAGAGGTCCCACAAACCTCCATGTGGTTTTCCCTGTTCAAATTATTGTACTTGTGGATGGCTTGCTCAAGGTCAATCAGGAAAATTGATAGGAGGGACCTTCGAACAGTAAAAACAGAATTCAATATGTTCTTGACCTGCCCCACAACATAGGAGAATTTGCTACAGGTGCAAGAATGTTAATCCCAGCAGTATAACATGGTACTCGGCTACGAGAGTTTTCACCTGGAGATACAGTAAAGTGCTAATTTTGCTACCCACATTGACCTCTAAGTTACTTGCAAAGTGGCAAGCACACTTTGATGTTGCATGGCAGGTTGGGGATATCAACTATGAGGCAGGGCGAATGGATAGATGTGGGGTGCAGCAGGTTTATCACATTAAACTCCTCAAATCATGGAGGGAGGTGGTTCCTTTGGCAATGGCAATGGTCATTCCAGAGCAAGAGGAGCTAGGATCGGAGGTAAATCTACAAACAGCGGCTTAATCCACCCTTATGGAGACCACCTCTCTCTGTCCAATATCAAAGATGTTGGCAAGTTGCTGGTGTAGTTTTCCAATGTATTTTTCATTCTACACAGTTGCACTAAGCTCATAGAGCACCATATAGAGACCACCCCAAGGATGGTGATACGCAGCTGCCCCATCATCTGCCCGAATACAAACAAATGTGGTTCATGGTGAACTCAATGCTATGCTTGAAATGGGAGTAATCAAGGAGTACCACAGTGACTGGAGCAGCCCGGTGGTGTTGCTACACATAACCAACGAGATGGTCTGTTTCTGTGTAGAATTAGAAAAGTCAATGCAGTGACAAGGCATATTCAACGCATACCCAATGCCTTACATTCATGAACTGCTTGATCAGTTAGGCGTTTTTATTCAACATTAAATTTAACAGAGAAATATTGGCAGATTGCCAATATTGCCATGTCTCATGAAAAATGGCCTTTCCCACTCTGTTTGGGTTACACCAATTTGTGACCCTTCCTTTTAGATTGTTTGGGGCTCCTGCAATGTTCCAGGAACTCATGGACAGATTTCTCCATCCACATGTTGCTTATGTCATTGCATTTAGATGACATTATTATCTACAGCAATAATTGCTTGCAGCGCATGCAGCACCAGAGGGCCATTCTGAGATCACACAGACAACCAGGACTCATTGTGAACCCAAGGAAGTGTATAATTGGATGGGTGGGAGTACGGTATCTGGACTTCTACTTGGGTCATAGGTGTCAGGCTAAGGAGGCGAAGATGGATGCAAGTGCTTATTAAGGTTTAATAACAATCAAAACAACACACAAAAAAATCTATGAGCATGTAGCAAGGTACCAGGACCAGAAAACAAACATGAAACAATGCATAAGCGAAGGAGAGCATAATGTGATAACAGAAGACAAACACAGGACAAGGAGTGTAAAGTGTGACTATGCACACACACACTCACACAAGTGCTCATTAACATCAATGTGACTCAGATACAGATGGCCATGTGGCTGTGATGCAGTGGGATGCAGTGGCTGAGTAAAGTGTTACATTAAAGAGGGGCGGAGCGCAAGATGCTGTACATGCCAATGCCAATGCATAGATCACCTGGTGGTATCTGGCACTTTAGCCATTTAAGTTTGAGATGGTCCACAGGCCAGGGGAGCAGATGGCTGTGGCTGATTTCCAGAGAATGTGAGTGGTAAGGAATGCACACCTGTGGGAAATTCTATTAATAAATTTTCTGTGTTGCAGTGAGTGGAGGCAAGGCCAAAAAGGTTAGAGATGAACACCTACACAGAGAAAGACTTAACCAGCACTGAGCTGTGTCTGTCTGTGAGTGCTTACTTAATAAATACACTGAAGGGGGAATGATACCGAATAAAGCGCCTTTTGTGTTGTTCCAAGCCTGCTTCCAGCTTCCTCATTCCATACCCAAATCTGGGAAAGTGTTACAAAATTGTTTGAGGGTTTCTTTTTTTCTGGTTTTAATTTATGTATTCATTTTCATAGGATTCATTTGCATGTGATTCATTTACATGTGATTCATTTTCATGTGATTCATTTTCATTTCATTCTCCCCTGCCTTCCCTTTCCCAAATATTTAATTGAGAAGGAAAAAAAATCAATAAAATTCCTGTAAGAGAAAAGTCCCCTACTGACTTCAAATCTAATCAGTAGTCTGCGCACTTTAACAAATATAATGTCATTACATTTTAAAGACTTATAACTAATAATATTACACAGTGTAGCACATTAAAAAAATAAAATAAATAAATCTATAAAATAACTAATAAATTGAAATAAACTCAGAACGTCAAAACAAAGAAGCACATTAATACAGAAGTAGATTTAAAAGGAGTGAGTCAACAAATTCTAGACGAAGTAATGCACCGACAATATTTTCAATAAGAATTCGAATTCTGTATAGCTGGAAGTTCATGTTTGAGGGTTTCTACTGTTTTTTTTGATTTTTTTTTTTTTCAGCAGGGTCCTTCTAATTCTGATTAAGCCGGAGTTAAGTTAAACTCAAGCAGTTGTGCCAGAAATCGCAAATGCATCTCTACCATCCTGTTTAAGTGTACTACATAAAGTGTTTTTATCCACAAGGTGTTTTTATCACGAAGCAGCTTTATAGAAATCTGGATATAGATTGTTGTTATTATCCGATCAGTCGAGTCCGACTCTTGGCGATTCTATAGACCATCTCTCGCCATGCTTTCTGGTCCTGGACTTTCCCCTTCAGCTACTCTATGCCCAAGCCAGTGTCCGTTTTGATTGCATCGAGCCACCGCATTCTTTGGTGGCCTCGTCTTCTTGTTCCACTGAAGATTCCAAGCATCACTGCTTTCTCCAGTGAATCTGATCATATCAAGTGACCAAAATAAGTCAGCCGAAGTCTGGTGATCTTTCCCGCAAGCTTTATATTCTGGCTTAATGCGCTCCAGAACGTTTCTTTGGTGACCTTAGCTGTCCATGGTATCCATAACAGTCTTCTCCAGCACCATAGCTCAAATGCATCAATCCTCTTTCGGTCAGCTTTTTTCAGGGTCCAGCGTTCACACCCATACATTAATATGGGGAACGCAATAGCATGGAAAATTTTGCATTTGGTTGTGAGGCTGATGTCTTTGCTCCTCCAGATTTGGTGCATGCTCAGCATTGCACTACGGCCTAACGCAATTCATCGCCTGATTTCAGGGCCACAGTCTCCAGTTCGGTCAATCATGGATCCGAGGAAACAGAAATTTTTGATGAATTTGATGCTCTTCACTATTGATGGTTATCTTGACTGGTCCG
The DNA here is from genome assembly GCA_012411365.1 of Ameiurus melas. Classification (NCBI taxonomy): domain Eukaryota; kingdom Metazoa; phylum Chordata; class Actinopteri; order Siluriformes; family Ictaluridae; genus Ameiurus; species Ameiurus melas. Next base: position 28,251,599 of record CM022762.1, on the reverse strand, counting down.
TTTCCAGCTGTTGTCATGATTTTTGTCTTTTTGATGTTGAGGTGGAGACCCATCTTTTCGCTTTCCTTTTTGATTCTTAATATGGGGTGTTTCAGGCCATCTTCCATTTCCGGCAGTATTGTTGTATCATCCGCATAGCAGAGATTATTAATATTTTACGGATGGATTATAATCCATCGCAGGTTTGTGATAAGGTCACAGGTACCACGGCTTCGTTTGAACCCAGCTTGCGAGTCAGGTAGTTCAGCTTTAATGATTGGGTTCAGGCGCTGCTGTATGATCTTCAAAAGGACTTCGCTTGCATGAGGAATCAGGGCAATTGTACGGTAGTTGCAACAGTCCCTTGCGTCACCTCTCTTATGCAGTGGGATGAATACTGATCACTTCCAATCCTTTGGCCACCTGCTTGTTTCCCAGATCTTCTGGCAAATCTCTCTGATAGCGACTGTTGGAACAGGCCTCAACATTTCTGCTGAGATGCAGTCAATACCAGGTGCCTTATTGTTTGGTAACTGCTTCAGCACCCAAACGACTTCCTCATGCAGGATAGCTGGCTCCATTTCAACTGGGTTGTCGTGGGATGGCTCGGGGTCATTTGTGCTTGCATACAACTCTTCCGTGTATTCTTGCCATCTGCTTCTGATGTATTTCTGACCAGTCAGGACCTTCCCGTTCTTGTCTTTGATTGCTCCTTTGCAAGCAGTAAAAGGAGTTCGAATTTTCTTGACCTGCGCAAAGAGATTTCTGCTGTGACCTTTTCGAAAGTCCTCCTCCATCTGCTTACATCGCTGATCCCAGTGTGCTTCTTTGTCTTTCCTTGCTGCCCTTTGAAATTCTGCGTTTAACCTCCTAGCCTCGATTCGGTCCCCAGCAGCTTTGGGTGCTCTTCTTTGATCGGCGATTTTAATGGTTTCTGCCGACAGCTCCTTTTCTCTAGTCTCTTGTATGGTATATGTTCCTGCGCTGTTTTGATAATATTGGATTGGAATTCCTGCCACAATTCTTCCGGTTGTTTGTCTTCATTGCCAAGCAGTTTAAATCTGTTCTTCACTGCGACTGCTTATGAAACAGGTATCTTAGAGACATCAAAACGCTTTGGCGGAGCATTCTTTTTGATGTTACAGAATTTCACCTTTAATTGTGGCTACAAGCAGTTCATGGTCAGAACCACAGTCAGCACCAGCATTGACTGCAAAGAATGTAGTCTATCTGATTGCGATGCTGTCCATTGGGGGCTGTCCAGGTGTACAGACGGTGTTTTGGTTGCATGAACCATGTATTTGAGACCCTGAGATGGTTTTCATGGCAGAATTGAACCAAACAATCACCAGAGTCGTTCCTTTTGCCCAATCCACACCGGCCTATGATGTTCGCCTCTTCCTGACATCCGACCTTTGCGTTAAAATCGCCCATGATGTAAATGAAATCCTTTTGGGCACCTGTTCCAGTGTTTCCTTTATTTTGAAGCGTTCTTTTTCATCTTCTGTAGCATCTGTTGTTGGAGCATAGACTTGAAAAACAGTGACATTTAGCGGTTTTCCACGAATACGGATGGCCATTATGCGGTCGTTGATGGTGGTGTAGCTGTCGACTGCATGGTCGATGTTCTTGTGTGCTATGAGCGGCACTCTGTTTTTTCTATGTTCTTGATGCCCAGAATAATACACTGAAAAATCGTCCAATTGGAAGTGGCCATCATCCGTCCAGTGCAATTCACTGATTCCAAGCAAAACTATGTTGAGTCTGACCATTTCTCGCTTGATGATGTCAAATTTCCCTTGATTCATTCCACGGACGTTCCATGTTGAAATCTTATACATTTTCGTGCAGCGCAGATGATTTCTTTCATCACAGGCAGCATCAGCATCTGGGCTTCCCGTAGAATTTCTTCCATTTGCATCATAGAATCCCGGATTACTCGTAAATGATCCTTGCTCTTCCCCAGTCGCTTTTTGGATACCTACTGGCTTGGGGGGCCTACCATTTGGTACCATATTTGAAATATGTGAGAGACCTTCCATTAATTTTCATGGCGATGGTTTTCTAGGGTAGATCGCCAGGTCTTTCCCCAACCCTCCCCATTTATCCGGGTTTGGGACCGGCATGCAGGAGTAACCCTGCATGGCTGGGTTGGATATAGATAAGTTATACCTAATGAACGTGACAGAGTGGATGGCAAGTATAAACTGCCTCAGACAATTTGAGGAAGAAACCTTGAAAAGAACCAGACTCGAAAGGGAACCAGGATTGTTCTGGGTGACACCAGATAATGCGATTAGACAAATCATTACTCTTTTATAAACGTATACTTTAGAGTCAAGCAGTGCTGTGTTGGAAAGACGTTCAGCATGCGCATCAGAGTCATTGTTGATTTCAGTAGATTAAGTCTATACTATCCAGATGAAGTTCCTATATAATAAATGAGACTTGAGCATAGATTTTAGCAAGTGCAATCATTAGGCTGTACAAGTGAGAACATCCACAATCATCTTTAGGGTATCCATGTGTACCACAGCAAACTCATGACAAGACTTAGGTTGTCCATGCAGGGCCATCCTCAGCAGCAGCGATTCTCAGGTGAAGGAAGCAAGCAGAAGTAGAGTCCCAGTATGGGCCATGCATGACCAGAAGGCAGGCATATCATCAGGAAGCAGAAGTATTAGATATGCTCGTATACTGTAGTGCTTTAAGAGTATGTACACTGTGGGCAAAATTTGAGCATAGACTCATGCAATACTAGCTATGACAGCATAACTAAAGCCTGGTTCATACTACATGATTTCAAGTCAGATTTGCAACTCAGCGATTTGCCAATCGGCAGTCCATTGTAATGTGTGAACTACTCAACATCGCATCACTGAGGCTCGCCGACAGATCATTGCAACGCCACACAGACATGCTAATTGCGGCAACGAGCTACAACCAATGAGAGAGCAAGGCATGGGGTGAGGTCACTGTGAGGAAGGGAAACCCGTGAATCCTTCCTTCGTGAAACAGGCTTGTTATTATAAAACATTTTTACCCAGCTCCAACTCTCTCTGTAGCACACACAATCCCTGCTGCCTGCGTGTGGTAATCCATTCTTTCACCTAGTTTCTTTGTTTTCCGGACAACATGAAGAAAGAGTAGATGCTGGAGCTGAGCATCGACACCCATGAAGGCAACCTCAAAAACACACCTCACCTCCATTAAAGAGGATGAAGCTGAAAATAAATCCTACCTATGTAAGACATCAGGGAACTTTATAGTCCAGTTGGAAGGAGACACCAAGAGCTTAATAGAGTTTGAAAACGCTGGAAGTTATTTAGAATAAATGTGGTAGAGATGATTTACTGTTAATAATGTCTTAAAAATTAATTTACCACAACATGAAGCAGGTAGAGTATGTGGTCATACATAGTATTATTCTTTAATTATTTTTTACTATAGTTACCTGGTGACCATGTTTTCTTTTCCTTTAAAGGTACTAATGAGATACCAAGGAGCTCCTGGGGGGATATTAATATGTCATTGTTCTGTCTCTGCACTCTGGGGACGTGGAGCTGGTGTTCATACTTTTGTTGTGATCTTGTGTGCACCACGGATTGTCTCCACGCTCCTCCTCTTTCTAACTTCCTATAATGTATCAAGCCCATCCCATTTCCACTTGCAGAAACTATTTTCTAAATTATTTTAAGAGAGATGGAGAAGACAGAGGAGGAACAAACCGATTGGCATAAATGTAAGTATATAGCTTTGGGCAAGACCATTATTTTTTCAAGAAAACTCGTTGCTGTATCAGTTCAAGCGTTTAAATTATCTGGGTGAGACACCGGAGACAGCAATGAGGAAAAATTCTCCTCCTGAGATGTGGCAGCTATGAACGATTGCTAGGTAAGGTGTTTATCAGCAGATCTCCCCAGTGATCATCTACTAGCAAGTCATTTAGCTAATTATGCATGTGAATCTACAGCAGTTCACTGTAGGTGGAATTATTTGCAGTGATTTACTGTGTAATGGAAGGATTTCAAAAACTTTTTGGGCAAATGATCCCAAATGGGTAGTATGAATTTTCTGAAACCAGATTTATCATTTAGAACTACTGTAACATTGAAACATTATGACAGTAACAAATGTGAAACATAAGTGACTAAAATCAGTGGACTATTCACAAATGGATAGATACTATCTATTTACAGATGGAATGTCAGAGCCAAAACATCCCTGTCCTTCAGGTTTTTAAATTAAACTGAAAATGTTTAGTGATTACATGCTATGTTAATCTTTCGTCTTCTACTGGCTTGATTGAGCTTTCTGTGTCAAAGTCTGACCTTACATTACATTTAAAAGTATTTACGAATTTAGAAAATCCAGAAATGTTTTATACAAACCTTTTGACCTTTTGATAGGTTTGAGTGTTTTTTAAAATTCAAACACTAATTCAAATCATAATAGGAAATCAAAATACAATATACCTTTTGAGGAACATTTCTAATATCTATTCGTAAAATACATGAATAAAACAAAAGAGGAGATTGGGAGATTCACAACTTCATCTGTAAATCCAGGGAGTGAAATGTGGGGTTGTCTGTGGCATCGCCTCTTTTTAGAAATTTTTTAAATTATACAGAAGGCTGCTCTCTTCATGTTTCAGGTATGACTTGGCAGGTACAAGCCAAATGCCGTTATTTTCATGAACACATGCAACACAAGACTGTCTTGGGCTGTCACAGGAAACATTATGCAGTAAGTAGAAAATCTCAAAATGTTTGTATTAAATGTTTGTTCAAATAACTACTACCATGATGGAAATTATTTCTGTTAATTATAATCAACCCTCACTTTCTGATGTGCTGTTCTTTTGGAAATGTTTCTCTAATGGACTGTCTCTACCAGGACAATGAAGTGCGCAGCTATAAGTACACTCCCTTGACCTTCCTGCCCCTTAACCTGTATGAGCAGTTCCAGCGAGCAGCAAACTTCTTCTTCATGCTCGTTGTAATCATGCAGGTATGTGGTTGTATTTATTTATTTGCTTAAATAAAGAAATAACCTTGGAGCATTACTCTTCGTTACTCTTTGTGTGTGTGTGTGTGTGTGTGTGTGTTTATTGCAATACTTAGGTTCCTCTAAAGGAGCATTAGGCAACATTTGTCAAAACTGGAAAAGATTTAAATAGGACAGTTAAATAGGAGTTGAATAAGATTTGAACGATTTTTTAAATCCGCCCTCAGAACCTTCAGGGGTTCAACTAAAGTTAGCATGATAACTACAAAAGTATAACTACTTTCAAGTGACATTCCTCTGCTTGAAAACCAAGTAATAACACTGCAAACATATGAAATCTGCCTCATAAAGAATTATGGGCAAGGGTCCATTTGCTGTTCTGTTTTTCTTTGTAATAAGGTTTTTTAAGCTTTATTATCATTAGTATTTTAGGTTACACGATTCATCTGCATGAAAACCTATAAATTGAAAATTGCATTACTGTAAACATGTGATATTCGGCTCACACTGGTATACAAGAATGGTCAAGACTTCTGCATACTGTTTTTCTTTGTAATGAGTTTTTTTTTGTTTTTTTTTAAAGCTTTGGTATACGCATCAATAGTACAAAAAGAATTAAAGCTATGCAATAGGCCATACAGCTGCTTGAAAGTCAAGATAGTTGATTTACAAGAACGGACAATATCCCCTTGTCTGTCCCATTTGCCTTTGCAATGGAAAGAACTCACAGCTTTCTACATTTTGATGTACATATTGTACCAGTCCAGGAGCAACCAGTTCCAGACTGAGATTGCATGGAGTGAAAAATCACTGGAGAATGTCTATGTAATGACTGACAGCACCACAAACACAAACAAGCACTCTGGACTGTAAGGCAGTTTTCCAAATGAGTTTTCTCAGACACATCATATGCTTGGTCATGATTTGCTGTGGTCATGATTTATACAATTGTTTTTTTTTCTTTGTCATGTTTAGTTTCAGGTTATTTGTGTAAAAAAATAAAGTGATAAATAAAAATTTTAATAGTGCAACTAACCTATAAACAAATGTTAAAACCAATGTTTATATGATTAGGAAAAATTAAGACCAAACTGAGCAATTTTAATCAATACTTTAATTAACATTTGCTATCGTTAACTGACAAAATTAAACATCAATTAAAACACATATTAACTTGCTTTGTTAATATTACTCATGGTTTATTAATGCTAATGTAGATGGTTTATTAATGTAATATATTATAGTAAATAATGATAGTTAAGGGATCCTTAATGTTTAATTTAACAATAAATATTATGGAGACTTTTTTGGATATCATTAAAAAAAAAGGAAGATATTATATTGGGGCACACGGTGGCTTAGTGGTTAGCACATTCGCCTCACGGGTCTGGGGTTCGAGTCCCACCATTGCCATGTGTGTGCAGAGTTTGCATGTTCTCCCCCTGCTGTGGGGGTTTCCTCCAGGTACTCCGGTTTCCTCCCCCAGTCCAAAGACATGCGTGGCTGATTAGTGTGTCTAAAATGTCCGAAGGCACCCTGTGTAGGCTGACCTGTGTACCCCGCATTGTGCCCGATGCTCCCTGGGATAGGCTCCAGGTTCCCTGTGAGCCTGAAAAGGAGTAAGCAGTAGAAGATGCATGGATGGATAGATGGAAGATATTATGTTATACACTAGTGCTGGGCAATATGAAGACATATTGTGAGAAATATTGATATGACAATATGCTTTTCTGAGATACTGTGAATATGGTGATATATTTTTATATTTTAAAATAAAATAAAATAAAATAAAACTTTATTTGGGATGTCTGGGATTATCAGCAATATCCATAACACCCACTGTATAAATCATATTTGCAATGTTTTCACCTAATTTGTGTCCATAAGTGTTTATTGATAGGCCGTCACTAATGTTTTGGAGCTGTGGTTTATTTGATACACAACAGCGTGTAAATAACTGGTTCAGTGTGTTTTTGTCTGTTCTCCAGTGTATTCCTGCTATTGCTACTCTTTCGTGGTACATCATCATGCTGCCACTGGTGACTGTACTGACAATACGCGGGACAAAGGACCTGCTCACAGACCTGGTGAGGCGATCGGTTATGTCAAATAAATCACTGTAGTCACATAAAAAATGTGCTTACTGAACCGTTTAACTCAATGTGAGACTTCTCTTGCTTCCCTGATCATGGGGTCAGAAGTTGGCTAAACATGACCCATCTCATATGAGCTTTCAATTTCTCCTTCAGAGGTTGACTAGGGTTCCTTGTTTAAGTGCAGAGAAAGGTCTTGTACATTGGTTATTCTCCTTGTTGCAATTGTCATCTTTGCTAGTTTTTGTTTAACATTTGTTGGGTATTTTATCTTGAGCTTGGCCTTGGCAACTGAAAGACTGCTCCAGGATTTGTTCCATAAGCGTATCAGCTTAGGTCCTTAGCATCAGGAATGCCATATGAATATCTTCTTTCTTTTTTTCTTAAGCATATTATATAGCACTTTCTATACAATGAAAATCAACATCATACAACTTTGCTTGTATTTTTCAAATTTTTTATTCACTCTGTATAAAAGTGTCTGCCAAGTGAATAAATGTAAATGTAAATGTAACATAATAATAATAATAATAATAATAATAATAATAATAATAATAATAATAATAATAATAATAATAATAATAATAATAATAATATGTTCCCCTTACAAATATGTAATATGTGTAAGAATGTTTCAAATATTATACTTTTGGGGGGGGGGGATTATTTTAATAATCAGCATTTATTGATGCCATTACAAACAGCACAACACCCACAAATCTTCTTTCAGCCAATCAGAAAAGCGGAGATTCAACCTATCATCGCAGTCTTTTTAAAAATATTTTTTTCTTCAGCACCATGTTAAAAATTCAAAAAGATGAGTGCGTGCTCATTCATCAGACTCACTCGATCAGACAATTTTGTTCCCATAATGCAATTCATAAAAGCATGTAGATACAGGTCAAGAGCTTCAGTTAACATTTTAAGTTATATTAAAATCTTACTGAAACATAGCTTTTTATCAGCCTCAAAATAAAGATTTTTTACTTATCAGGTTGTGTGGCCACCTATCTCATGTGGGAATACAGATTCATAAGCTCTTTGGTGGAGCATACGATCATCCACAGAGTTCTCTCTTTCTCCACTCATTCTCTCTCTCATTGCCCCCCCCTCCCTCCCTCCCTCCATCTCTCTCTCTCCTTTTGTTCTGTCCATGTTTAGAAGTAGAATTTATCAGTTAAATAGTTGATTGCTGTTGTGTTTCAGTGAATTCCTTATTTATTCAACTTTGCATTTTCACAAACTGATTGCATTTTCTTGGTCATTATTATTATACTGCAAAAAGCAAAACTATTTAGTCTGATTCTTCAGAAACCAAGACTATTATTTCTCTCCATTAAAATTGAGGTTTTAATAATTTTGTCTTATTTAGTACATAGCATTGTCATTTTTGTTGTTGCCGTTATGCTTATTTGTTCCTTATAGAAATACAAACATGAATGGCATTGGTCACTGTCGGGTTAGAATTTCCTCAGAAACAATTTATTTTAATTTATAATTTATATAAATTATATTATATGTAATGTGTATGTGTGTGTGATTGTGCCCTGCGATGGACTGGCATCCTGTCCAGGGTCTACCCTGCCTTGTGCCCGATGAGTCCTGGGATAGGCTCCAGGTTCCCCGTGACACTGAAGAAGGAATAAGTGGTTGAAGATGAGATGAGATGATGATTATATATCATTTATATTTTAAATTTAATTTATATAATTTTGTCTCTTAGAATTTTACTCTCAGCTTGCAACCACCGTTTCTCTTAAGTGATACTGTTTGATTTTGTTAATGTGCATCGGCTCTCGCATTGCATATCTCTAAAAAATATGAATCTTAAACACCACATGTACTATAGCATGCAATATCTTCTGAATGCTTTCAAAATGTTGTCCATTGTAAGCTTTTCTGCCTCAGTTCCAGAAATTTTTAACTTTTGTATATTTCTAACACTTGAGTGGAATAAATTTGCTCCATTTCTTTTTCTTTTTTATTTTTATAGAGTCGGCGTCGCAGTGATGCCAATATTAACGAAAGGCACTGTGACATCCTTACTAAACAGGGGTTGGTATTAGGGATATCTTTTAATGTATATATACACTGCACATGTAAAAAAAAGAAAAATTAATTCTGTACTTCGACTGCAATATTTTTGCACTGATTTTTTGCAATGTTTTTTTCTTGCAGTTTTACAGCCGCACAGTGGAAGGATGTATGTGTTGGAGATGTACTGAGAATTCATAGGGACCAGGTGATACCGGTATGTGTGTGTGTGTGTGTGTGTGTGTGTGTGTGTGTGTGTGTGCATGTGTGTGTGTGCGCATGTATGAGAGAGAAGTACTGAGAAGTTTTGTTCTGGCCTTTTTGTGTTCCACAGGCAGACCTGTTCCTCTTATGCAGCACTGAACCCCACAGCTTGTGCTATATCGAGACAGCTGACATAGATGGGTAGGAATGCAACTAGTTCTACTGTTCTGCTTGCCCCCAAAATCAATGAAGAAAATAAGTGGGGAAATAAGTACTGAACTTGTCAACATTTTTGTCAGTAAATATATTTCCAATGTGGCTTTTCACATGAAATTTTCACCAGACGTCAGTATTAACTCAAGAAATCCGGAAATATAAAGAATTCACAACATTAAAGTCCATAAATAAAGTTATGTGTAATAAAATGGAATGACACGGGGAAAAAAGTATTGAACACGCTAAGAAAAAGCAGTTCTCCAAGGCAAGCTAAGGCAAGGAACCAGCTGATATCCGTAAGTAATTATACCCCCTATCTGTGCAAATTAATATCAGCTGGGTTAGTAAATTGATGGGCTTTAAAAAGGCTTTTCGTTACCAACAAGAAACAACTCATGATGGGTAAAAGCAAAGAGTTCTCCCAAGACCTTCCCAATCTTATTGTTGCAAAACATATTGATACAATTAGATACAGATGTATTTCTTGAAGCTGTGATTACAAATAAAGGCTTCTCAACTAAATATTAAATAAATTTCAGTTAGCTTGTTCAATACTTTTTTGCCCCGTGTCATTCCTCTTTATTACACATAACTTTAATGTATGGATTTCTGTATATGTGAGGAATTCTTGAGTTAATACCCGAGTTAAGACATGTGAAAATTTCATGTGAATAGCCTCCTTGGAAATCTATTTTCTGAAAAAAAACTTTGACACGTTCAATACTAATTTCCCCCCACTGTATGCAGACAGTTATTCTGTTTTTGTGCTTTAGTTGTGAAAACGTTATGTATTTGTGATTCTTTGAACACCTGGATACCTTATTGTGCATGTGAGCACACCGAATTTAAGACAAAGTGATGAATGGATTTGCTATGAAACACACATCTCAATACCTGAGACCATCTCGAAGAGTTTCATTTGGTGTTCATTGAAACCCAGTTCATTGAAACACGTTTGCTATGATATGGTGTTGTCTCAATGTGATACATTTTCGATACAGCAAAAATAAACATTGTCTGAATATGTGCCATATACTTCCATTTTTGAGTGATTAAAACATTCAACATTCTAAAAGTATTCAATAATGAAACAGTGTTTATGTGATCAATTCAGACACTTAGCAGCATATAACAAAAGAAGAGCTGTGCATTAGAGAGTAACAAAATGATTAAACATTAGCTTTCTGTGCTGGTGCGCATCTATTGGAAATAAGTTCACTGTGGTGCACATTTGGTGTAAAAAACAAACAAACAAAAAATAAGAACCCTGGCTGACCTGCTGGTGTCACTTTCATCAGGGCATGTTTGAAGCACAGGGCTACTGTAACTCTAATAGCTCTAAGTGTCACAGCTACAGTTAATGTCCCAGCATCTTTACCAAGAGGTGGAACTGCACATACTGACCAGCCTGGATTTATATTCTGAGTGCAATAATGCCCATCACATGTTGGGATAGCAGAGTGGCTAGCATTCTCAGTCAATGTAGCTTCAAAGTGTGCGGTCTATTTTTGTACTAGAGGAATTTTTTACCAGTCCACCTTGAGACTAATGTCAATGTGTAATGTGTGGCACGGATGGTGGATGTGTCCCGAAGGGCCTGCTCCTTAGAGGGAGCACACACAAGACAGTTGTTCTGGGGGGGGTTTCAAGCTGGTGTGGTTGGCTTGCCATTTGTTGCTGTTACTCTACTCGTTCTCTGTTGTGCACTTTTGTCTTATGAACGACAAACATTGCTGGACATTCGAACCTCCTTTCTTGCTTTCAGCATGGCAAACGTGGAGTGTTTTATGAACTAACCGTTTTGGTCTTTTTATTCCTTTGGCTACACGGCTGTATATGGCGATGGCCTCACGATCTTACATGGAGAAAGCGCAGGAGTGACCGTGGGAAATGGGCTGGGGTCTCTACCCGACAGAAAACTGACCTGCAAGCTAGCTATGAATCCAGCCTTTCTGTCCTGGCTTGGAAGTAGGTGCATGACGTGCTCGTGGCCTGCTATTTGCTGGAATTTTTCCTCCCACTGGCTTTGCCCTATCCTTCTTGCCTTCGCGTCACCTGGCCCTCAGTTTGGCACTGCCCGCATCGGCTTCTGCGCTCAATGAGAAGGAGTGAATCATGCTAATCTTCGTCTCCTGAGAAGATCTCCATTCTCTCCTAGCGTCATCACTACACATAGAATTGCCTTGATCGATGCTAGCTATGTAGCTAATAAGATCTTTCTGCTGAACGATTTATTGTCTTTTACCAAGTTATGATTTTATGTTTAAAACCTGGTCGCAGGTGGGATACTGTTAGATTTCCACTCATCTCAGGAATCTCGACTTTACAGTATGTCAGCAGATCTCCGTCATGCTTTCTTTAGCCTATTCTACAATTCTACATTTATTCACTTCTATTAACTTTTAGTTCTGTGCTGCTATGAGCTAGAAAGTGTGGTTTTCCTCAGAGCATTTCAGATATCTGGGGAGCCCAAGTGAACACACACTGACACATGCATGCTCACAGAGACGTCCGATTTATTCTTTCAAAGCAGAAGTATTTATACACATTTTACACATTGATAACAGCAGTGCGTGGATGGTTTCTACTGGTGCAGGTGTCAGACAGATTTAGACAAAACACACAGCACATAGTCATAGCATTAGAAACTTTTTTTATCCTGTCTCGATGAGGTTAAAATCTGGTTAGCCAGTAACTTTTTGACTCTAAACGAGTCCAAGAACGAGTTAATAGTTTTTGGTTGATTCGACAAATTTGAGTTTAATAATACTGCTCTGGGAAATTTGTCTGTTTTTAATTCTTATTTTATATGGAATCTTGGTGTTTTCCTAGACAGTCGGTTAACATTAGACAAACATGTGTCCTCTGTTGTTGCCTCTTGCTTTTTTCAGCTTCGCTTGCTCTCCAAAATAAAACATTTTCTGTCTGAAAAGTCCCTTGAGATAGCCATTCATGCCTTTATAACCTTGCGTTTGGATTATTGTAATTCTCTGTTCTGCAGTATTTCTAAGTCCCAGGTAGCTCGACTTCAGCTGGTTCAAAATGCTGCAGCTAAATTTTTTTTTTTAAATGGTGGCAAATATGATCATGCCACGCCCACTTAGTTTAGCAGCTACAGTGCCATGCAAAGTACATTATCTTTCCTTATGCTCTCCTCATATCATGTTCATGTAAACTGGAACCCATATAGACACTTACACACCTTGTTTTCCTGCTCAGCATCAGAGGATGTTAATGTTTCAGTTTCAGTCCCTTTACTGGTTTAAATAAAAGCAGCGGATATCCATTTTTCCTCACACTACTTGTCTGAGCTAGTGTTTGGCAGAATTGAGAGACTGTCAGCCAATAAAACATGAATGTTTCCATGTATTTTCCTATAAACCTGTAGGATTGGTCTCGCCTTTGTTCACTGAAAATATAACATTACAACATTGCCATCTTCTTTTACTGACGTTCAGTTATGTTGTGACCCACTACTCCAAGTGGAGAATTATTCAGGGCTAAAGAAAAAATCTTTGGGGCTACAGCCCCAAATGCCCAGGCCATGGTTACGCCCCTATTCGGGTACAGCAGTATCATTATGCCTCTGGCCATCAGTGGCAACAAAGCTGCCGGCATGTATCTTGTGAGCACCTTCATCATTTGGTGCTGAGAGTTGTATGTCAGTGGTCAGTCCAATCTGTGCCACCACCTTTTTGAGCGTGGCTACCATGGCCTGCTAAGAGCCTGTCAATGAAGCATGCAAGCTGGTTGAGGCTAAGCCAGTTTCACTTCTAGGCCATGCTGACATTGAATATTGTGGTTCATCTGCTGTTTGTTCAGTCAGGAAGAAGCATCTCATAGACATCTAACTCTCATTGCTTGATGAATAGGAAGGAATATCTGCTCCTTGGATATAGCGTAGATACAAAGTCTACACACCCCTGTTAATATGGCAGGTTTTTGTTATGTAAAAAAAATTAAACCAAGATAAATCATGGCCGAACCATTTTTACCTTTATTGTGAAATTTTAATCTATAAAGTAAAGTGAAAAACATTAAGAATCATTTGGGGAAAACTTTTTATTTTATTTATTTTTTATTTTTTTACAATAACCTGGTTGCATACGTGTGCACACCCCTAAACTAATAGTCATTGAAGCACTTTTATATTTATCACAACATTTTTGGGCGAGTCAATCGGTTTGGCACATCTTGACTTAGCAATGTTTTGTCATTATTCCTTGCAAAGTATTAAGTATAATAGGTTCAGCATTGACCTTGTATTCTGTCATTACCAAGCCGTTATTATTGAATAACGGCTTGGTAATGACAGAATACAAGTGAAACTAAGCAATCACTTCACAGTGAGGCTGTAACAAAAAGGGGTTTATATAGTGCACAGTGATTCGTATGTGAATGAGAACACGTGTGTGCCATTAAAAGTCCGGTGACTGTGAGCATGGGAGTGTGTGGGAGTGTGTGTATTGTGGTAAATGGAGTCCAGGGCGGCCATGTTTGTAGGCCGCTGTGCAAGCTGTTTAACCTAACATTAGTAGTCACTGTCATGCCATATTTTCTCCACTTGTTGGTTATTGTGTTTAAAGTGTTCCATGGTATATCCAATGCCTTGTGAATTTTTTGTAACCATTAGTGATGGGAGGTTCCGATCATTTTACTGACTCAAATCTTTGAATCTCGTTCAGCAAAATGAACGACTCTTTTTTTCGAGTCATTCACCTCACCTCCCCATTCGAGTTGTTCTTTTGTCATGTCACATTTGTCACGTCTGTTCCCCGGAAACAGAAACGATTAGTTCACCTCTCGAGTCTTCGGTTTCGAGTCGTTGGTTCTTTCAGTGACCGGTGACTGGAAGAACGAATGACTCAAACCCAAAGACTTGAGAGGTGAACTAGTCAAATTCTGCTTCCGGGATTGCATGGCGCATTAGGAAATGCGGCATGCAGTACCGGAAACAGAAACGATTAGTTCATCTATCGATCTAGTCTTCGGGTTTTAGTCATTCATCCGGTGACCGACCCATACGCTGAATGCAGTGGGGCTGTCACTTGATGAACGAACGAGTCGAACCTGAAGAGTCGAGAGGTGAACTAATCATTTCTGTTTCCTGTACAGAACCTGTGGGGGTGTTGCAGCGCATGAACGAATCACTCTCTGAGACAATTCGTTGTTCCTGAGTCATATTAAAAATTCCTTCAAAATGAACAGATTTTTCATAATGACACATCACTAGTCACCATCTCTTGTCTGATATTTTTCAACACTGAGATCCCATATCTGCAGCCCATGGTTTTTCCAGTTGGATGTTACCAAGATGTGAGGAAAATCCTTTAGGAACAGCTATACTTTATTTAAGGTTAATCAGTCACATTAATTGATGGCAGGCGTATACTAATCAGTATTTAACATGAGTTTGAATGTAGTGGGTTGAGTCTGAACACTGCCGCATTCCCAGTTATAAAAAGTTACGCAACCAGGTTATTGTACAATTTTTTAAAAATTTTTCTCCCCCCTCTTAATAAATGCTTCTTATTGTTTTTCACTTTAACTTACAGTTTAAAATTTCACACACGTAGAACAAAGGTAGAAAAGGTTTCTGACATGATTTATCTGCCATTTTTACAAGGGTGTGTAGACTTTTTCTATCAGCACCTTTGTGGACCCATAAACTATTACAGAGATAGCCATTGATGATGGTATTTTATAGCATATACTACATCATACGGTCACCGCATGATTTTGTAGCAAGGTTTCAATGAAAGAAGGTATCTAGGTGTTAAACATCGCTCCTACTGATTAGAAGGAATGACCTTTTTTTTTTTTTTTTTTTTTTTTTTACTTACAGCCAAGTATGGTGTTAATACTTGACTCCTGTCTCTTAATTTGTTTGCAGAGAAACCAACCTGAAATTTCGCCAGGCTCTGAGTATCACCCATAATGAATTGACAAGTGGTCCAGTGGAAGAGCTTCTCCAGTTTTTTGATGGTTAGATCATCAGTCATTATGTTTGTATGAAATAAATAAATATATATATATATATGTATTTTCCTTGTTCCTCTGCCTGTCTGCTTTGCTTTGCTTTCTCTCTCTCTCTCTCTCTCTCTCTCTCTCTCTCTCTCTCTCTCTCTCTCTCTCTCTCTCTCTCTCTCTCTCTGTCTCTCTCTGTGTGTATGATGTGGCTTTAGGGCCAGATGGCATTGCATTTTTCTCAAGTTTGGCTTATCCATTGCCTCATCTAGATCTATTTTTGGAGTGCCTGAATTTGGATTACTCCGACTGTTCTGTTCTGTTCTGAATGTTCTGAGACTGGTCCTGATGGATTGCAGTGTTAGGGTTTGTTAGTGAATTGTCAGTGTGTGTTAATGCAGTGTGGGTGTTTTACTGTACTGAGGTTCACTACCAGCTCTGTGCCATGTTCAGCTTCTTCATATCTGTCAACCTAACTGTAAAGGAATTATGGAGATGGTTGATGGAAAACCTGTAAAATCTGATTTAAAGAAAAGATAAGTAATAATTTTTTTTTTGTCAAGTCAGCTGATACATTGTGAATTTCTCAGGTGGGTAGCTTGCTTTCCACTCTTAAGCATTTGCAGAGTTAAATTGTAACACTGGCTGACACCCCTTCATTTCCTTTTATTTTAATTTTAACATTGACGCCCCTGACACAGTGATCTTATCATGCCCACTCGCGTTACAAAATACATAGTGTTTATCTAGATTTGACATCTGTGTGGAGTCAAACTGAAGATCTGTCATGTGTGTAACCAGTGATGCTGTAATGGCACTTTCCAACATGTCAGTATTTTGTAAGACAAACTCTTTTTGATGGTATGCATTGAGTATTAAAAAACAAAAAAACAAAAAACCCAACAACAACTTTGAGCTCTGAATTCATTTGCATAAGACATTCAATGCTTTCACTGTAAGTTTTTAACTGCAGAAACATCATTTTCTGATTATTCAGACATATACACGTCAACATTGCACTTTTTAAGTAAAAAAAAAAAAAAAAAAAAAAAAATATGTATATTTTAAAAAAACATTTTTTTTTTTTTTTAAAATTTTTTATTTTTTTTTTTTTTTATTTAAAAAAAAAAAAAAAAAAAATAATTTAAAAAAATAATTTTTTATTATATAAAAAAAAATAAAAAAAATATTTAATATTATATTAATTTTTTATTTTTATAAAATAAAAAAAAAAAATAAAAAAAAAAAATAATTATAAAAAATAAAAAAATAAAAAATTATAAAATAAAATTCAGGAGTTGTTTGGTGTGAGGAGCCAAACAGTCGCCTGTATTCTTTCAAAGGGGAGTTACACTGGCAGGGACAGTGCTATCTGCTGAACAATGATCACATACTGCTCCGGCAAACTGTACTGCGCAACACTGACACTGCATATGGCCTTGCAATTTACACAGGTATATATAACTATTTAATAAATAACTGATAAAATGCAGTCCAGATACTCGTATGCTTTATTTGATTTGTGCAAAATTTCTTAACGTCATGCATGCATGGACCCAGAAGATTATAACATCATATTAAAAAGAACATTAGGATTAAAAAACAACAACATTCTCTTCAATTATATCGTAGGCTCTGACAGTAAGATTCTCCGGAACAGTGGAAACCTGAAAATGAAGAAGACCCAGGTGGAGAAGTTTCTTAACAAAGTAGTAGGGATGGTAAGAGTGGACTAAGGCTATTATTCTTCAAATGTTTATTATGTACACAAAATGGACAACTAACCATGAAAGTTCATCTTAAAGGTTTTTATTGACTTTATTTACTGAATCTCGCCCAGGTGTTGTTGTGCACAGTTATGAAATGGACTACCATTTATCAGATGATAGGAAGTGGTTCATTCTTATCGCAACAGTGATACTGACATAGTAGTGTGTGTATGTTCAGCAGCATAGTTAGGGTTTAATAACATTTTAAACTTACTGGCAAGGTTATTATAAATACCTACAGTCTTGCAGGTGTACAGTTATTAATGATACACACCATGATTTCAGTGCTAATTTTTATGATGGCAGGTATGATGACTAAAAAAAATCACACAAACCTTATTCCACCAAATGAAGACACAATTGCATAATTTCCTGTGTCAATAGCAAGCAGAAAGTCTTTTCGACCTTGAGAAGCCATGTATTTCCAAATACAGTATGTTATTTTTTGTATATGTTAAGTCTTTGTACGTCATTTACATAACAATTACAAAAAGCAAGCTCAGAAACATTGGTGGGTAGCAAAACACCTTCTGAAACCTTGTAATTATAGTTTATTGTGACAGTTCTGTGATTTTTTTTTAAAAAGATATTGAACCATGAACTTATGAACCTCAATGAGGTGAAAAACTTTATACTTTATACTATGTACAGTGCATCCGGAAAGTATTCACAGCTCTTCACTTGCTCCACATTTTGTTATGTTACAGCCTTATTCCAAAATGGACTAAATTCATTATTTTCCTCAAAATTCTACAAACAATACCCCATAATAACACCATGAAAGAAGTTTGTTTGAAATCTTTGCAAATTTATAAAAAAACAAACAAAACAAAAAATACAGATGTACATAAGTATTCACAGCCTGTGCCATGACACTCAGAATTGAGCTCAGGTGCATCCGGTTTCCACGGATCATCCTTGAGATGTTTCTACAACTTGATTGGAGTCCACCTGTGGTAAAATCAGTTGATTGGACATAATTTGGAAAGGCATACACCTGTCTATATAAGGTCCCACAGTTAACAATGCATGTAAGAGCACAAACCAAGCCATGAAGTCCAAGGAATTGTCTGTGGATCTCCAAGACAGGATTGTATTGAGGCACAGATCTGGGGAAGGGTACAGAAACATTTCTGCAGCATTGACGGTCCCAATGAGCACAGTGGCTTCCATCATCCATAAATGGAAGAAGTCTAGGACTCTTCCTAGAGCTGGTTGCCCGGCCAAACTGAGCGATCGGGGGAGAAGGGCCTTGGTCAGGGAGGTGACCAAAAACTCAATGGTCACTCTGACAGTGCCCCTGCGTGTCTCTGTGGAGAGACAGAAATTCTCTGGTCTGATGAAACAAAGATTGAACTCTTTGGTCTGAATGGCAAGCGTCATGAGAGGAAACCAGGCACCACTCATCACCTGGCCAAGGTGAAAAACATCCCCAAAGCACAATGCTACCACCACCATGCTTCACTGTAGGAATGTTTTTCTATGGCAGGAACTGGGAGACTAGTCAGGATCGAGGGAAAGATGAATGCAGAATGCAGACATCCTTGATGAAAACCTGCTCTAGAGCACTCTGGACCTCAGACTGAGGTGAAGGTTCATCTTCCAATAGGACAACGACCCTAAGCACACAGCCAAGATAACAAAGGAGTGGCTACAGGGCAACTCTGTAAATGTCCTTGAGTGGCCCTGCCAGGAAACAAACTTGAATCCGATTTAACATTTCTGGAGAGATCTGAAAATGGCTGTGCACCAATGCTCCCCATCCAACCTGATGGAGCTTGAGAGGTCCTGTAAAGAAGAATGGGAGAAAATGCGAATACTTACAGTGGCAAGAAAAAGTATGTGAAACTTTTGGAATTTCATGGTTTTCTGAATAAATTTGTCATAAAATGTGATCTGATCTTCATCTAAGTCAGGAGTATTGACAAATATAATGTGCCTAAAAGAATAACACAAAAAATTCTGATCTTTCATGTCTTTATTGAGAACAACCAAAAAAAACAAACTCATAGTGCTTGTGGAAAAAGTATGTGAACCCTTGCGTTAATGACCTTGTGTTGAGTTGGAGTTGGAGGTGTGGATTACTTTGACTCATAAAAACCCCTCAAACTTTTGGAGTTTGCTCTGCACAAGAAGCACATGCTTATGTGAGCCATGCCTCGCCAAAAAGAGCTTTCAGAGGATCTAAGATCAAGAATAGTTGATTTACGTAAAGCTGGCAAGGGTTACAAAGTGATTTCAAAGACTTTAGAAATTCACCAGTCTACAGTTAGGCAAACATTCTACAAATGGAGACACTTTGGTACTGTTCCTACTCTACCAAGAATTGGGCACCCAGTCAAAATGACACCAAAAGCACAACGAAGACTCATCAATGAGGTAAAGAAACAACCCCGAATGACAGCCAAAGATTTGAAGATATCACTGGAACTGACTATCATCTCTGTTCATGAGTCTACAATACGCAAAACGTTGAACAAGCAGGGTATCTACAGCAGGACACCACAAAGGAAGCCACTGCTTACTAAAAAGAACATTGCTGCACGCCTGAAGTTTGCAAAAGAGCACATTGACACTCCACAGTGGTATTGGCAAAATGTTTTGTGGTCTGATGAAACTAAGATTGAACTATTTGGAAAAACCACACAGCACTACATCTGGCGTAGAAATTGCACGGCATATCATCATGAAAACATCATCCCAACCGACGATTCTTCAGGATAATGTGAGAATGTCTGTACGTCAGCTGAAACAGTGTAGAAGTTGGGTGATGCAACAGGACAACGACCCAAAACACCGGAGCAATTCCACAACAGAATGTCTTCAGAAAAACTAAATCCGCCTTTTGGAGTGGCTGAGTCAGAGCCCAGACCTCAACCCAATAGAGATGCTATGGAATGACTTGAAGAGAGCCATACACATGAGACATCCAAAAAATATGACAGAGCTAAAGCAGTTATGATGGGAAGAATGGGCTAAAATTCCTCCTGAACGATGTGCAGGTCTGATCCACAGCTACAGGAAGCGCCTGGTTGAGGTTATTACTGCCAATGGGTGGGTCAACCAGTTATTAATTCTAAGGGTTCACTTATTTTTCCACTGCCATTTTGAATGTTGAATGAGTCTGTTCAATAAAGACGAGGGATCAGAATTCATTTTGTGTTATTATTTTAGACACATTATATTTGTCAATACTCCTGACTTAGATGAAGATCGGATCACATTTTATGACAAATTTATTCAGAAAACCGTAAAATTCCAAAAGGTTCAAATACTTTTTCTTGCCACTGTATGTACTTGTGCTTTTTTTTTGTTTTTTTATTTTTAATAAATTTGCAAAGATTTCAAATAAACTTCTTCCACATTGTCATAATGGGGTATTGTTTGTAGAATTTTGAGGAAAATATTGAATTTAATCCATTTTGGAATAAGGCTGTAACATAACAACATGTGGAAAAAGTGAAGCGCTGTGAATACTTTCCAGATGCACTGTACTGCCAAACTATATTCTGGTATATAATGTCTTGCATAAAGTATATTCAGTGGTATATAATATGTTTATATTGTGCCAATTTAATTAATTTATTTATTTTGCCAGAAATATCAGAAAGTCCTTTTTAGCTTCAAGGCCTTGATTTTTAATTGATCTTACAATTTTGTATTGATGGATCATGCCACACAATTTTTGTTTTTTAATTATTACCAAATAAATACTCTCTAAGAAAAGTTTTGTATGTCTTTTTTTTTAGATTGTCCTCTCAATGCTGATTATTGCTCTACTCTTGGCTGTGGGATGTGCACTCTTTGAGCATTTCATTTCCCCAAATATCGAAGTTCTCTCTGCCATAGATGGCAATTTCATGGCTGCCTACTGGGGATTCCTGACCTTCTGGGGCTATATTGTCCTGCTAAGCCCTGCAATGCCCCTATCCCTCTACATCTCGTAAAGACTCTCACTACATATACTTAGCAAAAAAAGAAACGTCCTCTCACATTCAACTGCTTTTATTTCAAGCTAAATTTCTTAACACGTGTAAATATTTGTATTAATATAAAATGATTCAGGCACTGAGACATAAACTGAACCAGTTTCCAGACATTTGAGGAACAGTAGTCCCTGTAGCACGGGGTGTGTGTGTGGGGGGGGGGGGGGGACACTGTCTTAGGCATCTTACATTACAGTTTATTGCTCTGGACACATCTGCAGTCCTCAGGTCTCCCTGCAGCAGGTCTATGGCATGTTCACTCAGGTGAGCAGGAACTCTAGCCATCTTTCTTTTGGTGTTTTTCAGAGTCAGTAGAAAGGTCTTTTTAGGGTCCTAAGTTAGTGTAACCATGACCTTAATTGCCTACTGCTTGGAAACTGTTCGTGTCTTAAGGACTCTTCCACAGGTGCATGTGCAATAATCGTTTATGGTTCACTGAACAAGTATGTAAAACATTGTTTAAACCCTTTCCAATAAAGAACTGTAAAGCTTATTTGGATTTACAAAATTATCCTTAAAATACAGTCTCCTGAAAAAGAGATGTTTCTTTTTTTGCTGTGTTTCATTAAACTGATTTCTCTAATAAGTGTTTTTGAAGTTACTTAACTTGTATGAAGTATTTCACCTGTTGTTGATTTATGATGCTTTGCCCTGTTGAGGTTTGAGCTGATCCATGTGATACAATGCGTCCTGATTGATTGGGACATTGAAATGTACTGTGAGGAGAGCAACAGCCCTGCGCAGGTCCAAACTAAGTCTTTGTCTGAGGAACTGGGTCAGGTGGGCCACCTGCTCACTGATAAGACGGGTACTCTCACACAGAACCACCTCCTGTTTCGTCAGTGCTGCATTGCTGGCCAGATTTACGGTCTGTTTACTACTCTTTTTTTTTTTTTTTTTTTCAACTTTTTTATCTAATTATCATCTCATTACCATTTAATGGGATATTTAAAGATTATGAGTAATTCTGTTAAAATGAAGTAAAGTTGATACAGGTTTTGCATTTTGCAGTGATGTATGGAATGTAGGCAACATATTTATTTCAGTTATCCCATATGATTTATTTATGGTTTAATAAACATGCATGTATTTTGTTTGTGACACAGGAGATTTGGCAACAAATTCAAAGGTAAGATTCAACATTTTCATAAAAACAACAGTGTAATTTTTTTTTTTTTTTTTTACCTGTGCATAATCTAGATTCAGCTCCTAAAGTATTGGCAACCTTGATAAAGATAGGCAAGGGTTATTTTAAAATGTCTTTAACAATAATCTACTGAAGCAAATTTATTCTTAAAAAAAAAAAAACCCTTCATCACATCATTATAATATTTTTAATGTGACCCTAAGTGTTTCAGTGATTCCTAATGGACAAAATAACGGAGAAAAATCAATTGTTCTCATTTATATTATACATGTTAAAGTTCACCCGAGTATTTAGGAATTCTTACGCAGTCATCCATGACTTCTTGTATCACTAGTATAAATATTCCATGAGGCCATATTCTCTTAATCATTCATCAACATGGTAAAGATTAGAGAATTATCAAAAAGAGAGTCATACGAAATGGGACGAAGGTACGTTTACCTTCAAAAATAAGGCACTGGGTATAAAAAATTACTATGTGATATCCATTAATAGGACAATAATTAAGGAGTTTTCAACAACCAGAGCTGTAATTAACCTACCTGAAGGGAGACCCAAAAGTATTTTCCCCCACACATGGTGAGTAGGATGTTTAGAGAGGCAAAGGTTTCTTCAGTGATCATGGCTGGAGATTTGTAGAAGCATTCACCAAGTCACCAAATCTCCAAACTGTAATTAAATGCTATGTCCATGCCAACAAATTATTTGGTAGGCATGGCAGAAGAAAGTGTTTTCTTTCATCCAACCACATATTAGTTCCTGGAGTTCACTAGCTGTTCTGTACATTTTGACAGTAACAGGGTTCTGTGGTGAAACAAAAATAGAGCTTTTCAAGGACTACATGAAGTACTAGGAGATTTTTAAATGAAAACTACTCTGACTTTTTCAGGAGGCTTCAACTGGCTTGTGGTTAGCTCTTCCAGCTAGACAGTGGAGAGTCTAGATTTGGATCACCAGTTGAAGCTTACTGAAAAAGTCAGTGTAGTTTTCATTTATAAATCTCCTAGTACTTCCAAATCAATGCAACAAAAATTACTGAGCACAGGGTTGCCAATGTTTGTAAGACTTGGTTTGGTAAAAATATAGTACTGATTAAGATGTTTTCATATATATATGTATATACTTTAATTAAAGCTTAGGTTTCTCTCATACTTTCAATGCAAGATTAATTTAAACCACTAAGAAATATATTCTTAATCTGTTTTTACCAATAATTCTGAAGCTGACTGAACATAAATCCATCTGCTCTCCCGTGCAGCCATTGGACCTGAGCTGGAACTGCTTTTCATGTGGCGGGCTGCCCTTCTCTGACCAGCGGCTGGTGGATCGTTTGCGGGCACAGAGCTGCCCTGAGAGCAAAGAATTCTTCACTGCCCTGGCACTGTGTCACACTGTCATGTGTGAGTGGAGAGATGGTCAGTCCCACCCTGTTACTTCTCTCATTTTCCATGTCAAGACGATGTAAAATTAAATAAAATAATAATGGCTATGGTTCAGCAAACCAAGCCCACAACAGGAGTAAGACAACCAAAAACAGTGATTCTGAATGAGTAAATATTGAAACAATACAAGCAGTATCAGGTTAAACATGAATGTTCTGAAAGGGTAATTTTGCTTGTATTTGTGAGTCGCTTTGGATAAAAGCATCTGCTAAGTGAATAAATGTAAATGTAGTGTGTAGAGTGACTTTAGTCCAAATGTTACATCAGTATTTGCATGGGAAATTTATGCATACTCAGAGTTCAGTTATGCATTTTTCAGGGCTCTCCATTCTGAATATGCAAATCACCTGCATGTAGGTCACATTTCTAAGGTTGCCAGATTTTTGTTTGTATAGTGCTTTTACACTTTTGTATCAGAATAGTCTAAATAGTTTTTTGCTTTTGTATAGTCAAATTAGACCTGAGCCTGGAAAGAGACAATACTTTAGTTCCAAATTTTGTAGTCTGTCTAGAACAGGCCTGGCATGGCAAACGTAAAAATTTATTTCCCAGAAGAAAACCGTTTCCAGCAACAAAGCACCATATTGGAGTTTCCACCAATAGGAAAGCCGATCTTGCGCTCCCTACATGCTCTCATACTCTCACCCTCACCTATCTGCTCTTGTGGACAAAATGTCACTGTCTACATTAAAAAAAGCGAAAAGTTCATGCTGAGAACCACCAGTTCAAAAGTGAGTGGACTGAAAAATACTGTTGATAAATTGACTGCGCTCCATTATAATTTATCAACTCTTCACTGAGTCAGTCATGGTGGCAAAAGAGTACATCCTGAGAAGACATTCCCTCACTCACCACACCAGCTTCAATGCAAATTTTCTCAAAGGTTTGGATGCCTCTGGCACAAAGTTTAAAGCCTAACCGTTAGCTATGAACAGAGAGGGGCCATCATGGTCCGCTCATGGTCCAATAAAGAGAAGGCCACAAAAAAACCCCTCTGGGTTGCCTGGATTCTTGGGGAAAAGAAAAATAATTACAGATTTAGAAACTGTCAAAAATCTCTGCTGCTGTAGCTGTACTAGAGGAGGTGGTAGAAGATTAAAAGCTAGTGCAAAATATAATGTCATCTATTTGGAAATTATCTATGTCTGACTATAGCTATGAGAAGATTGGAAGCTCTCTCAAATGATGTATTTAACATTCGTTTGGATAAATTAAAAAAGGTGGCGGTAATGTTACTAGCTGTGGATGAGTCTACCGATGGCAGTGACACAGCAGAGCTATGACTCTGTGAGATTTTTTTTGATGGTAAGTGCTTTTGTGAAGACATGCTGGATCTAATTCCGCTGGAGGGACAAGCAACTGGTGCAATCATTTTTGAGAAGATACTTTCCTTTTTCAACAACAATGGACTAGATTTGCAAAGAGTCAGTACATTTGTCACAGATGGAGCCCCTTCCATGGTAGGCCGAGTGTAGGGCCTTTCTGCTCACCTGGCTACACTGGCGCCGCAAATGACACCGTTGCACCACTTGCTTCATCAGAACGTTATCTGTGCAAAACTTAGTGGTGAGTTAAAAATAAGGATGGACAGTATTATGCTGATGATCAAGTTCATCAGATCTACAGTATCTCACAAAAGTGAGTGCACCCCTCACATTTGTGGAAATATTTGATGATATCTTTTCATGTGCCAACACTCAAGAAATGACACTTTGCTACAATGTAAAGTAGTGAGTGTACAGCTTGTGTAACAGTGTAAATTTGTTGTCCCCTCAAAATAACGCAACACACAGCCATTAATGTCTAAACCGCTGGCAACAAAAGTGAGTACACCCTTAAGTGAAAATGTCCAAATTGGGCCCAAAGTGTCAATATTTTGTGTGGCCACCGATTATTTTCCAGCACTGGAAAATTAAAATTAAAACAGATGTTTAAATCTGTGGGATGTGAGCAGTTTTGGATCAAACTTAAACATGTCCAATTTCCAAACACCAGAAGGTTAGCTATTTTTCTGCTTACTATGTTTGGTACAACCTATACATGTAAGTTCAGTTCAATTCAATTTTATTTGTATAGCGCTTTTAACGATGGACATTGTCTCAAAACAGCTTTACAGAAATATATAAATTCATGATATAGATTTAAAATGTATGAATTTATCCCTAATGAGCAAACCAGAGGCGATGATGGCAAGGAAAACCTCCCTGAGAGGATATGAGGTAGAAACTTGAGAGGACTCAGACTCTGTGTGACACCAGATAGTGCAATCATAAATAAATCCCTTCTATAAATGTGCTTATAATACATGATCAAATAATGCA
Organism: Ameiurus melas; assembly: GCA_012411365.1. Classification (NCBI taxonomy): domain Eukaryota; kingdom Metazoa; phylum Chordata; class Actinopteri; order Siluriformes; family Ictaluridae; genus Ameiurus; species Ameiurus melas. Next base: position 28,225,434 of record CM022762.1, on the reverse strand, counting down.
GTTCTGTAACCAGGACATTCATTACAGTTTTTACATGAAGTCTGTTTTGTTGAATGCGCTTGAGATGAGATTGTGGAAAAAAAACATATGTTTAAGTCCAAGTTCAAAATTATGCGTACTTGAGATAGACTTCTGTTATTCCCTGTATATGCAGAGTGTGGAGTCTGCATGCTCTCACGGGGCCTTGGAGACTTCCTCTGGGTTCCTCCCCCAGTCCAAACACATGCATTGTAAGCTGATTGCCATTTGGCTTTTCCAAATTGTCCGTAGAGTGTGAATGTGTGTGTGTGTGTGTGTGTGTGTGTGTGTGTGTGTGTGTGTGTGTGTGTGTGTGTGTGTGTGTGTGTGTGTGTGTGTGTGTGTGTGCATGTAATTGTGTCCTGTGATGGATTGGCACCCTGTCCATGGTGTCCCCCGCCTCATGCCCAAAGTCCCATGGGTTAGGCTCCAGGCTCCCCATGACGCTGTGTAGGATAAGTGATACCGTAATTGAATGGATAATTTCCTCTGTGTGTTGTGTTTCATAGAAATATCACTTATGATAATAATCTGATTGTACATAACCTCACCAAATGTGAGTCTGTTTAAATATATATATATATATATATATATATATATATATATATATATATATATATATATATATATATATATAGTAAACAAATTATTCATTATAGTATTAGATAATGCAAGTGTAACTTTTGATTGTATGTGGCAAAAAGCTTCATGGTCCTGTATGGAAGTAGTCCAGTACATGTTGACTCAGATGGCATTTTTCTCATTTAGAGCTGGTATAAATTAAAATAAATTTACTAACAGATAAAACCACTTGCTTAAGTTCAAATTTCAATATTTTGTGGCAAACAATTAATGATGTGAAAGAGAAATGGAATGACTGAAATGCTGCATAAGCAAGAAATAGTTTAAAAATGTTCTGGAAAAAATAAGAATGCTTATGGGAAAATTGTAAATTCATATTTTATTACACGCTGGGGAGAATTAAATGTTTAAAAATAAAAAAATTTTAAACATGTTTTTTTTCAGGCTTTATAAACAAAAGCAGGGTTAAAAACAAAAGCACCAGGGTCTTTAAACACTGTAGCATGATAATCCTGTGCTTTATCCAGGGTTTCCTCATTACCAGGCAGCATCTCCAGATGAGCAGGCTCTGGTGTGTGCAGCTCGAGAACTGGGCTGGGTGTTCCTGTCTCGCACACGTGATTCCCTCATAGTGAGCGAGCTGGGAATCACACGTCAGTACCAACTGCTGGCCCTGCTGGAGTTCACCAGCAAGAGGAGGTGCATGTCAGTGCTGGGTGAGTTATTAATTTTAGGTCCCTGGAGGTTTGTTCGATGTTATTGGAAGTTTGACTGTGACCAGATTCTGTGGTAAGATGAGACAAAATTGCCTCCAAAAACACTGTAGCCTACCGCAGCTCAGACCAGGATAAAGTGGTTATTGACGTTGAAGAATTTCAATCAATATAAAATTTAAAAGATATACTTTATTCATGTCCATGACTTGTGTCCACATGTCCATGATTTGTGTGTACTGAATGCCCTAGCACAAAACTGACCTGCTAGTCTCTAGATCTTCTAAACAATGCTAGCTACCATTGGCACACAATCACATTTCATGTCAGTCCCTTATAACTGAATATTACCCAATGACTGTGGGATTTGTGTTAATAGAGGTCCAGCAAATAACAGCATAGAAAATTGTTCTAATTTTGTAAACATTTACAAGGGTTATTGTGAATGCATAAACCTAGTCACCAATCACCACTATTCGTGTGAGGATAACTGCTTCTTCTGATTTTCTGTGACACCATATACTACCCTAACCCCATAGCAAAAAGGACATACACAAATAGATATAATAATGAACAATTTCGTAGGATTTTAAATGCTACACACAATCACTGTACACTTTATTAGGAACACCTGTACACCTGCATGTTCATTCAGATATCTAATCAGCCAATAATGTGGTAGCAAGACTATATAAAATAAAATAAATAATGCAGATACTGGCCGAGAGCAAAAGTTAATGTTCACATCAAACATCAGAATGAAAAAAAAGAAAGTGTGATCTCTGTGACTTTATTCGTGGCATGGATGTTGGTAACAGAAGGGCTGGTTTGAGTATTTCAGAAACTGATGATCTCCAGGAATTTTCAGAGCAGTCTCTAGAGTTTATGAATGGTGCGAAAAACAAAAAAAAAAACATTGAGTGAGCGACAGTTCTGTGGGTGGAAATCCCTTGTTGATTAGAGAGGTCAGAGGAACACAGGTCAGATTGGTTCAAGCTGCCAGGAAGGATATAGTAACTCATATAATACTCTTTACAACCATAGTGAGGAGAAAAGAGTCTTAGCATGTACAAAAAATCTAACCTTGTGGTGGACGGGTTACAGCAGCAGAAGACCACATTGGGTTTTTGATTCACATGCAGATGGAACACAGAGACATTTAAGCTGTAAATGTTTCTCATGAAGTAACCGAGGTACAATAAAAGGCAGAACTGGCTATTCTCCACCAAGATAATTACTGCATGTGTGTAGTTTGGTGATGCTCTAATAGAACATGAAATCTAATGTTGACTACATCATCCAAAGAACTGGTTGATCTGTTAGAAATTTACAGTGTATCCAGGTCCTGAATTGTGGATTTGAGAAATCCTATAACTAGGTTTTCATGATTTAAAGAGGTTTTGATTTCATTCATGTACATGATTTCATTTATATACACTCACTGAGCACTTTATTAGGAACACCCGTACACCTGGTGTAATGGTGTGGGGAATGTTTGGTTGGCACATTCTGGGCCCGTTAATACCAATCAATCATTGCTTCAATGCCCCAGCCTATTTGAATATTATTGCTGACCATGTACATCCCTTCACTGTCACAATTTACCCACCTTCTAATGGCTACAGTAGTTCCAGTATAATATGATAATGTGCCAGGCCACAAAGCAAAAGTCATCTCAAACTGGATTCATTATCATGACAATGAGTTCAATGTTGTTCAGTGGCCTTCACAGTCACCAGATCTGAATCCACTAGAACACCTTTGGGATGTAGATTTGTAGCCTGAAATTGCACCTTAAAAATCATGAACCAGAATCTCAAAGGACATCTTGTGGAATCCATGCAATGAAGAATTACCAAGTTTTAGTTATAGTGTTCCTAATAAAGTGCTCAATGACTGTATGCCAGGACATCAGAGAGTTTGAGTGTGACAGGGGAGATAGGGTCGGGGCCAGTAGCCTTCTTGATGTTTTGTTACTTGAATAGCCTTCTCACCAGATCTAGTGTGGTGTGATTGAAATCACCCATTAAAACTTTTGCGCGTGTGTGTGTGTGTGTGTGTGTGTGAAGTGAGAACATCAGAGGGAGCAATAAAACTCTACTGCAAAGGTGCGGATGCTGTGGTTCTAGAGCGTTTACAAAAAAGCAATTTGCATGAAGATAGCACAAAGCAAGCACTTGAGGTTAGTGCTGATGGGCCATTCACTGTTTACTTACAAATTTTCAATCTTTTGAACTTCTTTGACCATTAAATACATATTTTTGAACTTCTGTAGTTGCATTCAGTTTGTATGTTTCTTTATCGTGACCTTGTGGAAGATGATGTGAAAATAATTAATGGTTATTTAGACTTTGTTTGTGCTGGCAGGTTTTTGCTCAGAGCTGTCTACGGACATTTTGTGTAGCTGTGCGCTCTGTATGTGAGGCTCAGTGGGTGGAGTGGAGTCATGCTCTCCGGCAGGTTGCCATTGCAACCACTTGCCAAGAGAGTATGCTGGAGGAGCTACATGACCGAATGGAAAGAGAACTGACGGTATGATAACACAGTTTTACCAAATGTCACACTTGAATTGTAAATTTTTTCATTTTTATTTACAAGTCACCATTATTATTTGCAAATCAGTCATCACCATGGTCCGGGCCAAATCAAAGTCATGGTCTGGCATTTAATTAGATTGTTTTTCAGTTCAAAATAAAAGCTTAAAAGACTTCTTTTCTATGTCAATATTGAAAATACATACATTGTTAAGGTTAAGGTACATCTAAAATTAGAACAATGGAGTTATCTAAAATTACAGGAGGTTGAAAAATTTTCAGGCCACCTCAAAGCTCTTCTTTCTTTTCTCTTCTGTCACTATCCTGTGCAAACAGAATGAGCCATAGAGAGTTCAGAAAGTGTTTTACTCCTTGCTCTCGTTTTATTACAGAAGGGGGTGGACACATTTTTTGTGTGAAGCGAGATGGGGCGCAGAACAAGACAAGCACTATCTCTTGCTCTTTCCTTCAGATCCAATTCGCCCCTTCTGGGTTTTGGAGCTCGTGATGCAACTTCTCCCACTGTATGGCAGCCAGTGAGAAGGAGAGTGCTCCCTCACACTGCAGAAAACTCTCCTTTTATTTCCCCCTGAAAGTGCACCATGAAGTATCACGCTTCTGGGGAAAACTGTGTTTATAACCCTGCAAGGTTCTGTTATTTGGCTATCATGGGGGATAAGCAGTATGGTTATTTTGCTATGCTGAAAGCGGAGGAAACGTTTGCAAACTACCTCTTTCCATCGACAGCAACGAAATCAGGGAGGCCGGCTTTGAAATCCAAAAACCATCTCTGCATTAGTTGGAGAAGTCTATGTGGCAGTGGGTCTTGCTTTTGGGTCTTTCCAGACAATGGCAATGTTGCAGGCCTATTGAGCTTGCTATTAGGCCTGACTTAAAAATGATAATCAGTGCAATATATGCAAAAAGAAGTGGTCCTGAAGGGACGCGGAGGGAGGTATCAGGGGATGAGAGATTGTTAGGGCAGTTAGCCCCAGTATTACTGTAGGGCTCCCCTAGTCAATGTCATCCCAAGTTTTCAGTTTTCTCTGGTCAGCGAGCTGTCACACAGCTGTCCACAGTGGAAATCTGACGAAAAAACTGCTGCCAAATTCATCCCCAAAGGTCTGCTCACCACAGTAGTCAGCACAATGCAGAGCCTGACATTAGCCCAGGAAGTAAGACCTCTCTTGGACAAAGGGGCCATTGAGCATGTACCTCTTTTTCTGAGGGAGGGAGGTTTTTACATCTGTTATTTCCTGGTCCACAAAAAACAACAACAAAAAAAACAGGAGTATGTGGCCAATTTTAGTTCTGCGTCATCTGAACTTTACTGTTCGGACATACAGGTTCAAGATGCTGACGTCAAGAGCTGGGGCTCAGGTTGAACCTCAGAAAAGTATTGTCCTCCAGTGCAGAGGACAACCTTTCTAGAGGTTATAAGGATTCTTCTACGATGAGGGCGTTTCTATCCCCAACATGGGTAGGGTCAATCCTATCAACAATGAGCAGGATAAAGCTGGATCTCAGCATCCCCTCCAGTCTCTTCGAGAGACTGTGGGGACTTATAGCAGCAGTAGCCAATGTCATACCGTTAGGCCTATTCCACAGGGGACCGTTTCAGTGTTGGCTGAAAAATTGCGGGTTTTGTCCGAGGACGAAACCTCTGAGAATAATCAGTGTCACGTGGTGATGTCTACGTCCTCTGAGAATTTGAAAGTGTCCCCGGTTTCTAGCCTATGGTCACACTCTAGGGTGTCTCCTTATCGCAAGATGGTAATGACAAACACCTTCCTCATGGGCTGGGGTGCGGTCTTAGACAGCTTTCCAGCTCACGGTCTCTGGAGCGGCCCTCATCTGGAGTGGCATATAATTTGCCTGTAAATATGGGCCGTGGTTCTAGCACTGAAATTCTTTCTACCTCAATTGAGAGATCACCATGTATTAGTTGTGACAGTCAACACAGCGGTAGTCTCATATATCAACCAGGATTATGTTCGCACCCCCTATTAAGGAAGGCACAACTAATTCAACTAATTCTTCCCTTCAGAGGGAATGTTTTGTACATTCTGGGCAACTGGAATGCGAGGGCAGACATTCTGTTGACGCAGTGGCCTAGACAAAGGGATTTGTGGCTCCATACACAAGTGGTGGAGTCCATATGGCAGATGTTTCGGCCAAGCGGGAGTGGATATCTTTGTCTCCGAGGAGACAACGCACTGCCTGCTGTGGTTTGCCCTCACTTCTCCTGCACCAAAGAAAAAAGGCCAAGACTGGACACTATGGTACACATGTGGCCGAGGTCACATCTGTACTACACCTTTCCCCCATTCGCTCAGCACCCACAGGCTCTAGTGAGAGTTCGCCAAGTCCGGGCTACATCTGCTGCTAGTAGCACCTGATTGGCAAGCTAGAATATGGTTCTTGGAGATAATATCTTTGCTGGATGGCACTCCCTGGGAGATTCCTGTTCACAGGGATGTATTTCTCAAGTCAGAGGGTTGATTTATCACCCTCAGCCAGAAGTAGGGGGGGCTGTGGCGCAGTTGGTAGAGTGTGTTGTCCACTAATCGTAGGGTTGGTGGTTCGATTCCCGGCCCGGCCTGGGTGACTTCACATGCCGAAGTGTCCTTGGGCAAGACACTGAACCCCAAGTTGCTCCCGATGGCAAGCTAGCACCTTGCATGGCAGCTCTGCTACCATGAGTGTGTGAGTGTGTGAATGAGACACAGTGTAAAGTGCTTCGGATAAAAGCGCTATATAAGTGCACATTTACCATTTTAATAAGTAAGGTGTGGAAACTGTGAGTCTGGCCCCTGAGGGGCACCAGCTCATAGATTCCGGTCTCTCTACCAAGGTTTTAGAGACCATATTAAACGCTACAGGACCATCTACATGAAAATTGTATGCCATCAAGTGGCAACTTTTTTATTGTGGTGTGAGAAATGTCAGTGAGACCCAGTAAACTGCGCAATAGCAACAGTACTGGAGTTCTTATAGGAACATTTCTCAGCAGAGTTAGGTCCCTCTACAATTAGGGTCTATGTGGCTGCCATTTCTTACACCAGAATGAGGAAGATTGCACCTACTGTGTCCAGCTCTTTCTACTTACGTCCACCGCTCCGAACATTTTCTTGTATCGGTTGTTTTGCTTTGTTCATGTGGTTTTCCTGTGGGTTCTCTAGGCTTCCTCTCATTGTCCAAAAATATGCAGACTTAGCAAATTTGAAAAAGTTTAAAATAAAATTTGTTATTTGTCCTATCTGAGAGGGAATTAAAAGTTCTGTCTCTGTATTTCACATTTGAATATTGATATTTGCATTTGTGTACTTTTGTGAGAATATGAAGTAAATAACCCTAAAACACTGGTGTTTTAAAGTAGGATATTTACAAAAGTGCTTTTAGGAAACCTAATTATAATCCTAAAAAAAAAGTAAACCCTTTTTTCGGTTTTAACAATATTTTGACATTTTTACAGGTTTTTTTTCTCCGATTCACAGCCTAATTTTACTGACATTTCTGTTAGTTATTAATATTCATAATAACAATTGTTATTAACATTGCTTGATAATGGTGTTCCCAACCAAAATAGAAACATTTGCACGTTTATGCATGATTTAAAACCATGCAGAAATTTGGCCATTTAATATTTAACTTTTCCTATTGACGAAAAACTAATTCAGACATTTGACCTTGCTTGACCTTTCTTGATCTCGGATGGACGCAAACACAGGTGGCCAGACGGACAGTCCAAAAACCTTCACATTTCATTGCAGAGGTATAAAAATATTAACTTGTATGTTCATTGTGCACGCCCAGGCACCCTATATACTAACTACAGCCATTGGGGCCCTAAAAGAGCACCTTTAACAGGCTTCTCAGTGAGTGCCTGTCTGAAGATAGACATGCAAACGAGTGAAGGGGTGCTCTCATGGGCAAGCTATGACATTTGATCTACAAGACATTACATATTCACACAACAGTGAGAGTCTCAATTCTGCTTAACCAAACCATAGTCAGACGAAAAAAAAAAGACTGCACTCTCTATTCATGGTCCTCTTTAACATTTAGATGTCCATATCTAATGGCGCAAACTTCTTCAGAATTTGATCTAGTCTACATTTCTAGTCTTTGGATTGTGGGTGAAACCAGCGATTTCAACAGTGATAAATATTTATTATAGCTGCTGATCTAGCTTGCAATTCTGTACCTTTTCATGGTTTCATGCACACACCAAATTCATGGTCTCTAAACTGAGTCCTGAACAATGCCATGCTGGTTTCACCTTAATGACATCAGAGATGCTGTGAACTCAGGTTTAAATAATCCATAACCACTTGTGGTATTGTGATTTCAGTTTAAAATCGACTAATTGTGCTTCCTGATCATACTGATGTCTCAGAGGTCAAAGTTTTGTGCTAGAGGTCACTGTTGAAGTCTTTAGAGCATTTTTATTGCTTTTCCATAGTCAGGTAAGTGCTGCTTTCAGAACCCGTCTCCATTCAGTCTGTATTAATACTTCTGGTTTGTGCATTTTATTTCACGGAATTCCTACAAAGTATCTTGTCTCCAAAAAACTTGTGTCCTTTTTTGTCACATCCAGAACACAGGTATAGTCTAAAGTAGAAAAGATTTATATAGACTAATATTTTTCTGATGTCTGGACTCATCAGGGGTTTCGGAAAATATAAAAAGATGCTTCAGTATACTGAAAATAAATACATTCTCTGAGAATTTATATTTCAAGTTTTGACTGTAAATGTCACTTCCATAATGCGGGAATTGCTCAAATGCTTTTGTTAGGGTGACCAGACGTCCTCTTTTCCTGGAAATGTACTCTTTTTCCCTTAAAAAGGCATCTAAATTTGAGAAAATGCCTGGGATTCTGCTTTAATTTCATTATGATGTGCCTATGGACTAATACTGCAACATGTGTGTGCATGTTTCCTGGATTATCTATTGATGCAGGCACTTATCTCTGAAATACTTCCTCCCTAAGCCAACTATTTTCTGCCCAACATTGCTAAAGCAATTCGCTAAGGGTCTTTAGCTGATCTGTTATCATCTGCTATTATTATAAAAATAAACACAGAGAACAAATATATATATAAAGAAAAAAGACAACAATTTGCAACAATCTTCAAATTGCACATCTAATTGCATAAATTCCAAAGTAAGATCAATATACAGTCAGGTCCATAAGTATGTGGACAATGGCACAATTTTCATAATTTTGCCTCTGTACGCAATGACTTCGAAATGCAGCAATCAAGATGTGATTGTGAAAGTGTAGAGTTTCAGCTTAAATTTAAGGGGGTAAACAAAATTATTGAATGAACTATTAAGGAATTATCGCCATTTTTACACAGTTCCTCCATTTTCACAGGCTCAAAAGTTTTAATACTTGGATGCAAATCCTTTGTAGTCAATGACTGCCTGACATCTGGAACCCATGGACTAAATGTGGAGTTTCCTCCCTTGACATGTTTTGTCAGGTCTTTCAGTTGTTGTTTGCTTGTTGGTCTTTCTGCCTTTTGTCTTCAATAAGTGAAAGCCATGCTCAGTTGGGTTGAGGTAAGGTGATTGGCTCATTTATGACATTTAAGAACATTCCTTTTCTTTGCCTTATATGCACTTGATTTGCTTTCGTGGTATGTTTTGGGTCATCTGTAGTGTAAAGCGCTGTCTTATCAATTTTTTCAGCATTTGAATCTGGAAAGTATAGCTTTATACACTTCAGAATTCATCCTGTTACTTCTATCAGCAGTCACATCATCAATAAACACCAGTGACCCAGTTCCATTGGCAGCCATACATACCCATGCCATAACACTTTCTCCACCATGTTTGTTAAATGATGTCATATGCATTGGCTCATGAGCCCTGCTCCGTACTCTTCTCTTCCCATCATTCTGGTACAAGTTATTCTTGAATTTTTGATTTGTTTATTTTTGAGTGTTACCAGTGGTTTGCATCTTGAGGTATTTACATTCATAAAGGCATCTCTTGATTGTTCGACTTTGACACTGACATATTACTAACTCCTTGAGAGTGTTCTTAACTTGGTTAAATGTTGTGAAGGATCTTTTCTTCAACAAGGAAATAATTTTGTGATTATCCACTTAGATGTCTTCTGTGGTTTTCCAGTAATTTTGGTGTTGCTGAGCATGCTAGTGCATTACTTCTACTTAAGAATGTACCAAACTGTTTATTTGGCCATGCCTAAAGGTTCTGCTGTCTCTCTGATAGATCTATTTTGTATTTTCAGTTTAATGATGGTTTCCTTCATATGCAGCAACACCTCTTTGGACAGCATATGAAGAGTTCCCATGAACAACTGCCAAATTCAAGTCTTTTTATCTCCTTATTTTGTCATGAAATACAGAGGAAACAGATCGCACCTGGCCATGAAACTGCTTATGAGTCCAATTACTTTTGAGCCTGGGAAAATGGAGGGACTATGTAAAAAATGGCTGTAATTCCTAAACGGTCAATTTGTTAATATACCTGAAATAAACCTGAAGGTCTACAGTCTCTCACATCTTGCTTGCTTCATTTCAAATCCATTGTGGTGGCATGAGAGGCCAAATTACACAAATTGTGTCGCTGTCCAAATACTTATGGACCACATTGCAAGTGAACAGAAGCAAACTGATGAGATGATACACCTCTGGGACTACTCCAGGAGAAAAAAAGAACTTTAAAATATCTTCACAATGTTATTGCCACGTCAAAAGCCAGATAATCGATGACTTCTGGATATTACTGAACTTCAAAGGCAGAAAACACCCATGGCTTCATGCCAGTCAACCAATCTACAAAAATTATGTCATTTACTACTATTTTCCATAGAAGGAATAAAGGAGAACATGCTACCTACCAGTAAGCAAGGCTGTCTGTATCTAATTTACCCATCAGGAAAACAATCAGTCCTTTTATAGAGCAAACGTCTGCAAACTGCAAACTATAGTGCAAACTTCTTTCTGCAACACATGCCAAACAATTCTGCTCATGCTTTGTTTTACCAAAAGCAGAAATCTAGTTCATCCCACTTTGGGAACTTTTATCTCCCCCACCACACATACCATACTAATCCCAAACTGTTAAAAAAATACTCTAAAGACTTAATAATGAAATAGTGATTTAATATATTTCAAGCTATTTAAAAAAGCTTTCTTTGTAGAGGTACTAGCAACTTGCAATGATCCCACCAGGTGACAACAGTGAATCGATTTTATTTCCACCACCAACCCTACAGTACCACACCAAGCATCTCATGTTGAATGTGCTTTACACACTCCTCAACTTTATTAAGCTGATGTCTCTCATCTGACTTTGGTAAAATATACAACTGTATGTCATCAGCATAACAGTGAAAGCTAATACCATGTTTATGAATAACTGTACACAGAGTTGGCATGTATAGAGGAAATATCAGTGGGCCTAGAATAGAACCTTGTGGAACAACAAACTTTGCTTATTATGCATAGAGAAATCACCATGTATATCTATAAACTGTAAATGATTTGTCAAATAGACCTGAGCCAGAAGAAGGTTGTTCACTTCACTCCAACAATATTTTCCAACAATAATATAGATTTTTGAATATTTTTTAATATTATGATCTATGGTGTCAAAAGTTGCAAGGTCACGGAACACAAGCAAGGAGACACAAGTCTGATCAGAGGCCTGTAGTAGGTCATTTACCACTTTAACCAGCACTGTCTCAGTACTGGGCTGTGGCCTAAAACTTGACTGATTTCATGAATGTTATTCTTACACAAGTACTGCTGTGCTACAACATTGTATATGATCTAAGAGAGGAAAGCGGAGGTTTGATATTGGTCTATTTGGACAGGTCTCAGGGGTTGAGGTCAGGTTTTTTTAATAAGGGCTTTGATAAATATCCCGCATAAAGTTCTGTGCTTTCCTAAGACCCCAAGATTACCTGCTTGTTCGGTGCCCTGGCTCCCGGTACACACCTAACTAGTACTGCTGGTGAGCCATAGGTGCCTCTCTGCCACAGCCAAGCTACATTATGAACGGCCGATATGCTGGGCCATTTGCTTGGTCGCCAGAGAGACAAATCTGTGGCATGGTGAAGCTCTGCCACTGCCTCAAAAATGACCTACCGTCGATGGAGAGAGGTAGCTCACAAGCTCCTCTGCCACCTTTGGCATAGCTAAATAGCTGTGCTGTTCATTTCCCATGATGGCTGTAAACTCGGATATCATGGGGTTATAAATATATAAAGATATAGTGTATGGTTTTCACCAGAAGCATGATATTTCCTCATGCTCTTCTGGAAAAAGTGAAGTTTTCTGCAGTGTGAGGGAGATTTATATTTATACTCATTTATATGCCTCGGCAGCAGCCCAGATCCGCGAGCCTCTGAAACCCAACTCCCTTCAGCCGAGAAGAGAGCGAGCTGCGAGCGGAAATGCCTCATTGTAAAGTGCTCACAATGTTCAGTCAACTCTCTCAATGGCTGCCAGGTGTGACGCACTTATTGAATTCTCTCTAACTCATACTTTTCTCTTTTTTTCTTTTTTAAAGGCACAGAAAACATGTATCTTTTTTTGAACAAATTCAGAGGAAATAAAGAGTCTTTTGTGAGTGTTCACACAAACGACCAACATGCAGTCTTGCTGAAGATAATACGGCTGACAGCATGGTTCACACGTACCACTTAATTGACACGTCATCTGACCATGACAGGTCTATAAATAGGCGTGATTTCACACAAGATTGAGACACCGATCAGGCGTGAGGGCGCTTCCCACAGCGTGAAGCTCATGCAACATTGAGGGATTTTTCCTTGCCACCGTTGTCTCTGGCTTGCTCCGTAGAGATCTAGATCAACATCAAGATTTCTCCAAAGCTGCTTTGTCTCAGTGTTTTTTGTTGAAAGTGATATACAGCTAAAACTAAACTCAAATTGATGGTGCACATCTAAAGCAGGAGTTTTTTGTAACATCTACAGCTACAACTGATTGTTGTTTCATTCAGAGTAGATAAAGACGCATTATTATATGAACTTGAGTTTTGCTTACATGTATTTTATTTTTTAAAGATCCTTGGGGTGGCAGCTATTGAAGACCATCTACAGGAAGGCGTCCCAGAGACCATTGTCAGCCTCCGGCAGGCAGGGGTGAAAGTGTGGATGCTGACTGGAGATAAGACTGGTACTGTGATTTCTACAAAAGTTCCTAATCACATGACTTGAACTTTAAGCTTGTTTATTACCATCAGTTCATGTTGTTAACTATATGTGCTTAGTTTGGTGTCAATACATAAAAGAGTTCCTGAGATATGTCCTCACTTCATTATTAAATTTGTGTGCATTATGGGCAAATTGTCCTGCAGGTTGTTCTCACAATATGATGTCTTAGAATTTTATATAATCCAAATTTTGAAGGACAAGATGGAAAAAATAGGATTTGTATGTCCAAATTCTCACTATTCATGAAACAGTAGACAAGAAATACCTGGTTGACCTTCTGCTTCTGCCGAGATTCTGCAGTATAGAACCACTGGACACTGTGCCAATAAGGCAATGAAACTGATACATAAGATGTATGTCTGGATGCTTCATGCTTACCACTTATACTGATCAGTATGTATGATATCAACAGTAGGTACTGAATTGAATGCAGTAGGTGACAGTACAGTACGCGATTTCAGGCAGCCCATGATTTGACGAAATGTTTCTGTAGGTGTGACCTGTTAAAGTGAGCCACAAGGTGCCAAATGAGTCAGAGGCTGGAGCTGAAGTGTTATAGAAATGTGATGTGACATGAGATTGGGACTGATTAACAAAAAGAGAAACTAAACATGGATGTGATACACAATGTTTTAAATCAGCAGTTTCGATACGTATATAGTAATGTGTACTCCATGTACTCTATGATCTCCACGCTCAGGTGATTTTTATGATTTCTACATGCGTAAAGTTTGCTCACTTTTTCCATTGTCGTATTTATGACCAATTATTAAAAGAGTTTTGCACAAAAAGCTTACGAGGTGCTGGGCTTTGGGTTGCCATAGACTCTCAGTGCATCCTTCACATATTTCTGCTTCACTGTTACAGCTCAGTGTCAGACATACATTTCACCATTCACACTAACAAACAGCTAAAAGTTACAGCAAATTACACTTTAAGACATGTGATTAACAGAGAGTGACTCATTTCTCTATCTCCAAATGAACAGAAACAGCTGTGAATGTGGGTTATGCCTGCAAGTTGATTGATCCAGATACAAAACTGTTTCAAGGCGAGGAGCTCAGGTAAGGTGTATGGATGCATCCACACACAGACATTTGTATATACAAACACTTTTTTCATTGACTAATGCACCAGAGTAGTAATGAATATCTAAATATGTCTTCTTTTTTTTTTTTTTTTTTTTTTTTTTTTTTTTAGAGAGATTCTTCAGTCTCCATGTCAAGAATTGTGTTTCAATAAAAATAAAGTGTCTCATGTTTGGAGCACACACAAAATGTCTCAATGGATAAAAGCTGCCGTTGTTGTTGATGGATTTGAACTTGTGAGTATCATGTATACGTCAATCTTTACTAAGCATTTTTGTCAAGTAATGTCAGAAGAAACAGAGCCACTTCACAAACACTATTCTAAGGTCACAAGGAATATGCTGCAAATTTCCTGACAGTCCCATTTATCCCAGTATTCATCTGAACTTTTCTAATAAATGCAAGGCAGCTTGTTTTCCAGTGTGGACACAGCAAAAAAAAAAAATAAGTTTATAAAAATAAAACGAGATGGAACTTCAAAGCTTATGGGAAATTGTATTTTACTCAATAGATGACTATGGAATCAATTGTTTGTCCAAAGTATCCTATTCAAGTTCCATAGTTTGTAAACGTCTGATTACCATATTACATCATATCCACCATAAAACTCATTCTGTTTGGTTTTTTTTATAGGAAAATCTGATCAAGACACCTGAGTTGGGTGCCAGGTTTGTGTATTTGTGCAACCAATGTCAGTCAGTGCTGTGTTGTCGTGTGACCCCAGGGCAGAAGGCTGAAATTGTAGAGTTGGTAAAGAAGTTTGCTTCCTCCATCACAATGGCAATAGGAGACGGTGCCAACGACGTGAATATGATTAAGAGTAAGAAGTAGAGAAAGACTAAATTGAGACTATCAAAAAATAGATATTGCAGACATGTTAATTCAGTATTGTCACAAACTACATAGTGTCCAGATCTTAAAAAGTGACTACATCTCTCTCTTTCTTTCCCACATATCAACATAGTGGCACATATAGGGGTTGGTGTACGTGGTGTAGAAGATGGTCAGGCTGTACAGAATGCAGACTTTGCACTGGCACAGTTTCGCTTCTTGCGCAGACTGCTGTTGGTCCATGGCCACTGGTCTTACCACCGTATCTGCAGCTTTCTGAATTACTTCCTGTATAAAACAACTTCCTTTGCTCTGGTGAACATCTGGTTCAGCTTGTACAATGGCTTCAGTGCCCAGGTAAACCTACAGATTCCCCAGAACAGCTACTGATTGACTGAAGTTTAACTTTTCTTGGGTATAAAAATTTAACCTGTATTTTTTAAAAATTATTAGTTAATAGCGAAATAGCTGATGGTACAAAACTATGTCTGTATCTTGAATTTTTGCCTTTACACACAATTCACAGTTCTTATCAAAGGTGAGTTTTGAGTTATTGACTGTGCCCAAGTGTTTATCCAGACCTGCCAATCTTTATCCATTTTGCGTAGGGAATCTGCGTTTTAACACTGGCATATGCTGCTACGAATTATTACTCAAATATAAGCCAAAAGTCTTCGCTTTCCTCCAATATCTGTCAAAGTCAGAAAATGGTTTCTGCTTAAAAGATAAGCTAATGCATTGCCCTCACTTCCAGTCCAGTGAAATGGAGAAAGGACCCGGAGCCTCCAGAGCTAATAAGCCAAAAGTGCCTTCCTTCCATCACTTTACACCAGCAGCTGAATACACTGCACACAGCTAAACTTCCAAGTCTGTGCCTGTCACTGCTGTAACTAACTAACTAAACATGCTGCAAGCTGCTAACATTCAGGACGGTGAATGCACATTTATTTTTGAGTCAGTAAGTGATGCAGGCGGTGCTTAGACAACTGAAATTAGATACTTAAATCCGATGTATTCCAGATGCCCAATTCTTTTCCACACATCTTCCAGATGTATGTGCTTATGAGGAATTATATACTTATATAAATTAGACAATTCTTGCTCAGTTTGATCAGTTATTTTACTGCGTATGTGTCACATATTCTAGCCCTAATGCTGCTTAATGAGAAGTTAAATAAATAACAAAAGACAAATTAGCACTCGTTAGAACCACAACTGCAACTGCATTTGACTGTCAGAGAATAATGACAAAAGTAAAGAAATAAGATAGACATATTCTGTCCCTGTGTCCTCAGTGGTTGTGCCAGACACCTAAAATTTTATTTGTTTAGATACTGTAATAACACTTTATTGTCTGAAAGAAACACAAATCTGTTAATAACGTTTTTTTCAACAGGCTATTTATTGCTATGACACAAGTGAAATAAACACTAGACCAATGAAAATGTTATGCACAAAGTTAATGCAGTTCTGCTCATTTCTGTTTAGGAAAGAAACCATCAGAAACCAAGTAGCTGATTACACAATATCATAATGACTTTTGAGCAACGTCAGTTTATATACCAGAGCATTCTTTGTTGGCCTTCCCTCAAGCATATGGGTACTAATGATGGCCATATATCTCAAGACTAACTTGACAAAAAAAAACTGCAGCTAAAGTTTCAGAAGACACTTTATTCTCTCCCCATTGGAAAATACAATTTGGACCATTAAGTGAAAAATTGTGCTCACCTGAGATCAGAGTGTTACTGATCAGATGTGGACAGGGAATTGACCTCAGAACATGAAGCCATTTCTTGTTAGCTTAGTGCCTCTGGTGTTGGAAATGTGAACAGTGTGACAACTTACCCATGTAACAATGTACCCCTCTCTCCTCTACTAGTTCGTCTGATATCATATACACAGCTTACACTGTCTGTAAAGTATTTCGCAATTGCAAATATTTTTGGGTTTCAAGTAATATGAGATTTTACATTTATGGGCAATATTTGGACTAAAACATACCTTCTGTTGTGTATTACCCAGGTTATGTATGAGAGCTGGTTTATTTCCCTTTACTCCATTTTGTACACATCCCTGCCTGTTCAGTGCTTGGGTTTATTTGACCAGGTGAGTAGAACAGTTGGCCTAATCAGAACATTACAGTGATTTTTCATTTGCTGAATGATTCACATAAATCTGGGTACTGGTGCAGAACATGAGTGCTGAGAGCTGTCTACGCTGGCCAGAGAGCTATATGGTTGGACAGAAGCAGGAGCTTTTCAACCCCGTCACCATCTTTGTGACATTCATCTACGCCATCTATACCTCCATCATCCTCTTCTTCTTGCCCTTTGGGGTATTTCAGGACTCAGACTTAGACTATCAGACTTTGGCTGTTACTGTGGAAATGTCAGCTGTTTTCACAGCTACTGTTGAGGTATGTTTATTCTGAAAACTGTGTAAATTGTTGCTCCTTCTTTCAGAAGAATTTGAATGTGGATTTTCTGCTTTGAATTTTCGAATTTGGAAAATATTTTTCATCTATTTTAATTGTTGTTTTTATTTATACCTCTTAGATCAGTCTACAGACTAAATACTGGACTAAGTACAATTTTGCTGCAGTGTTCCTCAGTCTGGTTCTGTTTTTCCTGAGCACCATTATCCTTCATAGCCCTCGTCTGTTTACATCTTCCCCCAAAGACTACAATTTCTTTGGTAATCTCTTTATATCCATTCATTCATTCATATTCATATCTTCATATCAATTAATATTAACATAAATTTTAGATGTGGTGTAGAACAATTTGGCACGAATGGGTAAAAATAATTTAAAAAATTGTATCCTTGGTCAACAAACTAGTATTTGATCAGCAGTCTTGGGTATGTTACTGAAGATAGCATGACTATACTTAATAAAATAAAATAAAAAGTACAATTAAGCATAATAGGCACACAGTGGCTTAGTGGTTGGCATGTTCGCCTCACACCTCAAGGGTCCGGGGTTCGAGTACCGCTGTGGCCCTGTGTGTGCGGAGTTTTCATGTTCTCCCCATGCTGCGGGGATTTCCTCTGGGTACTCCAGTTTCCTCCCCCAGTCCAAAGACATGCATAGGAGGTGGATTGGCCTGTCTAAAGTGTCCGTAGTGTATGAATGGGTGTGCAAGTGTGTATGTGATTGTGCCCTACGATGGACTGGCACCCTGTCCAGGGTGTACCCTGCCTTGTGCCTGATGTTACCTGGGATAGGCTCCAGGTTCCCCTGCGACCCTGAAGAAGGAGTAAGCGGTAGAAGATGGTTGGATTTTTCATGTCTTTATTGAGAACAACTAAAAAAAACCCTCATAGTGCTTCTGGAAAAAGTATGTGAACCCTTGAGTTAATGACCTCAAAAAAGTTAATTGGAGTCAGGTTTCAGCACACCTGGAGTCTCGTTAAGAAAATGAGTTTGGAGGTGTGGACTACAGCTACTTTCCTGATAAAAACCACTCAAACTTTTGCTCTGCACAAGAAGCACACACTTATGTGAGCCATGTCTCGCCAAAAAAAGCTTTCAGAGGATCTACGATCAAGAATAGTTGATTTACATAAAGCTGGCAAGGGTTACAAAGTGATTTCAAAGACTTTAGAAATTAATCAGTCTCCATTCTACAAATGGAGACACTTCGGGACTGTTGCTACTCTACCAAGAAGTGGGCGCCCAGTCAAAATGACACCAAGAACACAACGAAGACTCATCAATGAGGTAAAGAAACAACGCCGAATGACAGCCAAAGATTTGAAGGCATCATTGGAACTGGCTAACATCTCTGTTCATGAGTGTACAATACGCAAAATATTGAACACGCAGGGTATCTACAGCAGGACACCACGAAGGAAGACACTGCTTACTAAAAAGAACATTGCTGCACGCCTGAAGTTTGCAAAAGAGCACATTGACACTCCACAGCGGTACGGGCAAAATGTTTTGTGGACTGATGAAACTAAGATTGAACTATTTGGAAAAACCACACAGCACTACATCTGGCATAGAAAGGGCACTGAATATCATCATGAAAACATCATCCCAACCGTAAAGTATGGTGGAGGAAACTTCATGATTTGGGCCTGCTTTGCTGCATCAGGGCCTGGCCAGCTTGCAATCATTGAGGGGAAGATGAATTGCCAAGTATATCAGACAATTCTTCTGGATAATGTGAGAATGTCTGTACGTCAGCTGAAACTGTATAGAAGTTGGGTGATGCAACAGGACAAGGACCCAAAACACTGGAGCAAGTCCACAACAGAATGGCTTCAGAAAAACAAAATCTGCCTTTTGGCGTGGCCGAGTCAGAGCCAACTGGGGTCAACCAGTTATAGGGTTCACTTACTTTTTCTACTGCCATTTTGAATGTTGAATGAGTGTGTTCAATAAACACATGAAAGATCAGAATTTATTTTGTGTAATTATTTTAGACACGTTATATTTGTCAATACCCCTGACTTAGATGAAGATCAGATCACATTTTATGACAAATTTATTCAGAAAACTATGACATTCCAAAAAGTTCACATACTTTTTCTTGCCACTGTATATAAATTTTATCCAAGTCTACTACAGGTATGGCAATGTATACCTTTTATTTTTGATGTGCTAGCATGTCTAAGTATTTTCAAAAAGACCTTAGGTGCCAGGTAAACTGTTCAAATACCTTAGGTGCCAGGTAAACTGTTTATATATATATATATATATATATATATATATATATATATATATATATATATATATATATATATATATTATATTAAGTTTCATATAATATTCAAACATCAGAATGGGGAAAGACGATCTTGATGACTTCGACCATGGTTATTGGTGCCAAATGGGCTGATTTCCGTGGATTTCCATGGAAATTGCTGATCTCCGTGGATTTTCACACACAACAGTTTCTAATGTTCACATAGAATCGTGCAAAAGAAATGATAAACCTTCAGTGAGCAGCGGTTCTGCTGCTGGAAATGCCTTGTTGATGACAGAGGGCATAAGCAAGTATTTCTTACATGGTTACATGTGTATAATGATAACTTTTGTCTTAAATGGCCGGACTGGTTCAGGCTGACTGGAAGGCTACAGTAACTAAAATAACCACTATTTAAAACTGGTGTGTAGAAAAGCATTTCCTAATGCACAACACATCAAACCTTGAGGCAGATGGGCTACAACAGCAGAAGACCATATTGAGTTCCACTCCTGTCAGCTAAGAACAGGAATTTGAGGCTGTAGTGCACACAGATTTACAGAAAATCAACACAGTTGAAGACTGGAAAAAGACCAAACAATTTTTTTTTCCCAATCTTCAACTGTCTATTCTCTGGATGTTTTTTGTTTTTCGCACGATTCTGTGTAAACTCTCCAGACTATTATTTCACATCCAAAGTATTGCAAGTCTGGACATCCTAGACAAAAAAGGCATAATCATTGTATCAGGCAATGTAATATTAAGTAGTGAGTATTTTTATAAAAAAAATTGTTAAAAATTATAAAAATGTGTCTTTGTTAAAAATAACACTGCATGCTAAAGGGTTTAGTTTACTGCTTATTCTTCTAAAATGTTATAAAAAATATCTCAGTCATACTTCATTTAATCATACTTTATCTTAGTCCAACTGCAGTCAATTAGAAATGAATAGATTATGCTTCAGTGAAAAGTTATGTAATGTAACGTAAACCATAAAATCTTAAATGCAATATGATTTTGCACTTTTTTTATTTGCAATTAAATGAAATAATCTATGTAACCTGTTAATACAAAGTTATATATACAGTATATAACTGTTTAGAATTGTAGCAATGTGATCTATATCAGAAAAAAAAGGATTGGTTTGATGTCCTTTGCCAGCTAAACTCCAGCTTTTGTGGGGTTTTTTGAGACTAGTAGGAAAGGTTTAAAATAAGCAGGCAGAAACCTACTGATTACAAGCAGGCATTCACTGGTACAGTATGACCTGTACTCTCAGATGGTCTCAAACAGACTATCCTCATTATTTTGGCAGGAGCTTCATTAAACGCCTTCACCAATCCTGTCGTATGGTTGGTATCATTTCTTACTAGCTGCACGGCTGTCTTGCCCTCGATTACAAGACGAGCTCTAAAAGTGATCCTGGTGGACCCCAACAAACACAAGGTGAGGGGACTCTTTATTAGGCTTACAGCAATAGGGATTATGTCTGTCCAAAATCTTTAACATGCAGTATAACAATTTTGTACATCTCTTTTAGATCCATTCATTAAAGGAGCCAATTGTGCTACAGTCATGGATCAGGAAAGACTCTCCTCATGACCATTTGTCCTAAGTAAAATCCTCGAGGCCCTATTGAGCCCACTGTGGATGAGACGGGTTTCTCTACTAAACATACTGTATGGGAAGCACAATCAAAATACCCTCCAAGAACATTAGCATGATATTATCTTAGACAGGACTAAATAGATTCATGGATTGCTTTTCGATAAAAACAGACTAAACTGAATTTTTCCGTTTCTGTATTGTGTAAGACACTAGGCCACGTTAATTAAAAGTATATCTTTGTATGTGTACGTACGTGAAAAGATCCAGGTTTATTTTAGGAGTATTTTATCCACTGTTAGGTTAAACCACATGTTAGTTACAAATAGAAATATGAGCTATAGTTACATAGCTTAAAGACTTTGTAAACATTACACATCTCTCATCTATCATTTATGCAGATTCTCAAGCCACTGTAACACATTCATATTTTTACTGCACTGACACGGGCGGTCAGTCAACTTTTTTGTTGAGAGTCAAAAAAGGCAAGAAAGAGAGAGAATAGTTTAAAGGGGAGAGCGACACTTATTTGGGCAGGAGGAAAATAAAATATGGATCATGGGTCGTGATATGGAAGATAAGTGATGAATGAATGGTGTTTGTTTTGTGCCACGCATAATTCATGAATGTTGTTCTTCATTGACCTTTCAAGTGCCTTTGATACTTAAGAAAGCATATGGTTTGTAGAAAACATGAAATAAGGATAATGTTATTATATACTATAGAGGCATTTTTATTTATATGTTTATAAACAACAAAAACAGCAACAAAAAAGCACCAAAAAAAAAAAACCCTAACTGCAGTCTCCCCAGTGTATTTTTTTTTTCTGTTAGAAATTATTATTCTAAAAATTGTAATTTTACTGGAAACTTAAAACGATTTTGGATATTGACAGTTTAAAATGGATATTTGGGACATTATACTGTACAAACACGTTTAGCAAATTAATAAAACCCTTCAACATGCCCATTCTACATATTCCTGATGTTATGTTATGGTTATATAAAGGGATGTGTTCAACGATTTTCAAATAAAGGATAAAAAATTCACATATTCCTAATCAGTTGATGATAATACTCTTTTTAATTGAACCATACAGCGGTTAAGTATTCAATTATATGTCGCCGTACTGCGCAACACTGCCCTCCCCTGTATCCGGTCTTAAACAATATAGAAAATGTGAAATGTGAACAGTGAACTGCTCTTGGAAAGGTGGAGTATTTTTCCATATGCAATATTCTTCTTAAACATGTGATGTAAACGTTTTCCCTATCATATATTCAATTGAGGGGAAAAAACTAGACTCATGGTTGCTAGGAGACATCATTCTTTAAAAGCCTGAATACATGGTTTAAATCTGAAGCCTTATGTAGATTTGCTAATGCTTCACTATTTCTGGATATCGTTTTAGTTATTAGGAAAATTGACTCTAAACTTTCAGAATGTATCTGGAGAAATAAATATCATTATCTTATAAAAAGAAATTATTCTTCGACACCCACAGCAGAAAGAGACTTAAATGCTTTAGATTTTAACATTCTTCCATCTGGTGATTTATCTAGCAACTTTTTTGAACATGCATTAGCACATGCGTTGAACATGAACATGAGTTGTACAATGAAATGCAATTGTAGACACTGTTTGTATGTCAAAGTGTGTGTATCAGGTTTGTAGGTGTAATGCTTTCGTACTTATAATTATTTGTAATGCTTTTCAAGTCGACAGATTATTTATTTATTTACTTAATTTTTACACAAATGCCCATATTTATGTTTCACGAGTACAGATTATTTTTACAGGTTCACTTGTTATTTTTATTTAATAAGTATAAATTCTATGAATTCATAAAATAATGGCATTAAAATGGTCTCATATGTGTGTTTATTTATTTATTTATTTTATCTGGGATGTTGGTTGTCACATCAAAAATGCGGCATAATTCTTTGTCTGTAAATTCCACCTTTGAAATAATTCATGTACAGTATTTTCCCATATGTCAGCTAAATATAAATCCACTTAAAGTATAAATGAAAGGGCTGAATTCTCAGATTTGCTGTGTTGAGTGTTTTAGCTACAACAATAACACAACAGCCCATTATGGTTTGAGAGTTATGCTTGAATGCAGTAGATATTAATCACAATGAGAACAAAAAATGTAACAATTAGATACCTTTTTTTTTTTTTTTTTTACAAAAATATGTTTTGTGCTAAACCTTATTTAAAAAATAGAGAAAAATATTATGAAAGGAAAACATGTACATGATGTTTATCCAGACCAGATGTGAATCACTTGCTGTAAATAGTTGACTTCACATGAGTCACTTATTTTGAGCACATGCAAACACGTGTGCTATCCATTATAATGTTAAGAAAATAGCTCATTCAAACTAGGTATATTTGATCAGCTAGGTTTTATGAATGCATATTTCAACTATATGGGTGGCACAGTGGTGAAGATGGGTAGTGCTGCTGCTTCACAGCTCCAGGGTAAATGGTTCAATTCTGAGTTCAGGTTGTCCATGCGGGTTGTCTGGTTTCCGCTGACTGCCATTACGTGGATTGGCAACACTAAATTTATATATGAATATGCCCTTTGACAGACTGGTATCCCATTCAGGGTGTGTTCCTCCTCCATGTACAGTGTTCGCAGGGATATGTATGTCCTTCATTGATGTGTAGCACAAGAGGTTGTATTTTGTGTGTTTGTATTTTGCGAATTTTCTATTGGGTAAAGCTGAATATTGGTTTTCTAAAATGCTCTACGGTTCATAAAGTATAATTAGCTTTTCTCTTGCTGTCTAGGATATGTGATGGTTTTTACAGGGCTAAAGTTGTAACCTGTGTCAAAAAATTGAGCCCTAGTTCCATGCCTTTACAAATGGCAAAATGCATAATGACTATTTATCCTCTAGGGCTTTGTGGGAGGGGTCCAATCTTATCCGCAAACGGCCAGTGTGGGTGCAGGTTTTCATTCCAACCAAGCAGGAGCCACACCTGATTCCACCGGTTTAATCAGTTGATCTTGGCTTTCAATAGACTCCGGTGTGGCTTCTGCTTGATTGGAATGAAAACCTGCACCCACACCAGATAAGATTGGACACCCCTGCTCCAGGGTATATCATTTGAACACTGATCCTCAGCTGTGCATTATGAAATGAAATGTCACCTCTTTTCCTTTTGTTTCTTCTCTGCTTAGACCGTTCCCTCTATCTTTCTTTCTAGTGAAACTGGCTGTCATCTTAATTCATGATAGCTTGATGGGTTATAGTTGAGGGAGACCACAGTGCAACTCAGTGATTCAGCCTGCATATGTGTAGATAAAAGAGCATTTATGCTTGCTTGCAATTGTTACAGGATTGTTGGTGGTATTTTTGCATTCACTGCTTTGCAACCAAAATGAAACGTGCCACATATGAATTAACAATAACCAGTAATTACAGTTCATAAGAGGTTGGTACATAAATAAACCAGGATGAAACCAGCAATAGTTTCTAGGAATTCTGACAAGCAAGCGCCATTTTGTTTAATAAAAATGAAACAACAAGAAAGTCTATAAACATTGCCCTACTACTGTGACAGTGTTACCCATTTGTTATTTACTTGTTATTCTTTTCGTACTTTGGTTCATGTGAATTCTGACTAATTTGCAATTAAGAGATCATACTGCATTATCAAGGATAGACATGTAAACGTGGTAAAACAATTTTTGCAACAGTACATGCACACACAATCAATTTAAAACAACACTGGTAAAAAATAGAAACAAAGACACCTCCAACAACATTTTAATCCCACCCAGCCCGAATCTTCCCATCCTGTCATTTCAAGCCCTTGCCCTTCCTAGGTCAGGCTTACGCTGATGTCAAGAGAAATCTTATCATCTGACTACTGCTCACACTGCATAAATCTATGATGCAGTAAGGAAAATCACCTCACAATGGTGCAGAAATTTTGATGAGCATGTACAGATTTATTTACTTAAACTTTAAAAATGAACAAACGAAGTAACCACAAGATACTGATGATAGCCATGACATTAGTGGTCCATGCTAACTAGGGGTCTGATCTCCATGTAGGATCAAGACACCGCTCACATTACACATTGTACAGTTACATTTTCTGACATATCAGATATTTCTGGTGATCAATGACATCTCAGTGGATTGTATTATTTGTGCACTGTTTTCCCTCTCACACTTTTCCTCTCCTATGAGATTTACCATCCGATTGCCACTGACAGCTAAATCATCCCATATCACAACCCCAATTCTGAAAAAGATGGGACAGTATGGAAAATGCAAAAAAAAAAAAATAGAAGTCATTCTGAAAATTCAATTGACCCTGTACTACAGTATCTCACAAAAGTGAGTACACCCCTCACATTTGTGTAAATATGTGATTATATCTTTTCATGTGACAACACTAAAAAGAAATTAATCTTTGCCACAATGTAAAGTAGTGAGTGTACAGCTTGTGTAACAGTGTAAATTTGCTGTTCCCTCAAAATAACTCAACACACAGCCATTAATGTCTAAACCGCTGGCAACAAAAGTGAGTACACCCCTAAAAGAAAAGGTCCAAATTGGGAACAATTAGCCATTTTCCCTCCAAGTAATCATGTGACTTGTTAGTGTTACAAGGTCTCAGGTGTGAATGGGGAGCAGGTGAGTTAAATTTGGTGTCATCGCTCTCACACTCCCTCATACTGGTCACTGGAAGTTCAACATGGCACCTCATGGCAAAGAACTCTCTGAGGATCTGAAAAAAAGAATTGTTGCTCTACATAAAGATGGCCTAGGCTAGAAGAAGATTGCCAAGACACTGACAGTGAGCTGCAGCATGCTGGCCAAGACCATACACTGGTTTAACAGGACAGGTTCCACTCAGAACAGGCTTCGCCATGGTCGACCAAAGAATTTGAGTGCACATGCTCAGCGTCATATCCAGAGGTTGTGTTTGGGAAATAGACGTATGAGTGCTGCCAGCATTGCTGCAGAGATTGAAAGGGTGGGGGGTCAGCCTATCAGTGCTCAGACCATACGCCACACACTGCATCAAATTGGTCTGCATGGCTGTCATCCCAGAAGGAAGCCTCTACTAAAGAGGATGCACAAGAAAGCCAACAAACAGTTTGCTGAAGACATGCTGACTAAGGACATGGATTACTGGAACCATGTCCTGTAGTCTGATGAGACCAAGATAAACTTATTTGGTTCAGATGGTATCAAGCATGTGTGACGGCAACCAGATGAGGAGTACAAAGACAAGTGTGTCCTGCTTACAGTCAAGCATGGTAGTGGGAGTGTCATGGTCTGGGCCTGCATGAGTGCTGCTGTCACTGGGGAGCTACAGTTCATTGAGGGGACCATGAATGCCAACATGTACTGTGACATACTGAAGCAAAGCATGATCAGTATGCAGTATTCCAGCATGAAAACGACCTCAAACACACCTCCAAGACAACCATTGCCTTGCTAAAGAAGCTGAGGGTGAAGGTGATGGACTGGCCAAGCATGTCTCCAGACCTAAACCCTATTGAGCATCTGTGGGGATCCTCAAACGGAAGGTGGAGGAGCACAAGGTCTCTAACATCCACCAGCTCCGTGATGTCGTCATGGAGGAGTGGAAGAGGACTCCAGTGGCAACCTATGAAGCTCTGGTGAACTCCATGCCCAAGAGGGTTAAGGCAAGGCTGGAAAATAATGGTGGGCACACAAAATATTGACACGACTGTGCATGTCCTTCATCGCCTTATTTTGTGCTTCATAATGTCCCACACATTCTCAATCGGAGGCAGGTCAGGACTTCAGCAGGCCATGCTAGCTCCCACACTCTCTGTTTACACAACCATTTGCTTGTAATCCAGGCTGACTATGTTTTGGCGTTGTCCTGATCTGGATGGCAGCATATGTTGCTCCAAAATGTGTACATATCTGTCTGCATTAATGGTGCCTGCACAGATGTGCAAGTTACCCATGCCATGGGTACTGACAAACCCCCCTAACATGACAGACGCTGGCTTTTGGACCTGACGCTGATAGCAGCTTTTCCTCTTTGGCCCAGAGAACACAACAGCTGTTTTGTCCAAAAACTATTTGAAAAGTTGACTCATTGGACCACTAAACACCATTCCACTTGCTGTCCATATCAGATGAGACAGCTGCTTCAGGCGCTTATAGACAGTGTTGATGTATGACTTATTGCATAGTAACTTAACTTGCATCTGTGGATGCAGCGGCGAATGGTGTTGACTAACAAAGGTTTATCAAAGTATTCCCAAGCCCATGTCAGGATCTCCATTACAGACTCATGACAGTTTTTAAAGCAGTAATGTCTGAGAGATCGGAGATCACTCACATTCAGAAGTGGTTTTCAGCCTTGCCGTTTATACACAGAGACTTGACTACAGTCTTTGAAACGTTTAAATATTGTGCATTGTAGAAGATGAAATGCCCAAAATCCTCCCGATTTGTATTTGGGGAATTTTGTTCTCAATGAGTTAGATTATTTACTGACGCAACTGTTGGCAGATTGGCGAGCCTTGACCCATCCTTGCTCTTGAAGGACTAGGACATTTTTGGAGGCTCCTTATATATTATGATTAGACGATTGCCTCACCTGTTTCACATCACCATCTTATTTCAACCTGTCACATTGGTATTAGTCCTAAATTGCCCCATCATAACTTTTTTGGAACATGTTGCATGCGTCAATTTCAAAATAAAGTTTGCCTTCAAAAACTATGCAGTTGATTAGGAAAAAAATCAAATACCATGTCTTTATAAATTTTTATCTAAATACAAGTCAAAATACATTTACAAATCACTCCTCTTTGTTTTTATTAGCATTTTCCATACTGTCCCAACTTTTTCAGAATTGGGGTTGTAGGACATCTAGCCAACTTCAGCCCACAGGGAATGTTTTTTTTATTTATTAAGCATTAATAAGAATGGAGTCATTCGTAAATCTTGGGGACATTTACACAAGATATTTGGTATTCATGAAAATCCTGTAATTTCAGAAGAACATTTGTATACTACTCGTGCTCCTGAGTGTGTGAGAACTTACACATGAGGAGACTAATGTAAGTCTCAACTAATTGCCTTTAATTCATATCATTTTCATGGATTATTGCTCTTTATTATATAGAATTTACTGTCAAGTTTAATTTTCTTATTTTTTTTTTTATAACATTTACAGTATTTAGCAGATGCCCTTATCCAGACTTATAGAAGTGCTTTGGAGACTCTCTCAAAAACATATCCTCATGTTAGGTCAGGGAATAAGAGTGTCAGTGAGAAAACCAGTTGTTTTATATTATTGACACCGATTAAAGAATATGAAAAAAAGCAAGCTAACAGAATAAAAATTACCATTTAATTATGACAAAAGAAATGGCATTTTATAAAAGGAGGATGGGACGGTCAGCTGCACATAGCTGTAAACTGTAAACAAATGCCTCAGCTGATGAATGATTCATCAAATTTTTATTTAATTTTAATTTAAAACAGTTTTTATTTCATTTAAATTTAAAACAGGTACTTACTGCATGAGGGAAAGGATGTTTAAAGACTGGTATAAAACTTTTAATGTCATGCAACACTTCCAGCACATCAGCCGAGACACTTAAAACTGTTTAAAACTAGCAGTTTCCGTGTGTGACCTGCTTGGATGTCATACCATTTTTCTTTTTACCTCACTTAATTCACACCTAATACTTTGCTGTCATTTCTCTCTAGATTCCGACCTTTTCATAGGCTGTTACACTGATATATATTTTTTCTTGGCATCATTTTAGTTGTAATTTTGAGTTTCCAGCCTTCTGTGCACTTGACCTTTTATGAAGTGTTGTGAGAGTCACTAAAATGCAAAGGAGCTGTGTCAGGAACATGCTTTGCACTTTACGGGTGATCAACATTCCCACACCAGTACGAAGATAATCAGTGTTTCCGAAACATTTTAAAATCCACTGGAAAATATTTGTTCATTTTGACAAATGCAAACATATACACACAAATTTCCTGAAAGATTGAAAAAGGATTGCACTATGTGCACATTATGTCATGCAGCTTGTTTGCTAAATGGGAAAATGTCAGCCAATATTGTTTTACATCATTGTTACTGTGATCACTGAAAGTTAATATTCCACAATTATAGCTTTAGACAGATTATTCAGACATTCTATCTAGCCTGTCAATTAATGATTTAGTTTTGTTGACTAATGACGGGTGGAAAGTTACATAAAGGCAAGTGAGAAGTGAAATTGTTCATCACAAGAACGGAGAATCACTTAGAGCTGGTGCTAAGGCACTGATGAAAGAAAAACGGCAGATGACTTTGTACCAACATCTTCCCAGTTAGCAAAAGAGGTGTTTGCGATGTTGTCGAGACCTAACTTTTGTGCTGTCTACATCACTCCAAACTGGTAATGTAAGCCTGGTTTAAAGTGCAAGCTGTTCCTGCTTTAGTCTCGACTACATTCATGCAGATATACGTCATCATTTACATTGTTTAGGGCACTTGAATGACATTAAAATGAAAAAAATAAATATAATAAAAATTAAATGCTAAAATCCATAGAACAAACTTGCTTTGGTTGATATTCACGTTAACAATCCTACAAAGTATGCAGTCAAATTGATCCATTGTTTTCCTTCACTGCTTTTAACTTGGTCAAACATTGCTTTATGTCTTCCATGGGAACATTCAAAATGTCTTCACATTGTTAAGCAATGTTAACACCATCACATACAAAAAAGATTAACAAAATAAAAGAACATAGACTATGAAAAACATTATAAAGTCACAAGTTGCTGGAGTAATCATTATAATTATTGTTAATTTCACATAGATTACATAAACTGGGAAAATAAATTGAGGTATTTCAGAATTAATTGTCAGCACGAGCTTGCCAGGTCCTTGTGTTTACCATAGGGTAGGACATAAGAAGGAAAAGCATGTGCATTTACATCATCTGGACTCCTCAACATTTTACTGATTAGAAGTGAAGAGAGGATCTGAAACAAGTCCAGTTGAAAATAGCCACAAAGTATATGTTCAGTTCTGATTTCATTTTATAATCAGATTCTGGACTGGTGATTGGTGAGAAATGTAAAAGTAGAACTGAACGTGTATAAGAATAGAGTGTCAAATCTGTGAAGGGCTGGTGAATATGTTAGTACAAAAGAGGTAGAGGAAGGCAACCAAAGACAATGCCATCTGAACAAATAGACCCATATATATATATATATATATATATATATATATATATATATATATATATATATATATATTTATTTATTTTTTACATGTATAGATAATACAGTTTAAAAATGTATTCAATAATCAGGCATATTTATATCAAATCCACATTAAATTTATTTCTTAGTTTTGTGAACAGGTTTTAATCCGGGATTGAATTTTAATTCATAAAAATGTTTTCTCCATCCACAATGCCATCTGAATGAATAAACCAAGATGAAGTGAATAGACTAAAATGCTCAAAATGATTTTCGCTTTCTAGCAGTTTCTTAATACAGTTTAATTAATTAATAAGTAATAATAATAATAATAATAATAATAATAATAATAATAATAATAATAATAATAATAATAATAATAATGTGTGTCCACAACTTAGTAGGCATGGGAACGAGATAATTATTCATGGCCATGACTTACAGTAATTAATTATGTACAGTAATTAATACTAAATTGTGCATGTAAACTACTATTATGTGTATATCCTAATTAACACAGATGAGCTGCAGTTTTATGCGGCTGCACCTAGTTTTCTCATTTTTTTGCGTTGCTAAGTCATGGCCATGACTTCATTATTTTGCTTTCCCAATTTAATGCGCTCGTGACCATGTATTTAAAAATATTTTAAATAGGGATATAATTAGAAGTGCTCCATAGAAATTTTGACAATATTCTGTTTGTTGTTTACTGCTTTTTTTGTACTGCTGTAGGTCCTTCAATGTTAAAGTGCGATTATTACTGGATCTTATTTAAGTAGAATCCTAAAATTGAAAATAGCCTAATCATGGACCAACAATTTTCACACATGATTTACTTTTTGAAAATTTATTATGGATATTATTATTGATTATTGTTCATTGTTCACCATTGTTCACGCCATACAGAGTACATCCAAGTAGCAGTGCGATTGCAGAGCCCATGCAGCTGGGGCATACGCGAGTGAGGAAGGAGGAACGAGAGATAAGGCGCAAAGAACACAGGTGTTTCTACTATGGGCAACCTGACCATCTCATAGGACAATATCCGGTCAATACCAAACCCCAAAAAAAAAAAAAACCCTGCCGCAAGCAGGAGCTGTCTTAGGCCATGTATCAGGATCACATCCAATGCACTGTGAAGTACCAATATCCTCTGCCACTAGTCTCCACAGCCCTAGAACAGCTCAGATCTGCTCAGTTTTTCACTAAGCTGGACTGTCACAGTGCATACAGTCATGTGAAAAAAAATAAGTACACCCCATGAAAACTGTTGACTTTTTTGAAGTATTTGGACAAGCAACATTTAATCATATTTGAAACAGTGCCTATTAATGTAGTTGATACACAAAACCACAAGTAAAATGAGCATTTTCAATCATTTATTCAACAGAAAAATCAATAGATGTGATATTCTTCTCTGCAAAAAGTAAGTACACCCTGGGCAACAGAAGCAAGTATTGCCCCCTTTAGCAGAAATAACTTCCTGTAGGCGTTTTGCATAACCGTCCACCAGTCTCTGACATTGGCTTGCTGGATTTTTTGACCACTCTTACATACAATATTCCCCCCACAACATTTCAATGGGATTCAAATGCGATGCGGACTTTGTCTAGGCCATTCCATGACCCTCCAATGGCAAACTGTGGTCTTGCAAAGGCTTTTATTCCTGGCACGCCTCCTGGCACGCCTACAATCTCTTTCGGATTGTAGAAGCATGCATTTTGACACCAACATTTGCAAGACTACCTAGCAGATCCTGTGATGAACTTTTGGGGTTCTTTGAGATTTCTGCTCTTCAGACAGTCTGCTCTTGGGCTGAATTTGCTGGGACGGCCAGTCCTGGATAAATTGGCAGTCGTTTGAAATATGTGCCATTTGTAGATTATTTTCCTTACAGTGAAATAATGTTTCAAACGTTTTTCTTTTAATCTTTAATCAATTCATCTTTTTTAAATCCCTTGCCTGACTCATAGGCATCCACAACCTTGTATCTGAAGAACTTACAGAACTTTTTAGATCTTTGAATGATGACACCACACACCTCAATAGCAAAGGAAAAACCAGACCCTAGATATGAGACAGGTATAAATAAGACAGGTTCTACCTGCACTCCCTAAGCAGGTTCTAATCACTGGCACCCAATCTTGAACACTTGATTCTAATTATATGGATTTGAAAGTGTGATACATGTAGGGGTGTACTTACTTTTTCCATGTGAGTGATCTGTTTGTGTTTTTTAAAAATTACTGCAAAATGTCAATTTTATGTATCATTTGATACTGTTAATATTATATTAATAGGCCCTGTTTCAAAGATGATCAAATTTTGTCCAAATATGTAAAAACTAATAATAATAATAATAATAATAATATAAAAAGCCAACACTTTCAATGGGGTATACTTATTTTTTCACATGACTGTACAACATGGTTGTAACAAGCTCTTTGTCCCTGTCCATCTTTGAACTTGGCTTAACATCTGGGTGCACACCTTTTTAACCAAAGGGCATCCAGGCTCCCAATGTACCTTCTATCTCTTACAGGACAGATATTGTTGGCCACGCATGTTTGCAAATGTGCATTGTATCTTCTTGCTCAGCATGTGCCCAAGTCGAAGGTACCCAGAACCCTACCTGCCGGCAAACTTGTCCCACTTTTTGGCAAACCAAAAAAAAAGAGTTAGTGACCGGGGTCCTAAGTTCACGTCTCAAGTCTGTGCCAATTTTATGGAGAAATTTTATGGATAACATGTGCTTCAATGGAAGGGATAAGACTGACATTTTGACCACGGTCAATATCACAAATTTACTCACATTTAAATTGTGACCGAGAAATACTGCAACATTTTGAGTATTGAATAGTTTTCAAATAAACAATTTTCAGTTCATTTTCAGTTTTTAAAAGTCACAGATTTTTTTTTATTTGGTCTCAGGTTTTAGGTCTCCACTGTAGTTTATTGGACTTTATTGGAAGGTTATATATGAAATCATGGTTGTATTACTGTGTGGAGGACAGGACACTTTCCTCTGGGACTACTTGAGGCATCACTTAAATGAGGTCCAGAACAAAATGAAGGAAAATGTATATTTCTCATTATGAGATATTGAGATTATGATTAAGCATATATATGAAAATTGAGTCCATTTCTACCTTAACATTGTCTTGTTGTATTGGTAATATTTCTTTTATTCTTTCTAGAAATAAACGCTTAACATTCGCAAAATTATCTGTCAAGAAAATAAAAAAAATGTCTTATTAGAAATGAGCAAACATGTCTAGAACTATGCTTAATAGTCTTATCATCATCTCATAATGAGAAATATTACAATAATATTCTAAAAGGTCTAGCTGCAGTTGAAGGTAAAAGGCACTCAGCTGTCTGCATAGTTGCCACCTTCCACTTTGCAGTGTGGCACTTTGCAGTCTAACTGCACTGACTATAAATGTGTGAGTGAAATAAAGGTTTTGCCTTTGGTGTATATAGTTGTTCTGTGGTGTGCTATAATCCTCCCTTGATAACACTGGACTGGACTGGCAAGCAGAAAAATCTTTGGTATCAGTGGCTGGTTAATAAACCGCCCAGCACAGTGAGGAAGGTTCCCTCACAAAGAAAAGTTATCTTATGTACACATGAAATTGCGCCTGATTTGTGTCATGAGTGCCACTTCTAAGGCTCGAAACTTAGAACAAAATGAGTCCCTTTGCATTATTATACCTTTACCCAGCAATGAGTTAAATAGCAGAAATGCTAAACAGTTGCATCTTGTTTGTTTGGAAACTGTGCAGTACCTCTTCACAAGTCGTGAACCTTGTGGGTGTGGTGATTACGGTTACTGTCTGAAATCCCACAGTGGAGATGAAAGCTGAGGGTGTGAAAAAGACCTTCTTCCCCTTCTTTTTCTGCCCAATCATTAGAGAGGATTTTCTCCAGAAGGTTCACTTTAAAAAAAAATAAATAATAATAATAATTCCTTGTAGCGTTGTCAATTGATTTTACTTTATAATGCATAAAGTCTCTTCATCGACAAAATCTCTCACGTATGCATATCATATCACAACAGTAAGAAGAAATAGAAATGTTACGTCTCAGTTACCCGCATCAGTATTACAAAGTTAAAGAGATTATGTGGAATCGAGCATGAAGAGTAAGGTACAAAAACAAAAATGAATCAGTAGGTTTTTCTCCTTTGGTTATGTATCAGATGCCTTAAAATTTATATATATATATATATATATAATTTTTTTATTTTTTTTATTTTTTTATGTAAAATAGCAAAGTCTAAGCCTGATTGGGTTTTTTGTTTGTTTGTTTTTGTTTTCTTCTGGTATTTTTTTTATTTTATTTTTTATTTATTTATTTTTTTGCCAATCACAGGAGTAGATATATGTATTGTGTACATTAAGGCAAATGCTGCTCAAAAAAATAAAGGGAACACTTAAACAGCACAATGTAACTCCAAGTGTTCTCTTTATTTTTTTTGAGCAATATATTTTATAGTCAATTTGACTGGAGGTTTGCTTTTTTCACCAAGATTTCAATTGGTTTTACAGCCTTCCTACTTTACACTACACCATTTTCTCCACAATTTGGTCACCTGGCAATTCCCATCCACCAGCCAGCTCCCCCCATCAAAAGACAGCTACCAACTAGGGAGGCTAATGGCTAGCACATTGCTTCATTTTGTTCCTAGGATTTCAGTAGTAATTCACTGATTTTCACAGCAATGCACTGCTATGATCAGTAGGTGGCAGTGTAATCCCATAGATTCTGGATAATGACAGGGAAGCACAGGAGGATTTGGTTGTCAGTCATGTGCTGATTGTAATTACAGAGACTGTGCTTTCCTGCACTACACAGGCATGATAGTAATTATTTTTGCTTTTGACAAGTGGGGTTAAACGTCCCTGGAGCATGCTGCCATCTCTGTGCATAATAAATTGAAATAGCATGTCTGCAATTTCATTGCTGGGAAGGGTAAATGAATTATGCTTCACCTTTGGTGGAGATCAAGACATCTGCTTCAGTTCCTCACTTTCATTAGTACTGAGAATGATCTGAGAAGTGCCATTAAACAGCCATTGCGTAACTGCAGTACTAAATGGGAGAAGAAGAGTGAAGTCTTGGATATACAATGAGGCAACTGTTGACGTGTGTATTACTGCCAGGTTACATGTTTTACTTTGGCCTGTTTGTGTACACACCCGTGTGTTACTTGTGGTCCATTGTTGCTGTAAGGTGGCTACTGAGGGTCCAAAAGGCTCTTTTGAAGACTCCAACTGACTTCAGGTGCACACGGGTCTGATTTTTGCCTGTTGTCCTACTTAAAGACTGCATTGATGAGAAGTGTTGCCGATTGTTGGTAGCAAGTGGGATTGCATGGCACATTGTGTATGATGTCTGAAGGAATTAGCACAGTTGAGTACACCTGGGAGGAAGCTGTTCTCCTCACGCTTTGGAGAAATTGGCAGTGGAGGTGCCAGACAGCCCAGGGCTGCTTCCATGGCCTTGCTGGTGTTCATCATGCAAACGGTTAGGGCAACGACGTCGGGCATTCATGAAGAAGTTGCTCACTGTGCTGAGCTCTAGACCCAGCTGTTGTGCAATGGTCAGCTGCATTTCTTTGCTGGGCCGCTTGTTCTCCTTGAAGATGGCAATAAGTGTGCGTCGCTGCAGGTCAGTGAACACAAGACGTTGCTTTTTAGGGACTGTGCTGCGTTCCTTCAGCTGCTCTTGCTCTTTTCGCTTACAAGCTGCAGAAATAACAGAACAAGAGGAAAAGGAAGATGGAATTATGAGTGAGGGTCTGTCATTGACCCATAACATCTACAGCACCATGAACTCACTGTGCTCCACAATCATTCGCATCATCAGTGTTATACTGTACTGCTGAACTTAACTAATTTTCAGTCTTGTTAGTTAATTGAAAATTGTGACCAATTACATGTTTATGAATTGCACTGGCAAATGAGAGTAGCCCAATGATGTTGTGCAGTATGGCAATACCTACACTACACAAAAAGCCGAATACCTGATTCAATGATTCAGCCTTCATGAGCATATGTGTGAAATCAACTAATATGACTGCATTAGAAGCTATGTGCTTGAAGGCAATTCTGTAATCTCTGACACAATGTACTCTTCACATTATAATATTTTTAAGAAAGGACAGAACTGTGTGGAATACACCTTAATATAATATAAAATAGAAAGCTTTAATATACTTTTTATTTGTTTTTTTTAGTACAGTTGTCTTTGCTTTATGGTGGTTCACTCTGACAAAAATCAACCTGAAACGTGTTTGTTTGTTTGTTTGTTTGTTTGGTTGGTTTTTTTTAGTTGTTGTTGTTTTTCAGTCGAGGTTAATTTCTGGATATCAAAGATATGAAAGTTTTGTAACTTCTGAGCTGTAAACACTTCTGAGCAGGAGAAACAAGACCACAGCTCTGTTTATGACACTGTTCATTTGTAAAACACCCAACTGGACCCTGTACTTCCATATTTGGATAAAATGGATTCACACTTACCAACTGTACACCTGTTCCAACATAATACATCAGGCTGGTTCTCCAAGGTCGACTGTCTGCAGAGTTTACCTCCAATCTCAAACAGCAGACTTATTTCTGTGAAAATTTCAGTTTCGTATCTGGTCCCCCACCAGAGGTCCTCAACCAGAAACTGAGGGAAAATTGCACTTTCTCGCCTCCATAAAAAAAGAGAAGTCTAAAACCTGAAATGTTCTGCATGAACACTATATTTACCCAGGTACCCCCTAAAAATTAAGACTGAGACTCAAAGCCTTCACCCTGTCCAGAGTGTACCCCGCCTTGTGCCCTATGCTCCCTGGGATAGGATGGACTCAAACCCTTCCCACTACAAATTGACCCCTAAAAGTGGAACTGTGAGCAATCTTGAGCATTAAATTGGACTTAAGTTATGTGCGAAGTGTTTATACATGCCCAAGTACTTTGTAACATGCTCTAGAGATCAGTTTTTATTTCAAGGAGCTAGGCCCATCCTGGGCTGAGATATTGAGGTTTCGGTAAAAGTCTGTATAACCAAAATTTGCTTGCTGTCTGCCATGAAACAAAGATGGACCTGGCTATCTAACATTAAGCAGAAGTTGTCCAGAAGAGCCAAAAGAGCTAATAAAAGAACCACAAGGTTTTTTTTTTGGTTACCGAGATTACGGGTGAGGTTATATTTAGATCTACCGTAGCATCAATTATCTACATTAATAATTATATCAGCATAAAATCCTCACAAGGATACTAAGATAAATGTGTGTGTGTGTGTGTGTGTGTGTGTGTGAGAGAGAGTGAGAGAGAGAAGAGTGAGAGAGTGAGAGAGAGAGAGAGAGAGAGAGAGAGAGAGAGAGACTCAGTGATAAACTGGCATCCAAATCCAATTCTAACCTTGCACTACTTTCTGGGTGAACTATGACCTTGATTAGAAAGATGAATGAGTAATTATGAGCTCTTTCCTCTATTCCCTAGAGATCCTAATTTTCCAAATCATGTTTCTTTTTGGAAACATGCCTCTTTGGCATCCCGCCTACAGTACTTTACCTAAATACAATCTCAAACTGTTGTAGACTGTAACCATATTTTCACAGTATAGATGGCCTACAATTTACTTTGACTAATAACGTACACTCTGTTTATCGCTCGGTTTCTGTCACGGTTAACTGAATGGTAGCCATTGTCATCGATGAAATTCTAATTATCGAAAGGTCAATCCAGTGACAGGGCTAGAGCAGAAGGTTAAAAAGCAAATGTGCAAGCAGCTGTTCAGCAATTCATAAACCAAACTGTTTAGTCTATATTTACACTGTATTACAGACCATCATGCTCTTTGTTTATAATAGGCTACAGTAAATGCAGGTCTGTTGCAAAAGACTGATCTGATCAATATAGTATTAATGATAAAGATTAACAGCATTAATGTTTTAATGGTACGCTGTAAACCCAATGAAATTCATCAGTTGGGTTGGGTGTAAAAATATGCGGTTATGCTACATTTAGCATATCAATTATCTTAAAAAATTTCTTCTTTTTAACATGTAAACAAATAAACAAATCATTTAATTAATCAAGTAAATTAATTAATTAATCCAGTTATAATGAGCTACAGTACATGTACTCTCCTTATAGT
Source organism: Ameiurus melas (assembly GCA_012411365.1). Classification (NCBI taxonomy): domain Eukaryota; kingdom Metazoa; phylum Chordata; class Actinopteri; order Siluriformes; family Ictaluridae; genus Ameiurus; species Ameiurus melas. The sequence continues at coordinate 28,186,756 of CM022762.1, read as the reverse complement.
ACTTGAGTACATGGGTCACTGCAGTGGTACATTTTTGAGTATAATTAAATTATAATGAAATGAATTATATCACTAATTCATTCAATTTAATTATTAAATTACTTAAATCACTTTTGCTTTTGCTTCATTTTTTTTAATAATAAAATATTCATTTTTGCTACATGTAATTTTGATGAGCATTACAGAGTAAAAAAAATAAATAATGTGTTTATCATGGACGATTTGCCCAATTCAAAATAAAGCAGCTTCCTGATTAAAGTGTATACTTCGGGAGCCAAATGCTTTTACAGATAAAGTAAGTTTAGAATTGGGAAAGACAACTGCTTTGAAACAGTTTGCTTATTCCCATCAGATAGAATTTGTGAGAAAATTTCACAGGGAGACTGCTTCGAGTACAAGTATGTATATATATATATATATATATATATATATATATATATATATATATATATTTGCAATTTAGACTAGGTATCGACTCAAGGATACACCGAGTTGACCCCGGGACTGGTTTAACAATGCTTATTGTCCATCAGATGTCAGTATAAATCAGACTGTCAGAGCTTTGATACTCCAGATTATTTTTGCTTCACATGTGTTACTCTTTGTTTCACCCATCACTAATGATGCACATTATTATTAACTGCTGAATTAAACATCTTTTTTGCCTAGAATAGAATGTAAATTTGGCATAATAGTGTTAAATGTGAATGATAGACAAAACCACTGTAAGAAATAGTAAGATTATTATACAAAGCTCAGTTTCAGTGAGTATACAAAATAAATGAAAACTATGTATGATGGGTGAGAATTACTGTTATTCTGTTATTGATTTATTTACCTTTGGCCAAATAACTAGTATTATACATTTTTATTTGTATTAAAAGAATAAGATGTAAAGAAAGGCATAGTTGTCTCAAATAAATACGAGGTAGAATATTGTTGAACTGGAATTTGACACATATGCTGGATTAGCGCCACTGTGGCAAGCTTATGTTTGAGACCTGAATGGTGTTTCAGTGCCGTAATAAAACTTCGTTTCCATTGTCATGTGACATTGTCATTTTGAAACTGGAGATGTTGTTTTGGACTGTGACCCTTCGGATCCATTCCTGCAGGTCAGAGTTAGGAACAAGTGTCTTTTGAGTGCACTTTTTGCACTTTCAACAACCTTTTTCTAAATCTTCAAGAAATACGTGACCAAACTTTGGGGAAGAGAATGTCTGGAGATGTCTAACAATGTTGGACAAAGAAGTCAAAGCAATCCTGAAAATGAATTATCACACATCAAACATCAAGAGACCAAAGACTTTCCCCCAGGCATATGAACAAGCAAGGTTTGAAACCCTTAACATGAATTGCTGAACAGGTTAAACAATGCAACTCTCATTAAAATGAGGCAGATCATCTTTGGGGTACAATGCCAGATACCACCAGCCCACCGTGGGCACGGTCCTTTGAGCAGTGTTTTGCGCTGCATATGGAGATAGTATCTCTTTTATGATGTATATATTTGCATGTCATTGTCAAGTTTTGTCAACTAAAAATGCAGAGATCCAGAGGATTACAAAATAAAAGCTTGCCCAACAAATTCTATGCAGAACTGGCTCACCACATGTTTGATGATGGGCAAAAGCACCAAATATGGGTTAGACTTCATGTGCACTTGGTGACATTTTGGAGATCCATAATGAACTATTTAGGAGTGACTTGTGATTCCAAATTGCTTGATGTGTAGAAACACTTAATGGCAGTGCTAATTGGTTTCATGTCCAGATTTTTTCCACTGGATTACCTGACTCGAGTATATCAGAGTTGTTCTTTGTCTGTTAGGACCTACATGAAACCGTTCTTTGTGCTCATCCTGACTCGCAACATGGATGATATTGCATGTTTTTACAGGACATGCATTTTAATTTTCCTTCGTAGTAGGTGTACTTAGGTTTCCACAAAACAGTTTTGTTAATTGTTTTGATTTTTAAGGCAATGATTCAATATTTACTGAAGCTGCTAAGATATGATACAATTCGCTTTAGTAGCGTTCAGTTAACATGTGACCACCAGGTTTTGGGTAAACCTGGGCTTTTGTTAATTCATGAATGGTGATGACATTGGGATGGACTATTTCAGTTATCAAAGTTATGAGCAATTCACCTTGCTAGCATGATTACTCATCACTTTAAAAGTATTAATTATATTTTAATAATAAATATTTTTTAAATAACTAATTTGATAATATAATTTGATAATAGAAAATTCCTTTGTATTCTCCTTAAATTTGAAGTGTTTATTTGTGTCGACATTAAGTGAATGTATCATCAAACTTTGTTTTTTTTTTTTTTTGGTAATAAATGTTGACTATTTTGTGGCCTAATATTACAAATTGCTTCCCACCTAAATGTTCAGCACACTTTTGACATTTAAGATAAACTATTTTGTTTATCTTATTTTATTTATTTATTTATTTTTTTATCATGGTGCAGCACATCGATCAGTGCAAAGACTGTACTGAGCAAGAAAGATTTCAAAGAGAAATTCAGTTCAACTCATGTTTGTGAGTTCAGCTTAGTCTTAAATTCGACTTTAATTTATTATTACACATTGTATAACATCTTCATTTGTTACAAGGCAGATGACAAATACAATTTAAGCCTCTGATGCGTTGCTTCCTGCCGGCTGACCTCTTTACAATCATATTTAAAGGTCATTCTCTCCTATCGATCGGTTTGGCAAGCGACCTTACGAATGGCGCGCAGGGATTGATCACATCTACCCAGAATGGACAGTATTTTAAGCCTTGCAGAGGCATCACCGTTGGACCTTGGAGATGTATTTACAACCACCCTATCATGTGGATCTTGTTTGTGTTGACGTTGAAATACGCAGCGCTTAGGACGCTGTCTGAACCACATATCTCTAGCACTGTATGAATCAGACATGTCGGATTAACTGTAAATGATCAGACCAACACCAACAAGATTCAAGAAAAATGCGCCTATATCCCGGACAGCCCCAGGCGTTTTAATAATCATTGTAATTGGGGGAATGTTACTGGGTAAGCTTGTGTTTTCGCTTACAGCCAGTATGCCAGCCAGCGTCCACTTGCATTTCCAATACACCATTACCATAAATAACATCATGTATCAATTATTAAGACAGATATTGACCATTTTCAACTCTTGCCTAAAGCTATCTTCACGAAACATTTGTGGATTCTTAAATCAATCAGACTGCTAGGTTAGGAAGTATAGTTTGGGGTAAATAGGCACTATTTTTTTTTTTTTTATTATTATTATTATTCAACTTGTAACAGATACCATTATTATTATTATTATTATTATTATTATTATTATTATTATTATTATTATTATTATTATTATTCAAGTGTTGAAACTTGTACCAGATACCATTATTATCATCATCATCATTATTATTATTATTATTATCATTATTATTATTATTATTATTATTATTGTTGTTGTTGTTGTTGTTGTTGTTATTTTCCATCTGCACTATTTAACCTTAATTCCCCGTTGGGCAAATTACAACGAATTTTTTTTCCATTCGTTTTATTAGAACAGACGCCACACAACACAATCAATTCTGCCCTCTTTTATTTAAAAGATTTATATCCAGAGAGAGCCAGCATGGGGGGAGTGCTGAACTGGAATAATTGATAGATAGGCTGGCTATCTTTATCGATCGCTGTATTGATCGGAGCAAATACACTGAGACAGGCGGAGAGTTCTGCTGATACGATCTGTTTTTCATAGTTAATAGATTTTTAAAGGTCTGTCTTGGTCCTCCGTCTGTTTTTGGGGGATACATTCATTCCTCGGGGTCTTAAGCATCAAAGAGCTAGGCGGTTGAATTGAATTTAATGCCGCTGCAAAACGTTTTTTTCGCATCGGTGCGTTATATTCACCACTTACTCTGACTGTTTGAAATAATACATATTTCATATATCTTTGAATCAATAGAACGTTAACGAATTTAAAATCGAATTAAGAGCTTTGGCTGCAGCACCGACAGCTGGACTTTCACACTTTTTGCATTGACGAAGCAAAACCACTGGTTTGTGTGACTGTGATGGATCTGGAACAGTGATCTAATTTAAATGCATTGATTGATGGCACACTCAGGACCTGCGCACATGCGCATATTGTAGTGCGTAAAAAAATAAGCCTGACAGATTAATTTGCGCAACCATATAGGTATAACCATTGTATTGCTCTTAAACGCAACTCACAGTTGTTTGTGTGTGTGTGTGTGTGTGTGTGTGTGTGTGTGCCGGTAAATAAGAAATATATGAATATAGCTGTTTCAAATAGATTTAAGGAGTGGGAGAAGGTCTGTGCCATTTACAGTGCCATCTCCCCCATTATTCTAGGGAGTGGGAATGCAACAAGCAGTCTCCCAAATCATTTTTGCTCGTGCATTCCTTTTTTTTTTTATAGGCTGTATCTGTAACACTGTATCAATCTAGAGCATTTTAAATCGACCCAACAGAGTAAAGACTTGCGAAGAAAAACTGAAGGCACGCCTTTATGAAATAAAGATATTTTGTATAATGGGCATACAGGTCATCACGAGCACCGTTACACACCTGCGAGTCTAAGGGAGGACATGCGCTGGAACTCGGGCTCCTGCAGCCACGTCCACATCCTTCTGAATGTCTCCCGTCCGGATTTTAGTTTACTCCACGGTTTAGGATTCCGCAGGAGGTCAGATAGTGTGCCTTGGGACCGAGACAATATGCGCTGGGCGAAGATAGCCTGCGGAATGCTGTACCTTTTCAGTTCGGCCGTTATTCTCTGGGCCACCTCTTTCGTGTTGATCTCCTCTGCTTGGCTGCACCCGCCTGCTTGGGTGTCCCCGGCTTCGTGCCTGTCGCGTTCCGACAGCATAGATCCACTAGAGTGCAACTGCGAGTGACCTGGGTGGTGCAGACCGTTCAGAGTGGACATGATTCCGGTACCGTGGCCCCCAAAATCACCCCGACCGAGCATCGCCGCGTGAGTCTCGAATCCTCCTGGCGAGATCATCTTGTCGTTGGAGAGGTGAGCACCAGGACCGTAGGCGCCAAGAGGCTGCTGCGCGTTGTGCAAAGTACCCAAGCCGTTGGACAGCGGCGAGAGCGGCTGTGGCATGCAGGAAATGTCTTTGGGATAATGCGCGTACAGGTTGCCCATGGAGGCCAAGCCGCGGTCGTCGCGCATTAGCGTGAAGCTGCCGCTGACGTTTCCATGGGCCAGGCGCTGGTGCGCGGGATGATGATGCGAGTGTGGATGATGGTGATGAGCGAATTTTTCCGATACCGTAGATATCGAAGGCAAGTGCTGTAGCGGTGACAGGGTGGTGTACGTGCTGCTCATGCCCATGCCAGAATCGCAGGACATAGTCATAGCTGTGGGGAAACTAGCGGACAGCGAGTGGTCACTGCGATATTCCCCAGCCCCGTCCAGTATCGAGGCCATGCTAGAGACCATGGTGGATGATCGGCCGTGCACCAGGTTCCGGTGCGACACCGATTGTCTCGTGTGAGGAGAGTTCATCAAATTGTCCGTTTGATTAGAATGTGAAACCCTGTGAAGGTTCCCGATATTCTCCATCCTAAGTTCCATGACTTCAAAGATGCCCAGCCCTCTCGCTCTCTCGCTCTCTCTCTATCTCTCTCTCTCTCTCACTCACACACACACACACACACACACACCTGTGTTCCACCTTCCGCCGTCTCTCCTGTCTCACGCTGCAGTTTATAAATCTCCTACTTCAGGTAATTCCGCATGATTTTACAAGGTTCCTCCTGCTGCACACGCGTCTTTATTTCCAGCAGTACACACTCGTGGTTTGCCCTTTGTACCGCCTGTGCTGCTGGAAGTCTGGACTGTGCAGCGACCGTCTGTGTGAACATTAAGACTAACCCGAAGTCTCTGACGCCACCGATCCTGCCTGACTTCCTGTCGAGCGACCTTGGAATACGGTGCTGTTGAACTAACTCGAACCCTGGCCCAACATTTCCATCACTGAGCACACACTTCCGTGATGCGTACAGTAGGCTGCATACATACAGGCCGTGAAAGGACTGAGTCGGGGATTCAGTGAGTCATCGGTTTACCCCGATACACCTGGAAATATCTAAACGGTTAATTGGGCTATTCATGGATTTCTACAACTCTTCTCAATAAAAACGTTTGATCCCTAGTAGATAAGATAAAAAATAATTACTTAACAATGGTTGCTCTTACATGTGGAAACGCATCAGGCTTATTATTTTGTTATTCGTTTGAACAATATACAAGGTTTATTCTAATGTGCTGTGTTCTAATGTTAATGCAAAGTAGTGTGTCTGTGTTGTGTAGTGTGTCTGTGTTGTGTTACTGTACATGACATACCACTGGCCTCTTTGGAAATGGAGGAGCAAACGTTTTCCGAAACGAATTTCGCACTTCAGATAGGTTTAGTTACTGTTTTTTTTTTTCTTTTACAATTAAAAAAAAAAATCTCTTATATTCATTCTTAGATATTAGCTAGACCTCGATCTTTAATGAGCTATATTTCTGTTTAGATACATCTCTCTTGTCAATTCTAATGATTATGAACTATTAAAGATGAAATCATTCAATTAAATATGGACTGTTAAATAAATTGAAGATTCAATAGGCCTATATAAATTGACATTCGAGTCAGATGCGACTTCTTAATCAATGATCTTACCATTGAGTTCCAAGCCTACAGTCACTCATATAGGCTGGCTTTAAAGATTTTGTCAAACAATTTTTTTTGCTTAAATCTCTTTCTGCTAGCCTATGTGAACTCACAGCCCAGAATTGCTCTGAAGAACCAAATACGGGTGGGTTTCCAGAAATGTTAGTAACTCTAAGTAGCTACTTCGTTATCTGAAATGGGCTTATTATTTATTTATTACTTATTCCGTGTTCCTTAATTAACGCGAGTTTCCCCGCAACACTCCGCAATTTACGTAGGAGCCTACGTAAACTTGGTCGTAAAATGAACGAGTGAATCGACCCACTGGTTATTCCAACTTCTTTAACTGGAGCTAGGGTGCAGTTCTACCTGAAAAAAGCAGATGCCGCTAATTTCTGTACAAAAATCCACACTGACCCTTTACCAGAGCAATTTGTTATTATTATTATTATTATTATTATTATTATTATTATTATTATTATTATTATTATTATTATTATTATTATTATTATTATTAAATAACATACTTCAAAGTTTCTATAGATCTCTGAGATCTGTGATTTGAGGTCAGAAGGCAGTTGAGGTGGCAGGGCTTATTTCAAGGATTGCAGCTGTCACCCAAAGAGACCTTTTCGACATGTTAATATATTAGAGATAAACAATAAGCAGGTCATCCTGGGTAAAGATGTGACCCTATTTGTTTGGGCACAGGAGAAACCTGCAGAAAATATACCCTGACAGTGCTTTGCCACTGGGAAATCCAGTATACTGTATAATGCATGTCTCTATATATAGCCTGTCTTCAAAATTCCATCTACAGTTGCCATGAATTACAAGTAATAAGTATGCAGGTGTGATGTTTTTTACAGACAATTATGACCATGTTGCTGGGGAGCACTCCTTTCATTTTGGCCATTTGTTGACTATGAGTGATGGTGAATTTCCGATTCGTATATTTGCTATGTTTCACACATACAGTACCTTCCATATAAGTGCACATTTACCATTCACAGTAAGGCCTTAGGAGAACAAAGGAGAGGGGGAACATATCACTCCTGCCTAATGTGCAATGCCAGGAGGACTGAGGGGAAATGGAAGAGGTGATTTTAACAAAATAAAGCAAGAAAATATCCAAATGCGTAAAGTAAAAATAAATAAAAAATTAAAAAATTATTAAAAAAAAAAAAAAACCAAATTGGACAACTTTCACCTAAACAACATGTGTAATAAATAATAACTCTAAAAGAAAGCAGTTTATTCACTTTTGCTCAAAAATATTTGTGGAAGTTTATTGTGTTTATTGAATGAATAGAAAGTAACAATTTACACTTTTATTTTAATTGGGTAAGATATTTGGTTCTCATATTGAAACCTTTCAGAATAGCTCATAATATGAATATTAAATTTCTGCGTGCTCTGTCTTTAAAAAAAAACGACATAACCTGTTATAGCTCTGAATCTCTTTCAAACAAACGCAATTTCTGTAGTAAACTGTTGTTTACGTTGACGTCTATCGTACACTGTTTATTACTCCTGATTATCTGCGTGTGTTTTTGCTGCTTAAATCACTGATTTATCTGTTAACTGACTGTGGATTTTAGACTCGGGCTCGGTGCAGTCCACAAAAAAAAAACAACTTCTCACTCACACATCTGGAGTGTACACATCACAAAAAAAAAATGGGGGAAAAAAATAAATAAAAAAGAAATAAATAAAAAAGAAGAAATCCCTGTGCTGCAGGACAATTAAATTAAATGTAGTTTAATGGTAGCCTGTCCACAGATGTGTGAACAGATTATTACATCAGATAAAGAACTGTTTCTGGGGATAGTTCAAATTAGAAGACGGAAATTGGAAAGTAATCTAAACATGGGAAATTTCTAAATATCCATCCATCCATCCATCCATCTATTTTCCATAGCGCTTATCCTAAACAGGGTCCCGGTCGAGCCTGGAGCCCAGGGAGCTCGGGGCACAGGGCGGGGGGGATGTGCACCCTGGACAGGTCCCAACCCATCAGGTTGTATATATATATATTTTTAATAATATATTAAAATTTAAATATTAATCAGCCGACTTGTAATTAACGGTGTTAATTCTTACGGTGAAATTAAATTCAATAAAACGCGCAGAAATATTATGCTGTTGTATTAAATAATTGCGTGTCTTAGGTTTTAGAATTAAGGAACAACAACAACTTGGTGTTATATTTAAGCACAGACGTGTGCAGGTGTTTACTTTCTCCAAAGCCGATTTATTAAGTTCCACAGATACGCTTTAATTATTCTCCAATCGAGATTAGCAGCACAAGGGTGGTGTTTAATTACTGCAGACAGCATCCATGTCATGCATCTATTATCATCAGTTTCTATGTAACTGGTTTGATTTCATTGTTGTTCTGACATTCCTATGAAAAAGCTGGTAGATGAAAATGTATAACGGTATGACTTGTTTATTTAAGCCTATAAACGGCGGTGTTCCATCGAATAAACCCATTGATTTTATGATTCTTATTTATTTATTTATTTATTTATTTATTTATTTATTTTTAAAATACTGGTCGGTTTTTATGTTCTAACATTAAGATAATATTAAATGGCATGCCTAGAGAGAGTGTAATACTCGTTCTACCATTTCACAATGATCTTATTGAGGAGAATTTTTTGGAAACTCTGTCTTGATCTCAAATAAACACAAATCAAAATAATAATACTAATACTACTACTACTACTACTACTACTACTACTACTACTAACTAATAATAATAATAATTGGTACATACACAATAATAATAATAATAATAATAATAACAACAAAAAAAACAAACACACACAACATTAATAATAATAATAATTATATACATATTATTATTATTATTATTATTATTATTATTATTTATACTACTACCACCACTACTACTACTACTACTACTACTACTACTACTACTAATAATAATAATAATAATAATAATAATAATTTGATTACATTTTGCGTGAAAAAGTCAGCATTGTGGCTCAGTCTACACAGTGATATTTCATGCCGACCTGCGCATGCGACGTTGTTAAACCCGTTTGGAATAATCTTCTGCTTCTCATTCTCAAGCCACTGCGGATGACTAGAGTGATGAAATAACGACGCCACCGTTTGATTGGGAAATAACTTTTCATTTACTCTTCATATTCTCTTCTTCTTTTCCCTCCGTTCCCCCTGTCCCTCTAAACCTGTGAATTGTTGATGGTGTTTACGTCTACCCCTCGCCGCTTATAAATATCGTCTATAGGTGTCATCCTGTTTCAGTCGCTGATCCACGCAGCCTATAGAATTTACCTCCGGACTGTGTATCGATTGGATGGCTATCGATCCTGCTGCATTGTGTGTGTGCATGTGACCTATAGTCTATTGCATGGTCTGTGTGACAACTGCACACACAGGCTGTAGCCCATGGTTTTACACAAATATATATATATATATATATATAGTTTAAGTAGTTAACATTTAAAGCAAAATCTTTAACACAGTAAAGCCATTTTAATTGGATTTCATATGTCACACATTGTTAGTTATATAAGATAATATAGTATATTACTTATCTGACATTTACTAAGCAAGTGTATGTGCGTTTCTACTAGCACATTAGTATATATATATATATATATATATATATATATATATATATATATATATATATATATATATATATTTTTACATATACATACATACATACATACATACATACACACACACACACACACACACACACACACACACACACACACACACACACACACACACACACACAAACAATATTTACACTGACTACTTGTGTTGTTATGTGTTGAAAGAGCGCAGTGTGACAGAATACCCACTGATGGGGCAAACTCTCACAAGTGCACACCCTATAATGAATTGTCTAAAATATACAAACATGCACTGGAGACTTTATTCTTTCATTTGATATGACCTTTATTCCATTGTGATGTATCACACCCAAAACATTTAAGTAAACCAAAGAGTATGTTTTGCTAATGAGTGAATTAGTATGCGCATAGTGCCCTGCAATGGAATGGTGTCCCAGGGTGTCGGGTATTCCCAGGATAGGTGCCGGATCTACCGCTACCCTGACCAGAATGAAGGGGTTAGTGAAAGCGAGTGAGCTCTTGGGCATGGGGTTTTATATGTGATATGCAAGAGGGGAATGGGGAAAAAAAACAACCCAGATGTGACATTTTTCACAGAGACGTTCAGTTCTTGAAAGGGTTTGCTCATAATTCAAATGGAATAATCTGTACATATATGCTGCTCTCGATGAGAATTAATTTCAACTGATAAAATCATAACGTGAGAAACTGCAGACCTTGACAGCACAATACACCATACCAAGATTTTCTCCTTAATACCTTTCAAACTTTGCAATTCAGTTATATCTGTAGCATATCTGTGAATGATAGTGAATTTTGGACTGTCTGCATTCAAAATAGTACAAGTCTCCTCGTTTGTGACACTACTACTAAAACATAACACAAAGTATACCACACAAAAGAGAGTGACACCAAAAAGAGAAAATATATTTGGTGTTAAGTTCTGTCAACCAGCTGCTTATCTGTACCATCTATTAGCAGCAACACGGCCAACCACATGTCTTGGTCTTGTGCCACTCTATAACACATTACCACCTGTGCAGATGTTCACAAAGAGACCCCAAAAATCTTACATCTGGTTTTCGTATGTGTGTTATGATCACAAAATTGAGCCCTATACATCAAAAATAAATAAATACATCAGTAAATATCTGCCATTTTTATGTGATTTTCTCTTCTTGACATAGAATGGCACAAACAAACATGGTATCTTGCGAACATCAATTTGTTTGACACTGTACTGGTGCAGGTGTGCACGTCACTTGCATACATGCACACGTGCACATCCAGCCTTCAGTACTGGAGTTAGACTGGGAGAGAAATGAAGAAAAAATAAATAAATCAACCTCCACCACACTCGATAAAGCTCTGGTTGCTAGGAGACTGAGGGAGAGATGGATTGAGGAGGCCCAGTCGATCAATTCCAGAGAAAGGAGAGAGAAAGGTAGGAAAAGGAAGACAGATAAAGAGAGAGACTGAGGGAGAGGGTGAAGTGTATCAGTGTCAATGTACTTGCCAAAAAATAGCACAAAGTTCTCAAAAGAAAACTGAACTCTGAATAAATCTGTCCTCTTGTCCTCACCTTATTTTCCATACTTCAGTGTGTTTATATTCACAACTCTGTAGTCAAGGTGCATTTAACTGATCATTTTGAAACTTCAATCTGATTCGGTCTTCACTAACCCAAACAGATGCCCAACAGCCTACTGACAGTAACACACTCACACACATGCATACACTGCACCAAGTAGCGTTGAGTGAATCGACTGGATATTGATCCTCCCACTCACCTCCCAGCAGTCAGCTCTTGTCCTACATAGCATGGCTTGTCTGATTTCTCCCTTAATGGCTTTTATCCAGTGCCAATCTTTATTTAAACTACAAGTAGGAATTAGCACTCAACTCCCCATAAACACACACTCCCACCACTTGTTGGTCCTTTCTTTCATCCCTATTATGTGCTTAAAGCCTGTATTATATTGAACAAAGCAAGACATAATATCCAATGGCACTTTTCTGTGAATATTATAATAGGAATTTATTAATATCACAATAAAATTAACCCACCCCTCCAACTGAGACCACAGTCCAGTGAATGTATCTTCAGTCAATGAGAGGTAGACTAAGATTAAACTGACAATGGGCTGGAGGCAGTGGAGGCAGGGGAAGTAAGTCAAAATCTCACTACTAGGACAATTCTGCTTGAATAGTATTGTATAGAGTTGTGTATCTGTCTACACAATCAGCAGTGACCACTAGAATTCAACAATATTCAGCAATATGCTAGAGCATTTAAACACTGGGTTATAGGGCTGCAAAGTTTTCTCATCTTTTTCTGATTTATCCCATGCTGGGCTTTCTTTCAAACAAATCCACTTTCTCTGTTTGTATCCTAAAAATAACCCTTAAAAGATCCATTTTCTTTCTCAGCACATTGATTTTGCCTACAACATTCACAATGTTTGTATATAATTTTAATATATATATATATATATATATATATATATATATATATATATATATATATATATATATATATTGGGATAAGGCACTGAAAAAAACAGCTTAAGGATGATAATTTTCAGTACTTTTATGAAAGCTGTATGGCCTTAATTTCGAAAAGGCAGGTATTTGTGATTTGTGAAAAACAGCATATTCTTTTGTTCTAAGCATCCCTGGCTCTTTTGTCACAGGGACAGAATGTAAATGGCACGAGTTGATCGATAACCTATTGATCTCTGTTGGTAGGAGTCAGGTGAATTGAGAGAGAGAGAGAGAGAGAGAGACACTTGGGAGATGATTGTGAGATGGCTGGTTGTTGAAATCTGCAGTTTAGAAGATGATAAATGCTTTAATGAAAATAGGTGCCTTTGTTTTTCTCACTGCATAGCCTCTATGCCGTTTCTCTCTCTGCCCATATTGACCAAACACTTTTTATCATAACAGCAGACAGTAATATAGTAAATCAGCAATGCTTATTTGACAGATAAATATTTCCACCAGCTAAAACATCTGAAAGTTAATCTCAGAAAAGTAATTTTCAGTTATGAAATAACAAATTTGACTTAGAGCAGTATGCATATAAATAAAGAAATCTTACTAGATGCTATGAGAACTTCCTTAGGTGTGCTTTAGTTGGAACAGTTTAACCTGCACCTGGTTTTAATTAACCTGAACCTGGTTTAATTACTCCAACAAATGCAGAGGTCCATTGTACTTTTCCATAAGAGTAAAAAAAAAAAATTGCTTCCACTTGCATTATGTAACCATGCAATTGAACAGGCCTTGAGTCATCTATCCAGCAGTGCAGAGTGTGCTCATTCTGAAAATGCATATGGATCTAGTGCTGCTGTATTGCTGGCGGATATTTAGAACCAGGTGGGAACGATGCTCAAATGCACTAAGCCGGTCCTCTATTGATTGCTGTGCAGGATGTCAAACATTTTAGCGCTGATCATGTCCTTTGCTAATGCCTTCCATGGCCAAACTGTTCATGCACAAAAAATCATTTAGCCCTATATTTTCTAATAGACAGCGCCTGGAGCAGCAGAAGAATACACAGCTATTTTACTGTGCAAGCACTCCAGCCCACCTTCCTGTTCTCCCCACAATTCTACTCTCATGCGCCTGTTCGCTGTCTCCATCTATCTTTATGACACCTGGTTGCATCTCCTTAATGTTTCCGGACCTGACGGTCTCCATGCTCAAAAATTCACAATAAAGCATACTGTGTGTGTTTGCCATTTGGTAAATTGCAATCTGACAGGGCTAATAAAAACAATGTTTTCATCGGCGAAAGCGTGACATGGTGGAGATGAAGTTGCAATCATCCTAACAACCTTCCTGCCTTCCTTCCTCCCTTTATCCTTATCCATTACAAACAACCATCACTACAGATTTACAATCATGGTCTAGAGGAAAAGGCAGATTAATAATCTGCCTAATTTCTAAACATTTGGCCATTTATATCCCCAGTCTCTATACTTCGTCATTAATCTTAGGCCTTCCATTTTCTGTATGGCATTTCCTAATTTACAATAGGATTATTGGAATTGTTGTTTATCTGTTAAAATCATGCACTCCTACCTTATTTTAAACTCACCCATACATGTTAATTTTGATCCACAATTTCAGCTTCTACATATACAGTCAGGTCCATAAATATTTGGACACCGACAAAGTTATAGTCATTGTAACTGTTTAACACAGTATATTAGAGTTTAAATTAAATAATGGACATATGCTCAAAATGCAGACATACAGCATTAATTTGAAAATATATACATCCAAATCATATGAACTGTATAGGAATTACAGCACTTTTTACATGTTGTGACCCTCCCTTTTAAGGGACCAAAAGCAATTGGATAATTGGCTGCTCAGCTGTTCCATAGCTAGTTTTGTGTTATTCCTTCATTATTTAAGCAGATCAAATGTCTAAAGCTGATTTCAAGCATGGCATTTGAATTTGGAATCTGTTGCTGTTAACTCTCAATATATGTCTCATGAGTTGTCACTACAAGTAAAGCAAGGCATCACTGGTGCATTCTTAAAAAGATAGGACATACTGGTGATCTCAGGTGCACCTAAAGACCTGAAAGACCATGGAAAAAACTGTGATGGATGACAGAAGCATGCTTTCCCTTGTGAAGAAAAACCCCTTCACATCAGTTTGCCATATCAAGAACCCCATCTGGCAGGTATAGTGGTGCTTTAACGTTTGTGAACCTTTTAGAGTTTAATACAGATTTTTAGAATTTAATACAAATTTAATAAAGAGAGCAAAGAGAACACAATTAAACAAATGAGACAAGATGTGTAATAGTCCACGAGGTCACAATGGAGCATAGGGGTTACTTCTAAGCAACTAAAGGCCTTTCTCACATTGACTAATGTTAATGTTCTTGAGTTCACCATCAGGAGAACACTGAATAACAATGATGTGCATGTTATAAGGAGAAAGTCACTGCTCTTCAAAAAGAACATTGCGGCCTGTTTGCAGTTTGCTAAAGATCATAGACCAAAATATAGTTTTTGGTTTAACTGAGAATGGTTATGTTTGGAGAAAGGAAAACACTGCATTCCAGCATAAGAACCTTATTCCATCTGTGAAACATGGTGGTGGTAGTGTCATGGTTTGGGATTGTTTTGCTGCATCTGGCCCAGGATTAATGGAACAATGAATTGTGAATTATACCAGTGAATTCTAAAGGAAAATGTCAGGACATCTGTCCATAAACTGAATCTCTTCATTGAAAATGGGTCATGCAGCAAGACCCTAAACACACGAGTCGTTCTACCAAAGAACGGTTAAAGAAGAGTAAAGTTAATATTTTTAAATGACCAAGTCAAAGTCCTGACCTTACTCCAATAGAAATGTTGTGGAAGGACCTGAAAGAAGCAGTTCATGTGAGGAAACCCGCCAACATCCCAGAGTTGAAGCTGTTCTGTACTGAGGAACTGGTTAAAATTCCTCCAAGCTGATATACAGGACTGATCAACAGTTACTGGAAATGCTTAGTTGCAGTTATTGCTGCACAAGGGGGTCACACCAGATACTGAATGCAAAGATTCACACACTTTTACCCCTTACAGATACATAATATTGGATCATTTTCCTCAATAAATAATCAATTCTTCCCTAAGCACTGGCTATGTACCTAAATCGGGTAAATTAGCAGTTATTAAACCATTGATTAAAAAACCAGACCTTGACCCCTGTCAACTGTCCGGCTATAGACCAATATCAAATCTCCCCTTCCTCTATAAGATTTTAGAAAAGGTTGTAGCAAAGCAGTTATGCTTGTACTTAAATAGGAATAACATTTATGAAATGTATCAGTCAGGATTTAGACCTCATCATAGCACAGAGACAGCTTTAGTTAAAGTAGTAAATGACCTTCTACTGGCCTCTGATCAGGGTTGTGTCTCGCTGCTTGTGTTACTCGACCTTAGTGCAGCTTTTGATACTATAGATCACACTGTTCTCCTTGATAGATTAGAAAATGTTGTTGGCATTAAGGGAACAGAGCTCTCCTGGCTCAGGTCTTATCTGACCGATTGTTATCAGTTTGTAGATGTAAATGGAGACTTCTCCACGCGTACTGAGGTTATCTTTGGAGTTCCACAGGGTTCTGTTTTAGGCCCACTGCCTTTTACTTTATATATGCTACCCCTAAGACAAATAATTCATAAACATGGAATTAGCTTCCACTGTTATGCTGATGATACACAGCTGTATATGTCAGCGAAGCCAGAGGACAGAGAGAAGCTTAGTAAAGTCGAGGACTGTGTAAAAGACATTAGACGTTGGATGTTAACTAACTTCCTTTTACTTAATTCTGATAAGACAGAAATACTATAATTAGGATCACGTGTAGCTAGAAATAATCTTTCTGATCACAAGGTTACTCTGGATGGACTTTCTGTTTCATCATGTACAGCAGTTAAAGACCTTGGAGTGATTATTGACTCCAGCCTATCATTTGATGCTCATGTAGATAATATTACTAGGATAGCCTTCTTTCATCTCAGAAATATTTATAAGATAAGAAATATTTTGTCACTACATGATGCAGAAATACTGGTTCCTGCATTCATCACCTCTAGATTAGATTACTGTAATGCCTTACTGTCTGGATGTTCCAGTAGGAATATAAACAAGCTCCAGTTAGTCCAGAATGCAGCTGCTAGAGCACTAACTAGAACTAGAAGATACGACCATATCACACCAATATTATCAATATTGCATTGGCTCCCAGTGAAATCTCGCATTAACTATAAAATACTTTTATTAACCTATAAAGCACTAAACGGTCTCGCACCACAATATCTAAGTGACCTTCTGGTTTTATATGATCCGCCACGCCTACTCAGATCAAAAGGTGCAGGCTATTTGATATTACCTCAAATAGTGAAAGCTACAGCAGGGGGAAGAGCTTTCGCTTATAGAGCCCCACAGTTATGGAACAGTCTTCCTATTAGTGTTCAGGACTCAGACACAGTCTCAGTGTTTAAGTCTAGGCTTAAAACGTATTTGTTTACTCAATCCTACCCTGACTAGACCTTCTATTCTACTAATTCCAAGTCCTAATTATCTTTCCTCTCCCTCTCTCCTTCTGCAGAGCCACACGATTTTATGGAGATATTGGAGATCCAGATCCTTTCTGCCTCTGTATGGAGCTCATATCTTTTCCAATTCCAGACTGCTGGGACTACGGCTGCACCTAAGGCCATACAGACTTCATATAAATCCATAATGAACTTTTTCAGAATATCTGTCGTTACCCAGATGAGGATGGGTTCCCTTCTGTGTCGGGTTCCTCTCAAGGTTCCTCTTAAAACATCTTAGGGAGTTTTTTTCTTGCCACCATCACCACTCAGTGTCTTGCTCAGTTGGGATAAATTCACACCTTTAATATCTGTATACCGTGTTCATATTTCTGTAAAGCTGCTTTGAGACATGACATGAGACTATTAAAAAAAACGTTATACAAATAAAATTGAATTGAATTGAATTAAATGATGCACAAAGTATAATATTTTTCTCTCATTTGTTGTAATTTGGTTCTCTTTGTCTACTTTTAGCACTTGTGTGAAATTCTGATGATATTTTAGGTCATATTTTTGCAGAAATATTGAAAATTCTAGCAAACTTCACAAACTTTCAAGCACCACTGTAGGGCATCTGTGTCAAAGTCAACAATCAAACAAAGACTTCACCAGAGTGAAGTTCAAAAAATTTGAATATCTTGGAAAAGTCGATATTTTTCTTATAATTTAATTAAAAAAGTGGAACTTTCATATATTCTAAATTCATTACGCATAAAGTGAAAAATGTGAAGCCTTTTTGTTTTAGTTTTGATGATTACGGCTTACGGAAATAAAAAATCCAGTATCTCAAAATATTAGAATAAAGAATTTATAATACAGTAATGTTGACCTTGTGACAAGTATGTTCATTTATGCACTTGATGTTTGGTTGGGGCTTTAATCCTTTTGCAGGAATTACTGCATCGATACAGCGTGGCATGGAGGCGATCAGCCTGTCACACTGCTGAGGTGTTCTGGAAGCCCAGGTTGTTTTGATAGCGGCCTTCAGCTCGTCTGTATTGTCGGGTCTGGTGTCTCTCGTAGATTCTCTATGAGGTTCGGGTCAGGCGAGTCGGCTGGACGATCAAGCACAGTAATAACATGGTCAGTAAACCAGTTACTAGAAGTTTTGGCACTGTGGGCAGGTTCCAAGTCCTGCTGGAAAAGGAAATCAGCATCTCCATAAAGCTCGTCAGCAGATGGAAGCCTGAAGTTCTCTAAAATCTCCTGGTAGACACTGTCTTGACTCTCGACTTGAGAAAACACAGTGGACCAACACCTGGAGAAAACCCAGCACCCCAAATCATCACTGACTGTGGAAACTTCACACTGGACTTCAAGCAGCTTGGATTCTGTTCCTCTCCACTCTTCCAGACTCTAGGATCTTGATTTCCAAATGAAATGCAAAATTTACTTTCATAGTCCCCATGATTGTGGTTGTGTGTACTGAACCAGACTGAGAGATTAAAGGCTCAGGAAACCTTTGCAGGTGTTTGGAGTTAATTGTCTGATTAGAGTCTTCTTAGGTCTACATGTCTGTATTATAAATTCTTTATTCTAATACTTTGAGATGCTGGATTTTTGATTTTCCATGAGCTATAAGCCATAATCATCAAGATTAAAAAATGGCTTGAAATATTTCACTTTATGCATAATGAATCTAGAATATATGAAAGTTCCATTTTGAACTTTCACAGATCACGCCACCTTAATTGGACATGCTGACGTTGCACACAGAGATTAGAGAAAAGGAGATTGTGTCTTGAGATGGAACATCTCCGGCAGGTGAAAGGTTGGTGTTCGGCAACTGCCCAGAAGTTGTTGCCTGATTGCTAGTTTGCACCGAAGGTTGACTTTCTCCTGATAAGCAACAGTTACTATAGATAATACATGCAATAAGTCCCTTGGCGTCTTGATGGTGCTTTGGGGCGACTCTGAGTTTTGACAGAGTTAGCAACAACTGTAATGTGAATACCGTGGATATGGATAACTGTACTATGAACTATCATGGATGGAAGTACTGATGGAGATAGTGAAGGCATGTCTTGGCAGTATGTATCAAGGAAGAGGAAAGATAGGAGTAATAGCTCTGGAGTTTCAACCTTAGGTTTAGAGGTGGGTGACATGAACAAAAAAAAAAAAAAAAAAAATACTAAAGCAGCAGGAGGTTACTGAGTACTAAAGATAAACTGCAATGAGATATGTTTTTGTGCAGAAACACTGAATGGAGAAAGAATCAGGGTTCACATCCCAGGAAATACAGCTAAGCTTAAAGGTGTTATTTATGATGCACGTTTGACAATGACAATGGAAGAGATAAAACATGAAGTGAAAGGAGGTAAAGCCATGAAAGATACAAGATTACAAATGACAAGAAATTGGATGAGAAAGCCTGTCAGTTCTCCTTGAGTTTGAAAATGTTATGCCCAAGAAAATAAGAATGGGTTATTTGAGTTATGATGTTAGGGAATATAGCCCAGCCCCAGTGAGATGTTTTACGTGCCAAAGGACACACTGCAGGACAATGCAAAGGAAAGTTAAGATGTGCTCGATTTGGAGGGGAACACGGATATGGTAAATGTGATGAAGATGCAAAAATTTGATGCTGCAACTGTGGGGGTGAAGATAATGCTGGTTTTGGAGGATGCCCTGTTCGAAGACAAGCTAAAGTGGCACAAAAGTACAAAATAATAAATCAAGTGCCATATGCTGATGCAGTTAAAAAAGTTAAGGAAAGTGAGCTAGCCAGACCCAATGATACTCATGTATACTCATCATATACAGAAAATCAAAGGTAAACAGAAATAACACATGTAAAAATATTAATGAGGATACACTGATTGTGGATAGAATCAGCTTTGTGGCTTCTATCTGTACGACTGGGACTGTGGAAATGCAGCAAAGGGGGAAAAGTGACAGAATCAAGACAATTGTACAGGCAGCAAGAGAGCTGTTGGGGATAAAAGATATTAAGGCTGAAATGATTAGATGCTGAATCCCAATAATTATGATGGATTCTCTCAAGGTGAGTAACATATTCATGGTATTTCATATCCTCCAGTGGAATGCCAGAAGTCTACTTGCGAATGGGCAAATGTTCAAGAAGATCATGACTGATATGGATGTTGTACCTGATATTACTTGTATTCAAGAGACATGTTTAAGACTGCTCTTGGAATTTGTCCTGATACGGTATAGTTATATTAGATGTGATAGAATTGGATCTCAAGGTGGAGGATGTATTACATTCATCAAAGATACTCTAGCATATGGAAGAATAAATGTCTCCAATGAATATGAATGTGTAAGTCCATGCAAGAAGTTATCAAGGCAAATATTTCAAGACGTTATACCAAGTGTTGACAGAAGATAAATATGGAGACTTCAGTGCTCATAATATTCTATCTGGATTTGATCAGATAAAAATGGAGAAACAGTTGAAAAATTAATTGATGAGAGATTGTGTGTCTTAATGCTAGAAGTGGTACTACTGTAGGGCAGATATTATTTTAAAAATAATAATAATAATCAGTATCATGCCTAGACCTTACTTTAGTCTCTGGAAATATGATTAAAATCAATGCATGTGAATGGAAAGTAACACCATATATATACACCAACACAGGGAGTGATCACTATATGATATTATGCGCAATTAATTTTAAACTACTTGTAGAGGACGGTTACAGAATAGAGAGATGGTGATACACTAAAGCTGAATGGGAGAAATTTGGAGTATGATGCATGGAATACATTGGGGATGTACATACCCGTGCAGGCATATACCAAAAAGCATAGTGAATGGAAAAAGAAAAATGGTTCCACGGGTGGAATAACTAATGTAAAAATTTAGTAAAAGAAAGAAATCGTTTATTTACAGTCCTAAGGAAGCATCTGAGCCAGGACAATCTGATTGATTACCAAAGAAAGAAAGCAATGGCATGGAAAATAATTAAGTCATCAAAGAAGGATGCATGGAGACAGTTCTGCTCATCTATTGGTAAAGAAATAGATCTGAATGACGTTTGGTCAATGATTAAAAAGATGAATGGGAAAAGAAAATCTGTTAAAATCCCTGTGTTGATAAATTGAGAATACTTGGCATTAAGAAAAAAGGAGAAAGCCTTGTTATGTATTTATGAAATACATAAACAGCGAGAAAAAGGATATTAAAATAATAATTTCTGATGTATTAAAGAAAAGGAACATTGATGGATCACCACTAGACATAGAATTCACAACTTGCGAGTTGAAAATGGTCTTAGAGAAAAGCAGTTATAAAGCTCCAGGACAAGACCAACGTTGCTATGCTATGTTTAGACAATTACCAGACGAAGTTATGGAAATTATATGAAGACTTTTTAATAAGATATATAGAGAGAAGGCAAATTACCTTATAACTGGAAAAATGCCTCGATACTGCCTTTTAGTAAGCCTGGCAAAAACCCAGACAACGCAGGAAATTACAGGCCGATAGCATTAATATCTCACTTGTCTAAATGGATGGAGAAGGTAATAGATTGTAGACTGTCATATAATTTAGAGCAGAAAGCATGGATTGGTGCACAATAAAGTGGTTTTCATAAAGGTGGATCTGCAATAGATGCCTTAGTGAAAGTTAGTAATGAGGCAATTAGAATGAAAGAGGTTTTGTTTATAATGTACTTTGATATAGAGAAAGCCTATGACTCAGTGTGGAGAGAAGGTCTACTGATCAAATTATTGAAAGATATATCCACGATAATGCTGAAAATATAGAGAATTGAGATTAATGTGAAGTTTTGTTGGGTTCCAGCTCATATTGGTGTGGAGGGCAATGAGAATGCAGATGTGTCTGCAGAGAATGCACTGAGATTAAAGGACGAGGAAATAATTAAGGGCCCTTTTGGTAAAAGTGAGGCCAAATCATTAATAAAAACAGCAGTGAGAGAATTGTGGCGGTAAAAGTGGGACACAGATAACAAAGGGAGATACAATCATAATATTCAGAAATCGGTTACTGTCAAGGCTTTTAAAGGAAAACGCAGAATAGAAGTGATTACATCAAGATTAAGACTTGGACATGCTGGCTTAGAATCTACCGTGTTTTTAATGGGGAAATGCATATCAGATAAATGTGATGCCTGTAATGTTCCAGAAAATGTGGAGCATGTAATGAGGTGTAAAAAAATATCATTCAGAAAGGAACATCTTGCCAAATAAGATATATGAGTTGGAACTAGAATGGAGTTTGAGGGGGATTTTGGGGACGGATGAGAAAATATGGGAATGTAGTGAGGCCCACCTTAAATTTCCTAAAGATACAGATTTGTTTTTTGAAGTACATGAAGCACTGATGTTGCACATCCCGGTACAGTAGGTGGCGGTATGCACCTGAATAAGTGCCGCCATTTTGAAAAACAGAGAGAGAGAGAGAGAGAGAGAGAGAGAGGTGTCTGTGGGGTCTCTGCGTTTGTAGCTCATTTGCTAGGATCAAGATGCTTTCTGGAGTAGTTAATGAAGATGACAGAATGGAGAATGAAGATGAGGATATTAGGGTTGTCCTATTATCGTGAGAGATCGTGAGAGAGGAATTTTTAAATAATTCTCAAATTTTGAATGGAGGATGTTAATCTAATGTTAATTTAAGTCCATTGAATTGAAGGAAAAGGTAGGAGAAGTGGGTATGGCTAAGATTTTGAGAGATGTGAGCCTGTTAGTAATATGTAAAAACAAGAACAAAAAACAAAGCTTTATTCATTGAAAATGTTTGCAAGACAATAGTGAATGAAAGAAAGATTCTGCATGGGGTAAGAATGAAGCAGGGAGTGATAACAGGCATTCCACTCGATGAAGATCCATAAAAACTCAAACAAAGTATCCCTGGAATATAAAAAAATAATAATAAAAATGAATGGGGAAAGGATTGATAGTTTGTCAGTTCTTATGACGTTTTAGGATTCAATGCTTCCAAGTTAAAATGGGATATATAAGCTTGTTAGTGAGGCCACATATTCCTCGCCCACTACGCTGTTATAGATGTCAGAGATATGGACCTATAGCAGTGGTATGCAAAGAAAAACAGAGATGCCCCAAGAGTGGAGGTGATCATAGAATTTAAAACTGTGGAGAGAGTGCATAAGATAAGTGCTGTAAGGAAAAGAGATGTGGAAGCTGAGCAAGTAAAAGCTGTAAACAACATTAGTTATGCAGCAGTATTGAAGAAGGTCCAAGAGCAAAGGAGAAATGAAAACAGTGACACAGTTAAACACATCTTAAGACACGGGATTGGTCAGGCAGAGGAAACCAGCACGACACTGACAGTAGAAAAGCTGATTTTGTTCATGTAATAAATTGTACTGATCGAGTCAAACACAAAATAAAAATGATTGAAAAAGGAGCTCTAAAGTTCTTGGGTATAAAAATATTTATTGAGAAAATATCAGTAAAAGGCTGAAAGTTGAGAGGAAGCCAGGAGGTGTAAGTGATAAGACATTCTGAATATTGTACAATGGAATGAAAGAAGTTTTTTAGATAATGGTCAAAAGTTTAAAGGATTTATAAAGAAACCAGAAATCATATGGAAATCGTATTCAGGAAATGTGGCTTAAGCCAGTATTAGATTTTGGTATTACAGGAAATGATGGCATATGCAGAGATAGAGAGGAGGATATTGGGATATATAGGGAGGGTGTATAATATAATACACGGAATACAATATAGGGTTCTTGGGAAAGGAAATGAGTTAGAATTTATAATAATAGAAGTTTTGATAAAAGAAGGAACTATAAAAAATTTTATAACCCTTGTAAAACATTATCAACAGAGTAAATGGATGAACGTATTGTACATTTAGAAGGAAAAAGTTTATGGTGTGGAGATTTTAATGCCCAGCAAGTTACTGGGTAATTGCAATGATGGGAATGGAATATTGACTGAAGAATTAATGGAGAAGAAAGATCTAGTATGTTTAAATGTTGGATGGGGTACCATCTGGATTAATGTCAGAACAGCCACAGAATCAGCCATTGATCTTACACTTGTTTCAAATTCACTTGTGGGGGTGTGCTCATGAGAGGAACTACTGTAGGAAGTGATCCTTACCCGATAGTAGCTGAAGTAAATTTAAGTATAAAAGAGTGTACTAGAGGAGGAGAAGACAAATGTTTTTTTGAAACTGCAGATTTGGAGACATTTAGGTATATTAGTAAACAAGAAATGAAAAAATTAATGCTATTAAAGAAGTTGTTGATAAAGTTGATTATGCTATTTGTAATGTTATACTATTGGCGGCAAATCAGACTATTCCGAAGAATGGAGGTAAGAGAAAACTGACGATTGTACCGTGGTGGACAAATGAAAGTGATAAATCAATTAAATCTTGAAATAAGACTTTTAAAATGTTAAAATAAATAAATAAATTAACAAAAAAAAATCACTTTCATTTTTATTATAAAAGGATGCAAGAAAATGTAATCATTAAAAATTCAAAGAAAGACTGTTGGAGGAAGTTTTGTAACAGTGGGAAGGGAAACAGAAATTGATCAAATATGGGGAATGACAAAAAAATTGAATAGAATTAAAAGAGAATATGGTTATCCAATTTTAAGTGATGGAGAAACAACGGCTGTAAGAGATGAGGAGAAAGCCGAAACGCTGGTGAGAAATGTTGTTAAGATTCATAACTCAGACAATATAAGTGAAGAGGGAAAAAGAGGAAGGGAAAGTACGTAAGAGAAGTGTAAAGAACTAATACAGAATGAGGCATACACTAATGACATTTTAAATATGGCATTCATGAAGGCGGAATAAAAAAAAAAAAACAAGAAGTCAGCTCCAGGCACAGATCAGATTTGCTATATAATGATAAATCATCTCAGTGAATTATACAAGTATGCTTTAATAAAACTGTACAGTAAAATTTGGTAGGAAGGAAAACGACCACAAAGCTGGAAGGAGGCGGTTATAATTCCAATATACATATCCAGGATATTATAGACCAATTGCATTGACAACTAACATCTGTAAAATAATGGAACAAATGGTAAATTAAATGTTCATTTATTATGTGGAAAATAAAATATAAATTTCCAAATATCAGAGTGGCTTTAGAAGAGGGAGAAATACCATGGATTCAGCTGTGTTTAGATCACGAAATCAGAA
The DNA here is from genome assembly GCA_012411365.1 of Ameiurus melas. Classification (NCBI taxonomy): domain Eukaryota; kingdom Metazoa; phylum Chordata; class Actinopteri; order Siluriformes; family Ictaluridae; genus Ameiurus; species Ameiurus melas. The sequence continues at coordinate 28,161,179 of CM022762.1, read as the reverse complement.
AAGTGGCTGTATTCTTTGACATAGAGAAAGCATATGACATGATGTACAGAGAAGGGAGGTTAATCAAATTATGCAAGGTGTCGAAGGTCAAGATGTATAGATGGATTAAGGATTTTTTTTTTTTTATTAGGGAGAGCAATAAAAGTTAGAATAGGTAACAGCTATTCAGAAAAGTTTGTTAATTAAAAAATGGAACTCCACAAGGAAGTATAATAAGCCATTTATTAATTGCCAGAATGATAAATGATGTGTTTGAGGATTTAGACAATGGGTTGGGGTTCTCGCTTTTTGCTGATGATGGGGCATCGTTAGCAGTATTAAAACCTTGGTTACTTTCAGACGCTTCAGATTTTACATTGTTAGAAAAGAAAAACAAGGATAAGGAATGTAATTCATGTAATGTGCAGAAATATATTAATGAATACTACAGCTATGTTCAGATATACACAGATACTTCAAAGAGTTTAGACAATCCAGGAGTAGCCCTTTTATTTATCAGTAGAGAAAAGGATTAGGTTATCTGTTTATGCAGGAGAAATGATTGCACTATTATTAGCAACACAGTGGATAGAGGAGATAAGACCTTTGAAATCAATCATTTGCACAGACTCACTTCATCATTGGCTAGCTTTGGATGCAGTCACTGGGAAAGCAGACCAGACATTTTAATAGAAATACAGCAAATATTATACAGAATTCAAGAGATGAGTATTACTGTAGTATTTGTATGGGTACTGGGATGAAAGGAAATGAAATATAAAAACCAGTGACATTAATTCATCAGTCAGTAAAATTAGGAATGAAATCAAGAGTATTATTCAAGAAAAAGTTTGAAGGAAAGGCGGCAAAAACAATGGGAGAAGAAGAAGAAAAGCTGATGTTTAAAAACAACAAAAAAATTCAAATGGAAATGGGAGAGAGGAGAAGTGCAGGAAAACAGGAGAAAGGGGATGATAATAATATCAAGGATAAGATTAGGACACACAACACTAAACAGTATACTTTATAAAATGGGTAAACAATATGGGAAAGTGTGAATCTTGTGGGCAAGAAGAAACAGTGGAACATGCGCTATACTGTCAGAAATACGAGACTGAAAGAAGGCGTCTGATACAAAATCTAGCAAAAATTAAAAAACAATTTATACTTGGAGATATTCTACAAAATAACTCAGGAAATTAATGTTATAGGTTTATTTTGCAGTATCTTAAAATAACTATTCTGTGGGATCGGATGTAAAAAAAAAAAAAAAAAAAGAGAGGGAACATATGTCATTTTGATCCACACTCCATACCAGTCGGTGGCAGTAATACACCATTTTGCTGTTTGTTAACTGCCAATTAAAACTTAATTGATTAAAAGCAATAAAAACTTCTACATAGAAGAAGAAGAAGAAGAAGAAGAAGAAGAAGAAGAAGAAGAAGAGATGTCTGCAGATGAATGTGGATGTTTGGTGTATCTGTGATAGTGTGGTAACGATTGAGTAACAAACGTTTATTTGGTGCTTGAGTGAACTCGCTGATTGTTTGTACTGTGTCCAAGTGCAGGAAGTGAGTAATTAAAGTAATAACAGTCATAACAACCCCCATGCAATCTATTAGGCATGGAGTTCCAAATGGCTCCAAAATATACTTGCCACAGCCATGAAGAGATCCAGGAAGCTAGTATTGGAGGCCTTGTTACCTGTCAGATTTTCCTCCTTCTGGCCCAGTGATAAATCAACTTGAATACTCAAAAATAGATCGTAAGACTCGGCCCACCGCCTGTTTAGAAAATGCAGTACTTACATTATAACATCAAATTTGAAGATTTACTGTATAATATTCACCCCAGAGGGACAACCCTATTCACATATAATTAATGAGCATTATGTAGAAATAATACATTTTTCCTTTACATCCTTCCTTAAAATTTTTTTTACTGCCTGTCATAGGGTGGAAATAATAATTAACTACTTCATCTCGGGAAATTTATTTTTTAACATTTTCACATCTATGTTATGCATACTAAGAATAAAAACTGGTCTCCACCCAAGTATGGCTTTTATGAGGAAGTTATCATCCTGCAAACAATTTCCTGAGATTCCCGTGATACCACTGGCACAGTAACAATTTACTTGAACCCACAATTATGAACCTGCTCTCAAGCCCAAAAATGACACTTCTAGTGCCTTTATATAACTCCCCACCATTTATGTTGAATTTTTCTTACTGGATTTCCTTACTCATTTAGCTTGTACAATACCACTGCATTTCTGATTTTTTAAAAGAGGAAGCTCCAATTTTCAGTACTTGTTTGTCCTGAAACAAATCCCCTCCCCATGTCATCTCTGACTACTCATTTGACTCATCAATATTGACAGGCCAGATAAAAGTTGGATTTAAGGGAGGTGGTCATGTGACTGTCATATTATTCATTAGGCCTTCACCAGTTAACAACCAAACATTGACTTTGTTTCATTTAGTATTGTTTACTGCTCTTTACTGTGGTTTTTTTTTTTTTATGTAGAAAATTTTCATTTGGAAAGCAGCATTTCTTCATGTGCCGCAAATGTTTGCACAGCACTATATATATATATATATATATATGTAGGTATAAAGTCTTTTTTTGACTATTAGGTGAATCAGTCCATCTCGAGTGGTCCAATAGTTGCAAAGTTGGTTGCCTGAACATTTTAAAAGTTTCTAATTTATTTTGAGTCAGTTCTTCTATGCACTGTCATTGCAAAACCACCAAGTTTAAAATGTATTTATTTTTACTTGGTTTAACCATTCTTTGTGTCATGGTACACAACAAATTTTGGTTATACAGCTATTTACGGAACCCTTACTATCTCGGCCCAGGATGGTCCTAGCTCCATGGAACAAAAACTGGTCTCCAGAGCACGTTACAAGGTACAGGAACATAAACATTTTGCACGTACTTGTTCCTTAGACTTAGAATTTAAGTCCAGATGTTATGTTCAAGATTGCTTACAGTTCCACATTCAGGGTCAATTTATAATGGGAATGGTTCAAGTCTTACTTATTTTTAGGGGGATCCTAGGTAAGTATAGTGTGCATGCAGGACATTTCAGGTTTGAGACTTCTCATTTATTTGTCTATTTATTTATTTACTTAATGGAGGCAAGAAAGTGCAATTGAAAAAAATTCCCCTCAATTTCAGGTGGAATATCTCTGGTGGTGGACCAGACACGAACCTGAAATTTTCTAAGAATTCAGTTCTCTATAGTAGCATTCTGTTATAAAAGGGTTGGGTTTTGAGAGTGTTGAGAAATCTGGGAAACCAAAGCCTACTTTATTCATGCATTTTGAGAAATGAACAGATGTAACATAAGCATAACAAATAATAGAAATTGACGATATTTTTCAGCAATTATGTTTATGGTTGACATACAGTATCTTATGCTTGTCAAAGAGGTCTACAATATTACTACATTTTATATTGGCAACAGTGAGGTATGATCTATCACAGGGTTCTTCACGTTTAGCTTCAACCTCCAAATTTATCTGCCTGTAATTTTCTAGTAATCCTGAAGACCTTGGTTAGCATGTTCAGGTCTGTATAATTAGGGTTGGAGCTAAACTGTGCAGCACAGTACAGTGGACCTCAGATTTGAAGAACCCTGATCTATCATGTTAGTACAGGTTGTCCGTGAATAGATTTGATCCAAATATGGAATCACAGTGTTCAGTTGGGTCTTAAACAAATAAACAGCGTCATAAGCAGAGCTAGGCGTTGTTTTTCCTGTGATAAAAGCAGCTCAGAAGTCACTTTTTTTAATAGAATATCACACTTAACCTAAAGACAGCTATAATAAATATGGACTAGCAGTTGTCTACTTCTCTCCAATATTCATTGTTATGTGGTTTAAGAGTAATCCGTTTGTTTATTTGATTATCATTTGATGGCATGTAGTGGTGAAGGGATCGATCTGTCTTCCCCTATCTCGTTGAAGTTTCTTTTGTGTTCTCATAAACAGGACTCTCGAAAAATATACATACATGTTTCTATGAATTTTTTTTTAAAATGGTAAATAAGTAAAAAAGAGAGGACAAATAACTTGCTCTGCAAATACACGTTGCAACCAGCTGTGTAACCACAAGCAGTCTACAGCACTGTGTTCTATCTGAATTGGACAGTTCATCTGAGTCTGACTCATACCACACCCCACCTACACATGTAAGTGCATGTAAGCAAGGAAACAGCCCTGACCTCAAACAGCTGCTTTGCATGACTGTTTGTTCATGCAGCCATTTTAGCACCAATCACAAAATGCTATTTGTAAAAAACCTAATATTTTTTGAAAAGTTCTGAAACTTCTGGACAGCTACCTCTTCAGTTGTGAGCTTCATGCTACACTAAGCATGTATGGAGACAATCATGTGGCTGTGGTTACTTCCTTTTAAGAAAGTCTGCGGGTGTTACTAACCAGTGTTACAACCATCCTCATTATTGCCTAAATACACTCACTGAACACTAATAAGAGCATGTGTACACCTGACTATTTATGCAATTATCCAGTCAGCCAGTCAGATGGACTGATTTGAGACTGGACATTTGAAGACTGGAGAAACATCATCTAGTCTTTTTCTAGTCTACTGTAGAGTCTCAGTGAGTCCGTGCCCACTGTAGCCTCCGATTCCTGTCCTTGTGCGACACCACATGCGGACTTTTCCTGTTGTAGCCCAACTGCTTCAAGGTTTGATGTGTTCTGCATTCTGAGACGTTTTTCTTCTCACCATAGTTGTAAAGAGTGGTTAGTTCAGTTAACGTAGCCTGCCGGTGAGCTCAAACCAGTCTGGCCACTCTCTTGTGACTTTTCTCATCATTGTGTGTTGATAGTGTATTGATTTTGTATGAAATATGTGATGCATTTTCAGTGTTGAGAAAAGAAAGTACACCCTCTTTTAAAATGAATGGTTTTATATATATTCAGACATGTTAAAACATCACCTCTTTCTTATCAGGTCTTGATCATCGGCATGTGAGGACACCTTTATAAAAGCAGAAATTCTGGCATTCTAGTGGTCTGGATTACTGGCATAGTTTTTTTTTTGTTGTTGTTGTTGTTAACATCAGCACAAGGAGATTACAGAACCAATTGTTTCTACGTACCATTCTGGGAAGGGTTATTCAAACCCATCATTCTACAGTGAGGAGGATTATTGAGAAATTGAGAACATTCGAGGCTGCTGTTAATCGTCCTAGGAGTCAATGTCCCAGTAAATTCACCACAGTGTCAGACCATTTCATAAGAAGGATGTCAAGCAACCCAAGGGTTACATCTAAGGATCTGCAGGACTCTTTTCTCTATTCAAGCACAGTCTGCAATGTTATGTAAAACATTTAATTGTACATCTAGCAAAACATTTCTGGAACAATGTTGCTTGGGCAGATGACTAAAAATGGAGATGTTTGGTTATAATGCACAGCACAAACTTTGGCCAAACATGGCATATCACCACGAATGTGGTATAGGGATGATGAAGGATATGTCTGTTTTGCAATTACAGCTCCATGGCACCTTAAGGTTATTAGATGAGGATGAACTCCTCATCATACCAAATCAAGGCAAATGTGACGCCATCTGTCCAACAGACGGATGCTTGGCCTAAACTGGTTCGTGCAACAGGACAATTATACAACCACACCAGCAAAATTACACCTGAATGGCTGAATGATAAAATTAAGATAGACTAGCAGATTATAATCCAGTGCCATTATTTATAATTTTGGGCTCAGTTTTCTAACATTGTGAACATATTCATGTTTGTGTGGTTTCAGAGTGTCCATTTGTTTATGTGAATATCCTTTTGATGGGATGCCATGACGAAGGGCTTTATCTTCTTTCCAGTGTCTCTTCAATGCTTCATTTGTGTTCTCATAAATAGGGGCCTCTAAAAAACAAACACACATTTTTAGATATTTATATAATATAATCGTCTTCTTCTTATATGGTCAGTAATGCACAGATGTATGATGATTGAGGACAAATAAGTTGCTCTGCAAATATATGTTGCACACTAGCACTGTAACCACACGCAGTCTACAGCACCCTGTCTAATCTGAATTGGAGACCTCCTCTGAGTCTGACTCATAGCACACACCACCTACACATGTATGTGCTCTGTCAAGGCACAAGTAAAAGCTGACCTGACCTCAAACAGATGTTTTGCTCTGCCGTGCATGACTCTTTCACATGCAACCATGTTAAATGAATGTACGTTCATGATTGTCTACACACTTTTTTGTCTCTCTGTGGGAACCCACAGGTACTATGTACACTCATACAGGGTTTGCCATTTCAGACAAGTTTATCCAAAGAGCACCCTTTTAGAAAGCTTAGCACTTAACTGCTCAAATAATGGGTTGAAAGACTGTCAGGGTCATTGCAGTGCTGTATGACAACATTGGCATCAGTGCGGTTTGTTGATCTTTGTGTACATAGTCTTTACCATGAATAGAATTTTAAGCACCTTTTTTTCTTCTGCATATGACAGTTGTGGTGATCACAGCTGTAATAATCAACACACAGCCCACTGCCACAGCTACCCAGAGCCAACAAGGAGAAACATTTGGAGTTTCAGATGCTGGAAAGAAAGAGAGGAGAATTCAGAATATTCAAATTCAACATGTATTTATCAGATACACAACCATACACAGTACGACGTGTACTGAAAGACTTTTTATGACTGTCTGTGACATAAAATAGAATTTACATCGACCAGAATTTACTTGTATACAATTAGAAAAAGGGAAAGTTTTTTTTTGTTTTGTTTTTTAAGTTTAAAAAATATAATGTAAGGATATACAGATGGGTGGCAGCAACAGTCTGACTATAATAATACCTGACTATATAATATAATAATATATGAATATTATAATACCTTATAATATTTTGGAATAATTCATTTCAATGCCACTTAGAGCAAACAAAGTAGTCATAAAAAGAAATAAATTCTCCTGATAAGTCAGCCATGCTCTAATGTCATTGCTTCATCTAGGCAAACTAATCAAGCAAGAATAATCAAAATGTCAAAATCAGTATAAACTGAAAAATTAGGATGACCTTAAGAAAATTTTGATTTTTATAATATTTTATTTGTAAAAGTATAATAACATTTTAATTATTTTTTTTCAGTGAATATACTGGTTTAAGTTCAGAAACAGTTGGCTTGATGCCAAAGAATCCCTAGAAAGAAGAACACAGGGTGTTTCAGAGTCTACAAACCAGCTCAGTCAAATGGACTGGCCACGGAGCACACTTAAGTTGTCATTTATGTTCCAAATAAATAATTATGTTCCATTTATCTAAACACGGCGAGTTGAGTTGATGACAAAGAGGTCCAATTTGGTCTCATCTGACCACAACACTTTCACCCAGTTGTCCTCTGGTGGTCAGATGAGACCAAAATGGAGCTCTTTGGCATCAACTCAACTCACGTGTTTGGAGGATGAGGAATGCTGCCAATGACCCCAAGAACACCATCCCCACTGTCAAACATGGAGATGGAAACATTATGCTTTGGGGGACAGGACAACTTCACCGCATCAAAGGGACGATGGACGGGGCCATGTACTGTCAAACCTTGGGTGAGAACCTCCTTCCTTCAGCCAGGGCATTGAAAATTAAAAGTAATTACTAAGTCATTACCAAGTACTAAGTCATGTTTTGCAGAGGGGTCAAATACATATTTCCCTCATTAAAATGTAAATCAATTTATAACATTTTTGACATGCATTTTTCTGGATTTTTTTTGGTGTTATTTTGTCTTGCACTGTTCAAATAAACCTACCATTAAAATTATAGACTGATCATTTCTTTGTTAGTGGGCAAACGTACAAAATCAGCAGGGGATCAAGTACTTTTTTCCCCTCACTGTACAGTATCCTCATTTTTCCATCAGGCTAAATAGAAAATGCTTTGAGTTCAGAAAAATGTTAAATGTATCAGGATCCATAGACACTCTGCTGGTTAAATAATGTAATTGCATGCTCTACGATATCCTGACATTACAGTGGACTAGAAGATTCCAGACAGGCATTGTTTATAACTGCTCTAGGCAATGAAAATGGCAACAATTTAATTTTGTCGGTTTATTGAAGGTAGAAGCTTCTTTAGCAGCAAATTATTGTAATTCCAGTGTGAGAGTTAATCCACTACTTTTATACTTCTCTTTATGCTTTACACACTCTCTCTATTCTATTCAAACATTTTGCTTCTGTCTAGAAATAAATACTTAAAATGAACAAAATTATCTGCCAATAGACCAAAACGGGTTTACTCTTGAAATCAGTAAAAATGGCTAGAAATAGGTATAATAATCATTTGCTTTAGATTGTAATCTTATAATAGGAAACACTAGATTACTGTAATTCAACATATATTCAAGATATTATCACCTGCTAAGATTTTTTGGGGGGGATTAATCTTTTAATCTTTTATATGAAGTATGTTATGAGTTTGAAATGTTGATGAAGATGATGATGACAGGAATTAAACTTATTTTGGGTAACAGTATAAAGGTCTTAAATGTTAGGCAAGACGACCTGACCATTATAGGCAAGACCACCTGAAAGCCACTGACTTAGACTAAACTCTGCTACAGAAGGCCCCACTAAGATAATGCAATGTTCTAAATCTTAATAAGTGTCCTTCTCAACCTCTCCCGTTCCCTCAGTCCAGCAATGCAAATTAAAACCAGGTCAAGTACAGATGAACTAGCTGAGACTGTAGAAAATCTTCCAATGAATACACAAAAACTGATAAAAGCCAACATTTTACCATCAGTTGTAGTTGAATTTTTTGTACTGTCCTCCAAATTACTGTCTGTGGGTGAATCTGCAAAAGGAAACATGGTAATATAAGGTAGCTTATTTAGATGTTAGATGTAGTGTAGCTAGTGAGAGATGAAGTTGTGAGATATCACTCATGCTCAATTCAGTGCAATTTAAAATAGAATAGAATACAATGCTTTTATTCATTGCACAACATCCATCCATCTTCTACCGCTTATTCCTTCTTCAGCGTATCACAGGAAGCACCGGGCACAAGGCAGGGTACACCCTGGACAGAGTGCCAGTCCATCGCAGACAGTATGGACAATTTACTAACCAACATCTTTGGACTGAGGGAGGAAACCCCCGCAGCATGGGGAGAACATGCAAACTCAGCACACACAGCCCGGACGGGAATCGAACCCCAGACCCTTGAGGTGTGAGGCGAACATGCTAACCACTAAGCAACCGTCATTGCACAATAGTCAAATGAAATTTAAGGTGTAGTGCCCGATGGTGATAGAAATATATAAAAAGTATATAAATATAAGTGAAAAATTACAAAATAAATAAATAAATATATAAATAAATAAACTTCCAGTTCAGAATCACAAGCAGCCAGCTGCTCACTTTCATATGACAGCTACCAACTGGGGAGAATGAAGACTAACACATGCTTCCTCTGAGACACATGAAGCCAGCCAACAGCATGATTTTGAACTGTTGCTTATGCCACAGGTCATCACAGGACACTGTAACAGAGTTAGTGGAAAGTCTGTCCTTTTCTGCATACATGCTCATAGATACCCACTATTAGCTAGTGTTACAGTGAGAGACCTGGGACTTTTGATATATATTTTTTAACAAACTCTTGGTTGACACCAAGACCATATTTAGCAAGACCAATGCCCATGACCGAAAGAAGTCCAAGTGCAAATACCAAAAACAATTTGAGACTGCACTCAAGTCCAAAACCGGATTTGACTCCAACAGCCCCAAATTTTGGCGAGTGCTTACGGTGTGTGAAAGATGCACTGAAGCAGCATCCTCGCTTTCCAACAAGGTATTTAGAGAATGTTTTGAGTTCGGCCAAATTGTTAAATGTATCGGGAACTGTAGACACTGTGCTGGTTGAAGAATGTAATGGCAAGTTCTACGATATCCTGACATTACAGTGGACTAGAAGATTCCACTGGTTTTTGTTTTTAACTGCCCCAGCTAATGCAAATGGCAACAATTTAATTTTGTTAGTTTATTTAAGGTAGACGTTTCTGTAGCTGCAATTTATTGCAATGCCAGGGACAGTTAATAACTTGCTTTCATTCTTTTTTTTAGTAGTTTGACATTCAATAATGATACAGGTTTCCATACATAGCAAATTGTCTTCCAAAATGTTTCATACTTAGTTTATATTATTTATTTATTTGTTTGTTTGTTTGTTTGTTTGTTTGTTTTCAGATAGCCTTTAAGAATGTCTTTGACAAAAGAAGAATGTACTGAAATCATTCTCATGGAAGGATCGGAAAGCTGTTGCAATAGACTATCAGGAAGCATGGCAAGCACATCAGACACGAGACTGCTGTCAAACTTATTAAATTAAAAAACACAGTAAGCATTGCAGACCAACTGAGAAGTGGATATCCACAAACATCCACTGACAAACTCACAGCTGACATGGTGCTGGCATACATAGTCCCCTAAGTGTACGTACTGATCAGTGCTTCTCAACTTGTTTGCATTACTCTACGAAAAATGTTGCATCTTAAAAATAGATTGATTATAGTCAGATTTATCTAGTATTTCCTATTATAAGATAACATGTGATATGATGTTACTAAACATATTTTGACACACAATTACTCATTTCACTTTGTTATTCTGTTGGGCAAAAAAATTCTGCGTATTTCTAGAAATGAATGCATAAAATTATCCAACAGGACAAAACTGTTTTATGCATGAAATCAGTGAAAAAAAAAATGTCTAGAAATAAGTTGTGACTGTAGAAAATTGTCTTTAAGAAACATTTTACCATAAACCGTAGTTGAATTTGTTGTATCTTCCTCCACATTACACTCCGCGGGAAGCGCTGCAAAAGAGAAATATGGTAATAAGAAATGGCTTAGTTAGATGTGAGAGATGGTGTTTTGATAGATTACTCATGCTCAGATTAATGCTAATAGGTTATTTTTGAGAGTAATGGAACTATATGCTAAGCACTTGACTTAACATCCCCAAGCCTTGACCACCCTACTCTGTTTTAAATTCCAGATTTATCATTTAAACCAGTAAATCCATATTCAAGAAATGCTTATTTATATTTTCAGAAGTTTGTCTTCTTGACTTCATTTCAGTCTGAGTCACTCAACGTTGTCAAGGAACTAACAGAGGTGGATGGACTGAGAAATTCGTCCATTTATATTGTTGAATTCATACAGTACACTAATGCAGCATGTCAAGATAGCTAATAAAGACTAAAATGCCATGGTACATTCTTCATTGAAACATGGCTTCTTTTAATGTGACTCCCAGAAACATTTCATGAAATTAGGTGCTCTTAATCTTAAAAGGTGACAAAGCCATGTTGTAACTAATATGTAAAGACATTGGTCTGTTACATCTATCCATGCTACGATTCCTTATTACTATAAAGTATTTGGTACATCAATATTTTAAACATGAACACAGGGTGTCTCTATACCTTCAGATACTCTCTGAATGTTTTTTTTTTTTTATATTGAATTTCTAAACCCACACAGATATATTTCCTCATACATACGTACATATATGTATATATATGTATGTATATATATATATATATATATATATATATATATATATATATATATACACTATATATATATATATATATATATATATATATATATATATATATATATATATATATATATATATATATACATATAAACAGTATATGTATGTATGTATGTATGTATAAATAGATTTAGAATTTTTTTTTTTATATAAAATAGTACTTACAAATGACCAGTTTAGATCCATTGCTGTACTTAATGATGAGTCGAGGAATATCCTGTGTGACCCGACAAAAGTACCATCCACGGTCATTTAAAGTAACATTATGAATGGTCAAATATGAAGCATTGTGTCTTTTGTCTTCATGGTAATGACTCACATTGGAGTCATGTGGTGAGTGGAATTGAATCTTATTATCCTCATTAAATTCAGAAGTATTGACAAAAAACCAGTCCACTTTGAGCCCATCTGTTTGAACCATGCAGCGGATTGTTGTGTTTGATCCTATACATGCTTTAACCATCTTTGGGACCTTAGGTTCAATAAGTGTCCCCTGACCTCTGCTGTTAATTATGGCTCCCACTGTGGGGAAAACAAAACACAGAGAATACATCATATTTCAATTAAAAAGTTAAGGTTAAACATCACAGGAATAATTTGAAAACCAATAGAGTTTACTAGTATTTCATTTATCAAAAGTAAATAAATCTTTTAATGAAGTTCCTAACATCAAACTCCAGGCAGTACTATAGACAGGTGCAGTATTATGGGGCTTGGACTCTGACAGAAGTGATCTGAATATGAATTTCATATATCAATTAAATACACATCACATATGTATATAAATGATATAAAATGTGTATGTTTTTTTCCTCTGGTGTATTTAAAACCAATATATTGCCAATATTTTTTCTTTGTTCTAAACATGCCTTGTTATGAGATTTAACTTTAAAACATATATTTCAAAATTGCATGTTATGGTTTTAAGTAAAAAAAAAAAAATCACATACAAACCTAAATCAATTGAATAAATAAATAAATAAATAAATAAATAAATAAATAAATAAATAATGATAATAATAATAATAATAATAATAATAATAATAATAATAATAATAATAATAATAATAATAATAATAATAATAATAATAATAATAATAGATTGTATGAAAGTGAAGCATCTAAAGTTTTAGAAATAGCCAAATTCATGTTACACATCTAACCTTTGCCTGTGGGCAGTGAGTCTTTAATGTCACTGTAGAAAACTAGCTATTTGTGTAGAGTACAGGTTTTTTATTTATTTATTTGTTTGTCAAATTAACTATTCAAATATTAAGCACATATTTATTAAATGTACAAGAACATTGAATATTGGCTATGGCTTTTTATTGAAACTTTCCACTCACAGGACACAAAATATTAAAATGTATATTATTTATAGATCTGCTTGTTTTGTTTTATTGTTCTGTTTGTTTATTGATGCTTGGATTAAACATATTCAAGTCAGGGGACCATTTAAACAGTCAATCAACAATACGAAAGTGACAATAAATATAATAACATTGAAAATGGTGCGTTATGATTTCCAATCGCGGACCCCACTGACTGTGAGAACTGAGGCTGTAGGGCAATGTGATACATGTGAAAAGCTTGGTTTATTCAAATAATTAGGGAGTACTAATAAATAACCAATAAACTCAACACATACCCCCCCTTCCAACACCCCACCACCCCACCACCCCAACAGTATTAAACACCGTGATTGAGTTAAACATTTAACCTTTTGTATTTAGTTGCACGTTAGAATAAGTTACAAATTATCCAAGCCACAAGAACAACCATCAAAACAAGTTCAATTTATCTTGTATAGGTATGAATGTAAAATGTCTGACCTGTGAGAAATATCAGAAAATTCCTGTTGAATAAGTAGTCCATTGTTCTTGTTAAAAGTAATGTGAGGAAGATGCCAGAACCTTTGGGCAGAACCAGCGTAAAGTACAAAGATGTCGTCTTGTGGGTCACAGGAAATGCACACCTACAACACTGAAAATTAAGTTGTGTTACACCACTAGTTTGTGATGTCAAAGGGGTCTAAGGCTGCGCGTTGAGTTATCTAGGCAGGTTCATGTGAAATCATGTTGAAAAGCTAAAGCAGCAAAAGAAGTGAAGAGGAAGTCTATGCACAGAGAAACCACTCAAACCACCAGCGCAACTATGAATCAAGCATGAAAATAGGAAAGAATATAGAAAACAGGATATAGAAAAAGTTACATTTATTGGTGCATTTAAGAAATGACGTAAACAAATAAATGAGCAGATTTCACACAAAATAAAGGAATAAAAGACTAACTATAGAATCCGTTTGAGTCAGCACTTAGTGAGAAAAGCACAGTGAGAAAACAGGTCAACCACATAAAGGCCAAGTAAGAAATAAAAACTATGAAACTCCTGCATGATGCGGAACGTGAAACTATTATCAAGTCTAGGTTTCATTTCATTTTATAAAATGTCAAAACTCAGACTCCAGCAGTCCAAACATATGTGTGTGATAGCCTGGGAAAAAAAACCTTTCGTATGGTCAAATTTGTTCAAAAGGTTATATAGTTCTGAAAACTACAAGTTTGAAGGGAAATGCTTCTGCTTTGTACATACAGTCACTGGAAAAGGAAAGTAACTAACTTTTTATAAACAAACAAATAACATCAGGTGACAACAACAATAACAACAACAACAACAACAGAAAAACAAAACAAAAAAAAACAAACTTCAGATTTCAATATGCAGTAATTCCAGGTGGGAAAAAATAAGTACACGGATTTCAAATATGTACAGTATAAATAAGGATTGTTTACAAATGGAGAGCCTTCAAAACAGTTGCTAGTCTTCCCAGGAGTGGGAGTCCCAGCAAATTCAGTGCAAGGACAGACCGTTTAGTGCTTAAATATAAAGAAAAGCCAAAGAGCCGTGTCATGTGACCTACAAGCTTCTGTAAGCACATTAAACGTTAATGTTCATAATCATAAAAGACCAAACAAGTATGGCGTTCAGGGAAGGGTGGCTACTGAAAAGTCCTTTCTCTCCAAAAAAGAATATGGAGCATGGTTTGAAAAATTGCATCTGGATAAACCACAAAAGTTCTGGAACAATATCCTTTGGACTGATGAGACCAAGGTGGAGATGTTTGGTCATCATTCACAGTGACATGTTTGCTGAAAACCAAACACAGTGTATCACCACAAACACCTCATACCAACTGTCAAGCATGGTGGTGAAGGGGTGATGATTTGGGTTTGTTTTGCAGCCACTGGACCTGGGAAACTTGCAGTCATTCAGGAAACAATGAACTCCACTTTATACCAAAATATTCTCCGGAAAATGTGAAGCCATCTGTCCAGCAGTTTAAGCTGGACTGAAATTTAGTCAAAAATTAATGTGTTGGAATGGCCTAGTTAAAGCCCAGACCCTGAGATGCTGTGGCAGAAGAGCTGTGCATAAATAAATGCCCTCAAGCATCAATGAACTAAAGCAATGTTTTTAAAATGAGAAATTTCTCCAAAATCACGTGAGACTGCTAAAAGTACAGAAAACATTTACTTCAGGTTATTGTTGCTGGTTCTACAATACATGGTACTGAATTATATGGTGCACTTATTTTTCCCACCTAGCTTCTGAATTGTGCTTTACTTTTTGGGACACTATGACTACATACTGTCCCCTCTGAAAGTATTTGAACAGCAAAGCCAATTCTATTGTTTTCACTACACATTGGAGACATTTTTGTTTTGCCAACAAAAAATGAATGTGAGATGATAGATCAGAACTTCACCTGTGCTAAACAACTTAGGACATGGTGCCTTCTTTTGAGCCATTCCATTTTTTCAAGTGAGCAAAAATATTGTAACATGCAACTGACAAGTGTCCTTTTAAATTGATTGTTTAAAGAATGAATAGCTCTGAATTAATCTACTCTAATTTGAGCCCTAGGCAAGAAAAAGTATGAGAACCTTTTGGAATTTCATGGTTTTCTGAATAAATTTGTCATAAAATGTGATCTGATCTTCATCTAAGTCAGGGTATTGACAAATATAATGTGTCTAAAATAATAACACAAAATAAATTCTGATCCCTCGTCTTTATTGAGAACAACCAAAAAAAACTCATAGTACTTGTGGAAAAAGTATGCGAACCCTTGAGTTAATGACCTCAAAAAAGATAATTGGAGTCAGGTTTTAGCAAAGCTGGAGTCTTGTTAAGAAAATGAGTTGGAGGTGTGGACTACAGCTACTTTGACTGATAAAAACCCCTCAAACTTTTGGAGTTTGCTCTGCACAAGAAGCACATGCTTATGTGAAACATGCCTCGCCAAAAAGAGCTTTCAGAGGATCTAAGATCAAGAATTGTTGATTTACATAAAGCTGGCAAGGGTTACAAAGTGATTTCAAAGACTTTAGAAATTCACCAGTCTACAGTTAGGCAAACATTCTACAAATGGAGACACTTTGGGACTGTTGCTACTCTACCAAGAATTGGGCACCCAGTCAAAATGACAAAAAGAGCACAACTAAGACTCATCAATGAGGTAAAGAAACAATGCCAAATAACAGCCAAAGATTTGAAGGCATCATTGGAACTGGCTAACATCTCTGTTCATGAGTCTACAATACGCAAAACATTGAACAAGCAGGGTATCTACAGCAGGACACCACAAAGGAAGCCACTGCTTACTAAAAAGAACATTGCTGCACGCCTGAAGTTTGCAAAAGAGCACATTGACACTCCACAGCGGGATTGGCTAAATGTTTTGTGGACTGATGAAACTAAGATTGAAATATTTGGAAAAAACACACAGAACTACATCTGGCGTAGAAATGGCACGGCCTACCATCATGAAAACATCATCCCAACAGTAAAGTATGGTGGAGGAAACTTCATGATTTGGGCCTGCTTTGCTGCATCAGGGCCTGGCCAGCTTGCAATCATTGAGGGGAAGATGGATTCCTAAGTATATCAGACAATTCTTAAGTGAGAATGTCCTTTAGTTATGACTAAAGGTGACTGATCACATAATTTTCTTTGTATTGTTTTATCTTACAGACACAATGTGCACACCTGCGATGGACTGGCACCCTGTCCAGGGTGTACGCCGCCTTGTGCCCGATGCTCCCTGGGATTGGCTCCAGGTTCCCCCGTGACCCTGAAGAAGGAGTAAGTGGTAGAAGGTGGATGGATGGATGGACACAATGTGCACATATTTCTCTACCAGTGTTATCATAAAAGTGAATTTGATGTTATTGACCACTTCAAATGTTGCCTTTACCAAAAAATTATCCTCTTGTTATATTGAAATACAGTATATTTTGTGTTATAGCAATACTATATAATTGTGTGTTAGCTTTGGAGAAAAGGTCGGAAGAAGTGTTTAACTTCTCTCTGGGGACATACCTGTCTGGGTATAATAAGGCCCAGAAATGAAATCTTAGGAGGTATGCTTCCAAATTCACACTACAGGGTGAATATCTGAAATACAGTAAATGCTAATGTAGCTAGTGTCTTGGTAAGACAGCTATTTAATGATTGTAGTTCTTTAATGCAGAAGAAGATCTCTTCTTTGAAAGTAGAAGAAGATGGAAGAAAAGTCTTCAAGGAATTTCACTCCTCTACAGTTGCCATTCAGGCATCCTGAAAACACGCACTGCAATGAGCTCCAGGTATTAGTGGCTTGGCATGTGCATTGATATTGACAGCTGGGTTTGTGTTTGAGTTATTTTGGTGTTTTGAACTGTTATGTAGCTGTATTGATATTAACAGCTAGTTTCTTAAAGAGCTTAGAATGCAATGAATGCCAGAAGGTTGCAAAACCTTTGCTTGCTGCACAGCCATTAGTGTGTATAAGGTAAATAGTTAATAGATACCTATGGGTATCTTGATATTATAGAATAGCTATTAATAAAGAAAAAATTTAAATACAAAAGTAAATATATCGGTTTTACCTTGATATGTGTCTGTTCTGTCTGGAAGCTAATTGGCATCGATTTGACAGGACCTCTCCCAAAAACTGTGTATGGTTTCCAGTACATTCTGACAGTACATTTCAGTACAGTACATTAGAGAGAAAGGCAGACAAATCCAAAACAGGAAACAATGGTGCGGTCAAGAAACAGGCAATGCGTCAGGCAATTGGCAAACTGGTATAAACTGGGCAAGGCTAGAATCAAAAACGAGAAACCAGGAACAAGGTCAAAGAACATGAAACTAAACGAGGAACAGGGTACTAACACTTCGTATGGTGATAACACTCAATACTACGTGAAGTGCAAAGACACACGAGGGGTTTAAATGACAAATGTAATCAGGGGTGAAACACAAGACAGCTGAAAACAATGGTACAACAACTATGGGACACAATCAATGACAATACAGGGACAGAGAAAGGACATAAACCATAACAAAAGCATGTGTCCAAAGTACACAAAGTCAATCTCTGAAAACCAAAAGTGTGCGTTCGCTAAGAGCTTGTGCATTGGGCTCACAGTTCGAAATCATGCAAAGAGCTCACGCAACAAGCGTTTCCGAGCATGCTGCAATACTGCAGCGCTAGCTTGAGGGGAAATCGTGACCCGTATTAGCTCTATTATATATAGAAATGGTTGTCCCAAAAGAATCCTCTCAGACCAATGACGAGAATTTGTGAATGAAGTACACTTTTCAAATACCATTGTTGTACTGTCATTAGTCATTTCTGCTCGTGTTCATTTTTACTGTGACTGTTTTACGTTTCAGCTCAACAACAGCCTCCATAATATGTTGTCTATTGAAAGTGTCACAGCTGCCCATCACTCCCAAACCAGTAGCCTGGATGAGAAAACAAATGACAAGTTTCTTTTTTTCAAGCTCATAGTAGAGCTTTATGCCACAAGCTTCTTGTGTTACATTGCTTTTAACATACCACTTCAATTTCAGGTAAAGGGACTCTGTTGCTTCTAACCATGTGGATAATTGATATTATTCACAAATTCATTGTATATATTTATTTTATATGATTAATAGCAAAGTTAGTTTTCAAAACTTACATATATATATTATTTTGCCTTTGAAATAGTTGAAACAGTTATTTGTTAATTGACTATGAATCTGTTGCCACAACAATGTTTTAAGATGGGAATATTTCTCTGAATTTATTTTAGTATTCTAGATTTTTAATTATTTTAATCTGGATAATTATTGGTAATATTGTTTTCTGAAAATGTCACAATGGTATAAATTCAAGTGATAGTATCTTGATAAATCACTGGTTCTGTATTTAGCTTTATTCTAAACAGCATTCTGTAATCACACCAGTCATTTACAGCACTGGGTTACTGATCGGAAGGTTGGGGGTTCAAGCCCCAGCACTGCCATGCTGCCACTCTTGGGCCCTTGAGCAAGGCCCTTAACCCTCTCTGCTCCAGGGGCGCTGTATCATTGCTGACCCTGCGCTCAGATCCCAGCTTTCTGAGAGACTGGGGTATGTAAAGAAAACAATTTCACTGTACTCTATTGTATATGTGCCCAATAAAGACTCATTATCTTTTTGTTCCGGAACCCGGAAATTTGCATCACACAATGTATGATTTTCACATAGACTTCTGGATTTTGCAAAAAAAAAATCTCTTTGATCAACAAAAGATTAAAATACTAACATGTTTTGTCCACCAAGATCGTTTTCACAGATGAACACAACCTTTATGACGTTTGAAGTCTAAATACAATCGGCAGAAATAAACAGCTAACTGTACGCTATAAACGAACTACACCACAGACTTCATCGTCACCATAACCAAGCTTCCCACAACTGAGGATGAGTCTTCATCCACATTTTGGGTGGGGAATTGTGCACTGCATACCTGAACCAGTTTATCTGCAAAGTGTTTTCCTGTTAGGCGTGATGACGTTTGATGTCCATTTCCAGGTTTTGGCATACAAAATGATGCCATCCCTGCACCACTCTATGACCATCGAAGCTCCCTGGTTTTTGCAGTGCATTGTGGGATTTTTTTTAGGGAGCAATCGTTCCAGTGCACTGGAAGGAGTTTGTGATTGAGACAGCCCTTAAAATGGCAGATATCCTGAATGTTTCAAATAACAAACTATAATTTTTATCATTTTATTTTCAAAAAAAATTATAATAAAAGAACTAATGATAAAAAAAAAAAAAAAAAGCCTGTTTTTTTTTTTATTTTAATATTTTTATTTAATAATTTTTAAATGCCTCAAAACATCTCCACTTCAATCACATATAGGTTGCTTAATTTCAAATCCATTGTGGTGGTGTACAGAGGCAACATTTTTAATATTGGGCATGGTGGCTTAGTGGTTAACACCCTTGCATTTCACCTCCAGAGTGAAAGGTCTACCTATGCCTTGTGTAAGCAGAGTTTGCATGACTCTCTGGTCTAGTCTGATCCCACACAAGAGCTAATGTAGTACTATCTGCTGAAAATGTTAATGCTGGCTTTGATAGAAATGTGTCGGAACATTGCAACTTGCTGTATATGGGAAGCAGAATTATTGGCACCCTTCATAAGAATGGGAAAATCTTTGTATAAAAATAAATATTAACAATTTTCTACCCAAATGTCACAATTTTTTAATCTGTAATGTTTATGGTTATCTGTTTTTTTGTTATTTGTTTGTTTGTTTCTTTTTAAACACAAAGTAAGGTTACATAGTTACAGTGGTTCTGCCACTGAATGGTTTCCCTGGGTTATAGAGGAGTATTCCCATTTGCATACCAATTACCAACAGCCTTGTGACTCCACATGGGTAGCCTATAAAAAGTCTCCACTACATCAAGTTTGTCCTTTGACCATTCATGTCATTCCCAGTGATCAAGATAGCACACCTCTTCTTCTTCTTCTTCTTCTTCTTCTTTTCCACCCACGCTAAGTAGCGTATCGGGCGACGAGAGAGAAATCCCTCCCGTCGTTTCCATACTGGTTAGGATTTTTACGGGGACGGGTTGCTAGCCCGACGCCCAACCCTCCCTTTGATAGCACACCTCACAAGACCAAAACAGCCCACATACTGTAAATAGTGTTGGCACTGTGGATACTGAGGAGAATCACTCGGACTCAATGTATATCGCTCACTGAATGTCTTGAGTGTAAGACTGGCCTGCAAGAGAATGTGCTGAGCTGGTTTAGGTCCTACCTCAATCATGTTCTCAGTTAATTTTGGTAGCTTTTATTCATCCACTGCTCTCATTTATCAATATTTTAGAAAAGTGAAAATGTAGCAAAGTAAAAATTTAATCCATTAACAAAAGTTTTGGAAATGCTGATTTTCTTAATACTCATGTGTTATGTTGATGAACGCTAATCACGACTATGTCAATAAAAAATAATATTCTGCAGCTTGCAATGTCCTTGAAAGTGGTTTCCAAGCAACTCACACAAGGAACCTGTTATGTTTAATATCAGCAACTGTTGCCAGAAGTCTATCACGCACCCATGTGCCTTCTCTGATGCCACACTGGAAAAGCAGAAGGGCATGTGTCATAAAAAGCTGATGCTAGCACACAGCGTACTAGTGAGTATATGGTGCGTTGCAGCTCGAGACATACCAGATTGTCATTTATCAGTCAGTTAGTGCTGGCTCTAATGAAGTGTCGCATAGCATTAAAATAAGATGATATTGCTTGTAATTAGAATTGTCTTGCAGCCCAGGATGTAGGCATAAGGTGCGTCAAATGACATCTAAGGGGGGGGTCTCTTTATCTCCATTCAAGTATACTTGTGCAGTCATTTCCTTTACTCAAATAGTTAGTCTATGTTTAGATAATGGAACATCTTAAACATGATTGGCCATATTTCCATATACCACTTTAACAACAACTACAACAAGACAAACCTTTCACACATTCACTTTACGAACAATTGACTGCGAAGACATTAATGAGAGTTGAGACCCAGATGCAAAATAGTATCTTTAGAAACAGTTTCAGCTGGCCTGGCAACAGGAAACACAGTGTAAAAAAAAAAAACCAGGTCAACCACATAAAGGCCAACTGAGAAACAAAACTGCACAGCTCCCACTGCTGAACATGAAACTCAGGTTAATTGTGTGTTCTCACACACCAATGAACCTAAAGAACATGACAGAACACAGTACAGGGCAGAAGAGTGCTGTTCAACATGACTTCAGTGTTTTAGCATTAATCCAAAACTTTTCCAAGGAGCCGGACAAAAAAAAACCCAAAAAACATTCAGAATCTCAAATGAAAAACCACGAAAAGATCAGAAAAGATTAACTCAATTATTGATGCAGGTTCAATGTACAGTCCCCCTCTGAAAGTAACAGAATTTTGGGGGGTTTCGCTCTTCAGGCAGTGACATGCTGCTCACCTAGGTAAACGACTGGGCCCAGTTCCTCAGAAGTAATCTGATCAGATTTCAGCTATCGGATCGGATCTAATCTTGAAAATGGGTTATTCAAAAGAAAAAAGAAAACATTCTGAAATCAGATTAGATCATGTAATCCAATCTTGCTTTTGTCTGGATCAAATATTCAAAACTTTTTAGTAGGATCGGGATACGTGTTATCCAAAAAAAAAAATCAGGATTACCCTGATCCAGCAAAAGGGTGGATTCTGGGAGGATTTCAGGAACAATATGTAATAAAACTTTAAAACTCGTCAAATAATCCAACATTTGTATCGTGTAGTATATCAATTTATTTATATTTTGCACTTGATTTGTTTCACCGTTACAGTGATAAAGCAGATAAAGTATACATTAGGCTACCAATTAAGCCTTTCAGTACAGTAAAGTAAAAAAAGAAAAAAGATGTTGCCCCCATAAATAATCCCTCAAACAGCTGTCAATATCAAACAAACATAATATATTTAATTTCATTTGTCACTGTATATTAATTACAATGACACAATCATCAGAGATGAACCAATCAAAAGTAGTTTCTAACAATTGCATCCCTTACTGCTCTCCACACATGAAGGACTCACATGAATGGACTTATTTATTGTGTTAACCATCGGACATTTAGACTTTTTATGATTTAAAACATGTGTTCCATATATCCCCAATGTACTTGTGAGTAATGTATATTTGCTTGTTTGTATTTATTTGTTGTGGGTCAGATGAGGGGTCTGACTGTTTAAAAGAAATTGAAAAAGGAAGCGGATGTTTGTATTGTTTTATTGTGTGTTTTGTGTCTCCATGCTAGCTAATCTACCTGTTGTTCTTTACAAAGCTAGTAGCCTATACTGTATACAGTATGTAGTATATGTATATTGTACATGTATATGTATATTGTATATGTAATCTGATTTAGAGCACTAGTAATCCGGATTTGGTCAACTTGAAAGGTTTGTGTCTGGGTCAGGATGATCCAATCCAAAAGTAAGATTGATTACTTGATCCTGGATAGCAAAACATAGGATTTTGATCCAGATGACACTTTTTGAACAACTGGGCCCTGTTGATTAACTTGGCCAGTCTAAAATTTTCCATTTTTCCTTTGTTGAGTTGGCAGTGTGTTTTGGATCAGTGTCTTGCTGCATGGTAATGATTCCTCCAATTCATTTGGATGCAATTCTCAGATAAATGTTCGTGTAAACTTCTGAATTCATTCTGCTGCTACCATCATGAGTTAAATCATCAATAAAGATTAGTGAGCCTGATCCAGAAGCAGCCATTCAAGCCCAAGCCATGACACTACCTCCAATGTGCTTGACCGGTGAGCCTGTATGTTTTGGATCATAAGCAGATCCCTTCTTTCTCCTCACTTTGGCCTTTCCATCACTTTGGTAGAAGTTCATCTTAGTTCCAGAACTCATCTGTGAATTTATTTGCAAATTCCAGTCTGACCTTCTGATTCTTACTGCAGTTGAGTGGTTTACATCTTGTGGTGTGGCTTTATTTTTCTGCTCTCAAAGACTTCTTTGAACAGTGGATTATGAACCCCTGCCCTGTGGAGGTTGTTGGTGATGTTAGCTCTCACAAATGTTTCTGTTATCATCTGCTGTGATTTTCCTTGGCTGACCTGTTCAATATCGGTTGTTAGTACAGTACACCAGTGGTTTCTTTCTATTTCAGTACATTCCAAATTGTTGTATTGGCTATTTGATTTTCTCTTGTTTTCAGATTCAAAATGGTCTTTCCCTTATAGACTGCTTTCTGGTCTTCATGTTGGTTTATCCTTTTTAATAATCCAGTCTTCAGAAGTGAAACCCAGGGCTGAATCCAGGAGTAGACATTCAGAGCAAAAAAATGTTGAAACAACCTTTCAACAAGAAACACCTCTCGGGCACATGTTCTAATATTTTTTGATCACTTGAAAAATGGGTGGGTTCAAACAAGCGTTGTCATGTTCTAAGTTGTTTAATATATCTATATGTAAATATCAACAAATGAAAGCTAGAATTCTGATCTGTCATGTCATATACACCTTGTAATCGGAATTTCTTCAGTGTATAGTAAAACCAAAAGAATTGGCCAAAAGAGTTCCAATACTATCAGAGGGTTAGGGTAATTATGTAATTATGCTGTAGTTCATCATGTAGCTTAACTAAATACAGAGAAACCAAAATGGAAAAATATTTTTGTTCTATGTATTATACATCTTAATTGTGTTCTGTTCAACTTAATACAATTGCCATTCAGTAAGTAATATGACTGCGGTCCAATCTTAAGCTTCCATATCATGTAGCGCTTTCCTCAGTTGTTTTCAGAGTAGTCCTTCTTCTTTCATTAAATTACATACATTTAGGAAATTGCAATAACTTTGTTTGCCAGCTGGTAAAAAGCCAAAGAGAATCTTAATTAGCACTATTAATGGCAAATATTTTTAAGAAAGTAAATAAAATGTCAAATATATCATTGTAACTCATATCATTTTAGCTATGTATGGATTTTTAAGATGGGAAAAAATGTTTATAAAATCCATAATGCTCTTCAGTCCCTTGATCATTTTCATTTAAAAGCACATACAGTGCCCTCCACTAATATTTGCACGCTTGGTAAATATGAGCAAAAGAAGGCTGTGAAAAATTGTCTTTATTGTTTAACCTTTTGATGTTTCGTTAAAAAAAATCACAAAAATACTCCTCTAGCACTTGTGTTTAAATCTTTAATTTAAAATACATTATTGTTACAAATATCTTGTGTCAGTTTAAAGTATAATTAAATATGTGTCACAATACACATCAGTGCGTGGCCATGCTCCTTAGCAAAAATAATGTGAACAAGTGAGTCTAAACTAAACTCCTTTGCCATATTTAAAGGACAGTGCAAATGGCAACTGGAGAGAAAACCAGAACCGTGGACCAAGATAAGCCACAATTTAGAGACAATTCCTTGAAACAGGAACAAACTACATCTTAATAATTTGATATTACTCTGTAAAAGAAAATACAGTGCTCCATTGATTGGTGCTACCACACTGAAATAAGGACAAAAAAAGTTTTTCTGTAAGGCATGCGCATTAAACACAAAAAACATCTGCAAATCCCGACACTAATACTAATAAAATTTCTCTTAATGTACCTGAAAAATTGTTTTAATAACCCCATGAAAAAGGTATCTACACTGTAGATTATCTTGTACAGTATCTCTGCATGATCCATGATGCACCAGCACGTTAAAGGTAATATTGGAAGATATGACCTAAATGTAACCTGATATGCACAATAATCCAATCTCATGGACTGAATCCCAGAAACACAGTGCAACAATAAACAGTATAAAAATAAAATAGTTCTGATAACATTAGGCAAAAATAAATAGTAACTGCTTTAAATGAAATGCTTTCTGTGAATCTCAGACTTGCTCTCATTGACTTGGACTATAACTCATCTTTCTGGTTGATGTGATCCCACTGGTGCTGGTTTTCGAGAGCTTGAATCACTTCGTCAGCTTGAAGCCTCTCCTAAAGAAAATGAGATTTTGAAAACTCAAGGAAGTTCATAAAGACACATAGAAAACACGAGCACAATCTGATGTGTCTGGACTTACGACCCCTGGCAAAAATGATGCACTCACCACACTTAGAGGATGTTCACCTGGCTTTTTTTTTTTTTACTTTGTAGCAAATAACAAATCACAGATATAACACAAAACAATTTTTGTTTAATAACTGAAGATTCTCGCTTCGTAAAACATATTCCAAACAAATTAAATGAATTTATTTTAATTAATGCCATGTTTTGTTCCCAAATCAAATAGAGGAAAAAATATGGAATGCTACTCCTCTTGATTTTTTTCTTTGAGGCATGGACTTCTCCATCAAGCTGGTTACAACTTTCTCTATTAGCTGTTGACAGATCAACTTTGCAGGATGGAGCCTTGTCATGGACCAATTTTAAAAATTTCCACCATAAAATTTCAATCGTATTGGGATGCGGACTGTTGGCCTTGTCATTGAATTGATATGAAAAGCTTTAATACTCTCTGTAGCGAGATGCATTATCATCCTGAAAAAGGACTTTATCTCTATCAATAGAATGAGAAAAGTGTCCAAAATTTGACTGTTGAGGTCTTCTCTGGTCCTTTACCTGACATACAACAACATATCATAGATGAGTGTGGAAATTTGATGGTTTTCTTCAGGCGGTCATCTTTATATTTTAAAACCCCCCCACACCGAATATCACTTTCATCCAATCATCCACACGCCATGACTGCTTCTCTTCAGCCAACTGTAACCATGTGTTCTTCTGTTTAGGTGAAAAAAGGGTATTTTGGCTTTTCTATGTGTACAGTGCCCTCCACTAATATTGGCAAATATGAGCAAAGAAGGCTGTGAAAATGTGTGTTTATTGTTTAACCTTTTGCTCTTTTGTTAAAATTTTTTACAAAAATACTCTGGTCACATGGATATCAATCAAACAATTGCATACACAGCACAGCTTTAGAAAAAAAATCTTTGTTAAATATAGGTGTGCAACAATTATCGACACCCCTATCAATTCATATGAAAAAAATATATTTGAAGTATATTCCTGTTGATATTTACATCTTTTTAGTGCACCTGGGTGACTAGGAACAGGAAATTGTTCGACCATGACTTCCTGTTTCACAAAGGTATAAATATGAGGTAACGCAGGCCAAATACCCTTGGTCATTCATAACAATGGGTAAGACCAAGGAATATAGCTGTGATGTGCAGCAAAAGGTTGTTGAGCTTCATTTATATGGGAATTGTCTATAAGAAAATAGCACAAGCATTGAAAATGACCATTTCCACCACCAGGGCAATAATTAAGAACTTCCAGGGAACTGTAAATGTTATGGAATAGGATGTATGTCTATATTGTCTCAACACACTGTGAAGATGATGGGTCAAGTGGTCAAAAAATCACAGCTGGGGAATTTTAGAACTACAATCCGAAGTCACCTACATCACCACAAGTTGTTTGGAAGGGTTTCAAGAAAAAGCGTTTTCAGTTTGCCAGACACTACTGGAACTTCAAATCGGATCGGGTTCTATGGTCAGATGAAACCAAAATAGAGCTTTTTGGTAATAAACACCAGAGGTGGTTTTAGTGCACACAGAGAGGTAGCCATATGGAAAAGTATCTCATGCCCAAGGTTAAAAATGGTGGTGGATCTTTAATGTTTTGGGGCTGTTTTTCTACCAGAGGACCTGGACATTTTGTTATGATACATGGCATCATGGACTCTATCAAATATCAACAGATATTAAACGGAAACCTGACTGCCTCTGTCAGAAAGCTTCAAATGGGCCGTGGTTGGATCTTCCAGCAGGACGATGATCCAAAACATACATCAAAATTAACACAAACCTGACAACTCTCTTGTCGTTTCCTTTCAATTAGCCAAGTCCAACAGCTTGTTAAGGTCTGGAAGCACTCTCTTTAAAATGCAGACTAATTAGCATTTTTAGATTTGTGCTGGCATTTGGTTTAGAAATGCAAATTACAAAAATTCCATATTTTTTTTTCCTACACTTGATTTGGGAAAAGATATGCCATTAATTAAAATAAATTCATTTTGTATGTTTTAGGAAGCCAGAATGTTCAGCTATTAAACAAAAATTGTTTTGTGTCATATCTGTGACTTGTTTATTTGCTACAAAGTAAAAAAAAATAAATCCAGGTGAACATCCTCCAAGTGTGGTGATTCCATCAATTCCATCCCATGATGGCAATACTCACTAGCTCTCTATAGAGGGGATCAAGGGTGAACCAGATCGCCACAGCGCACCGCTGCCCTCTTGTGACTGCACGCACACCATGTGGATTCTCACCACCTGAGGAGAAACCCACCATCCGCCCACACCTCGGCTTCACTGAAGCCTGAAGCAGAAAATATTATTACAAACAGAAAAGAAAACCCACTTCCCTTATGTAAACCAAGTTAAGGTTTCATAACTTTCATACCGTGATAGTTTTGGCATCCATTTTAGTAAATATGAAATCACCACCTTCAAAATCCCCGTTGAGGTAAAGAAGGGCACTACGAGACAAAGAGAATATCTCTATACAATTAATAAAAGGAAATGAATGCAGACATCCTGAATAAAAGATTATTTTTCTTTTAGTAATGAAACTCCAGAGATTAGTGATGAAACATGTTTAAGAGTAGTCCTGCTGTTTTGACTGACTCTTACTAACCATTATTATGAAATGCAATAAACCAATACCATCCAAGTATCTAATCAGTTCCTACCTATAGTCTCTGTATGTGTAAGCAGGAGGCTCTTTCCAGCACTCACTGGCTTCAGGGTCTAGAAGACAGTTATCGGCGTGGATCGGGTGGCTAAGGTCATTCCTGTGCTCCTGCTGATCTAATGTGAAAAAAGACAACAACAGTTAGGACAGTTAACTTAGGTAATGGTCAGTATTCTAGTAAAGAACGGTCAAATGAGCTTAAAAGTGCATTACTTAAGATTAGTCAAAAATGTTTCAAGTTGTGAAGTTCAGCAATACTGAACTTAAACACATTCCAGTGTTCAGAAAAACCTGGATGGCCAGAATAAGGTCATACTTGTATTTCTAGTCTCTGAAATTGATAAACATATAAAGAAGATCTACATGGATTATTTCTGTGTAACTAGTGAAAAGTTCATCTTTGCCCATAAATATTTATCAGTCACATATCATGTAAAATCAAGTTGGTTTTTTTTCAAATAGATAATGAGGCAAAGGAAAATCTTTTTCCCACTGGCTGTGTGTGCCACCCTTTTGTTAATGACATTAGGCTTGTCAGAGAGCTCTGGCAAGGCAGATGTTGCACCAGTTCCCTACTGGGAATTCCAAGCATAATTCCACATGATACACGCAAGCCATGGCTTGGTTTTTTTTGGGTTTTATTTATTTATTTGTTTGCATTGTCTATTAATCTATTATTGCACATTTCAACACTACGTTATTGAACCTGGAAGTTTTGTATTTCTATTTATATGTATTTGTATTTATAACGTTTATACTGGATTCTCAGCGGAAGTGATTTAGTGCAACACACCTGGGACAGCCGTCCGGCACACTAGATGTGTGTATGAGAAATGAAGAGTGGAATTTAGCATGAAATAGGACTCGATTATCTTCCTGGCCTTCTCGCTGACATCGTAGAAGAGACGAGCACTTCTTAAAGGAACACGGCCTTCATAACCATACTGTAAATCACAACAGTTCCAAAATTTGAGATTGCATAATCCCAGAATTCTGATATTGCATAAAGCAGCAGTTCTAGTTTCCAGCCAAGGAATCACTTCAAGTGTAAAAAAAAAAGACCCCAATACAGATTGATTGATGAACACATTTAACCTATTCAAATATAAAACACATGACGAGACCCATCATATGTACTAGAGCAATTGTGAAAAGTTTTTACTCCCGACCACTTTCGTTTTTAGTTTTAACCAGTGGCGGATCATCGATGGGCCAGATAAAGCAGAGCCCCACTACACACTCATGCACACACACACACACACAAACATATATCAATCACTCAACAAACATCATTTCCCAATGATACACTGAGTTTTTTTTTCTACATTTTTTGATAGCCATTGCTAAATAGAATTTCAGAACTTCAGAATGATGTGCAGAATGATCAGTTACCTTACCAGAATAGAAAACAAAATCACCTTCAAAGTTTTGAGCACAGTTGTCCCTTCAAATTTTTCATTTGGTGTGTGAGGGGACACCTTTCCTCTGTAACCATCTCCAGTACTTGTCGTAATCTAACATTGGAGATAAAATATAAAACAATAATTATTGCAAATGTCTCAACTGGTATCATTATACTCACAGAAAACATGGATACCCTATTGCGGCTTGTTTGCAGCCAATATTTCTTTTTCTTTTTTTTTTTTTAACTGTTTAATACTGTCAACAGGGGTAGAATGAATGACGACTGATAAACAAAATATCTCTCTCTGAAATTTGTAGGCGTAACAGAAACAACTGTGAGATTGAAGCCGTATTTTAACCAGGTTAAGGGCAATTTTAATGCCTTCTGAAGCAGGAAGCAGTAGGCAAGTCAGAATGGTTAGTACGGGTGTAACGATCCATCGATATGGATCGATGTATCGATCAAATTAGTTTTTTTCAACTTTGTTTTGTAGAGTGTGAAAATGTCAAAGCTTTATATTTCAGATGTCAAAGTAAAGTTAATTAAGGACATGGGTCCTTAAGGTGCCGTATGAGAGCTTACTAATGCGAGATGGAGGAGGGTGGGTTCGGGTTGTGGGCAAGTAGTGCTTCCAGGGTGTCAGTTTATATCGGAAAGTTCAAAACACCTATGCAACCGTCAGTCATTCTACGTTCAAATGTCGACAGGCTCATCTACATTTTTTGGGGAACCTGAAGATTACAACACATACTGTATCAATACAGTTGTGAACACACAAGTCAAAGATCAAAGACATACATGTGCCAGATGCCTCAGGTCAGAACACTCATCTTCAGAAATGACATCATCAAAGAGAACCCTCTGTGTTCCGTTTAGAGCAACCGAGTTCTTCACCAGTCGAATACTGTCATACAATAAAGAGCCTCCTACAGCGGGGGAAATAAGTATCGGACGTATCAACATTTTTTCCAGTAAATATATTTCCAATGAGGCTATTCACATGAAATTCTCATGTTATTATTAACTCAATATTAATTCAGGAAATCCGTAAAATTTAAGACTTCACAACATTAAACATAAATAAAGTTATGTGTAATAAAGTGGAAAATAATTTTGGAAGGTTGGCCACTTCTGGGAAGGTTCACTACTGTGCTAGGTTTTTCCATTTGGAGGAAACTGTGGTTCTTTGGAGTCCCAGAGCCTTTGAAATAGCTTTGTAACCCTTGTATTGTATACTTGTAACTGATGAATATCAATCAACGTCTTCCTCATGATTTCTGGAATTTCTTTCTACTTTGACATCGTGTGTTACTGAGTAAGACCTTTTAACTAACTTCATGCTGTAGAAAAAGTTCTATTTAAGTGTTGATTTGGTTGAATAGGGTTTGCAGTAATCAGGCCTGATTGTGTCTAGTCCAGCTGACGCTTATTTTGAACGCAGTTTCAATGCTAATGGGTATTGGGTCACTTATTTTGTCACACTATACATATATGTAGGTGTACGGAAGAGCCAAGCAGCAATAGAATTGATCACTGTAATTTTCTTTGTTTAATCAGGTCTATTGAGCTGTTATTCTGTTAATATATCGCAATGTTAATGTACGTGTGTCCTCCTAAAAAAAATCTGCTGCAGTGTTGGCTACTCCAAACACTGCACTACATCAACCTACCCTCTTGTAGCTGCTGCATCATGACCACTGAGCTGTTCTTTTTCTTAGATATGGGCACGTACTCCATCCACCCGTCTGTTCCGGAGGGGATCCTGAAGAAAAATTTGAAAATATGAGCCACGAAATCATTTCATTTGAATACTAGTATCGATAGTGTTCAGCTGGAACAAATAAACAGAGTGAAATACCGATTTTCATCATCTCTTCCACCAGAGCTGCTCCAGTAGTTCTCAAAATAAAACAGAAAAATAATCACACTAAGGACATGTATTTCAAACAAACTATGCATGCATCGTAGAAATAAATGATTCGGAATTTGTAAGCACCTGTTACCATTAATCATCCTTTAATCATCAACGTTGCACAGAAATGAGCACACAGAATTAAATACTTAATATTTATGCATGAAACAGAAAACGACATCAAAGACCTTGATCTGACTACAGATAATGAATCAGTTTCAGCTATATGGACCCAAGTTCCTGATCACTAATCCATCCATTTTCTACCGCTTACTCCTTTCCATGGTCACGGGGGAACCTGGAGCCTATCACAGGGAGCATCGGGCACAAGGCAGGGTACACCCTGGACAGGGTGCCAGACTTTAGACACGCCAATCAACCTTCCATGCATGTCTTTTGGACTGGGGGAGAAAACCCCAAGCACGGGGAAAACATGCAAACTCCGCACACACGGCAAACATACCACCCTGATCACTAGCCCTTAGTAATTCATAAAAAACACCCTGATTTATGCAGCAATGAGCCAATAAAAGTAAAGCTTTCAGCAGACTGCAGTTCTCATTAATCTGATGAGGTAAAGTTGGGTTTACACTGTATGATTTTCAGCCTGATTATGGGGTCTCAGAATTCTTTTGTAGTGAGTTGAGGTATGAGTTGACAAGACTTCTAGTACTGATCGGCACTACCAAAATGTCCGTAGTGTGTGATTGTGCCCTGCAAAGGGTTGGCATCCCATCCAGGGTGTCCCCTGCCTCTTGCTCTGAATTCCCTGGGATATGCTCCAGTGTAAGGTAAATAGTATGGAAAATGGATGGATCTCAGAGTATGAACACTGCTACACCTCTTGTCTAAAAGCCACAGATTGGACAACAGCATAGGAGGCATAGCTACAAACAGTGGCGATGATGAAATGTAAACAAAACTAAAACGAATGTTAAGTTTCTTATTACCTCAAGCACACTTTGAGGAATGATTATGTGAGTCTGTTTTACGCATGATTTCCAGATCACGCCGATTAATGACGTAAGTAGAACATAGAGATTTTCTTTACTTGCATGACTACTGTTGGAGGATCCGTGTATAATGTGACATGACAAACGCATGATCACAAACTCTGTTATACATTTTAGGCCGCTTTGTTGTTCGGGATCATCTCACACAGTGTGAAAAGTAGTATAATATAGACTACTGAAATCACAGTGGGAAAAAGTGGTTTAAATTGATTCAGTGAAGCTGAGTTAGAGTTGCTTGTGCTGCAAATACGGAAATTCTGTTTTTGAGGCCTCCAAAAACTTGAAATATGGAAAAGATGCCCCAACAGTATGTCTTTCAGTGCTTTCATTTTGCTGAAATAAATGGTGTTGCGGCCTATATAGACTGAAGAGATGAGTGTTGGACATGATCACTAGATGGAACATACATGGACAAGTGTGAGCGCACACACACACACACAAAGCTATATGTAATGAAATAGTCCAAATTAAATTCTCACCTCTTCTACATAGAGCACACCCATATTATTACTGCCGATGAGGAGTAGTTCCAACTCTTTCTTGTGTCTCTTCAAATAGTGCACAGCATCCTTCAGACAAGGAGGAGAGAGTTTTACAGTGCTGCATTATTCTCAACCAAGCAGTCCACAGTAGGTAAAAGACGAGGGTAGTGGAAATGTCCCCCTTTAACAGACCATTACAATATGATCTAAATACAATTGTAGCACTTTAGTAAAATACCACAAATTTGCATCATTAGTGAGAAAATGCAAGAACCTCCATATTACATACATGTAATACAGAAGTCTATTTGAGCCCAATACCCGAGCATAATGCCCCATCCCCTTCAGGACTAACCTGAAAAGAACTGCTGAAGCAAAGCCTAATGCTTTGTAAATATTCTGTAGTGAAATTATGTGTAGTTTTGAATATTCGGTTGACAGTGTGAGGTAAGTTATGAACAGAAAACAGATGGTAGCATTTGTATTTTTTGGAACAGTTTTACTCTTTCACAACAGCCATGAAACAAGAGCTCTGTGACATTTCGACATTTTCTGAAATCCATGGATATTTGGCAGGCCTCTTTGTAGAACTGAGTGAAAAACTGTTGCTGGAAATGAAGCATGCTTTATTTGTGATCCTAGGAACTGGAAACACTGCGAATGAATGAAAGATGTAGCCACAGAATAAACTAAAAACTAAAATACCATTTACTCTGGCCTGATTAGGCGGGAAGTGAGAAGCCTACACTATATGGCCAAACGTTTGTGGACACCTGCAAACAAATTTATATGTGCTTTTTGAACATCCCATTCCAGATTTAATCCCCATTTACTGTCCCAATAATAATCTTCACTCTTCTGGGAAGTATTTCTACTAGATATTGAAGCATGTCTGTGGGGATTTGATCATTCAGCCACCAGAGCAATAGTGAGGTCAGGCAGGGCATGGCATGCAGTCGTCATTCCAATTCATTGAGGTCAGGGCTCTGTGCGGGCCACTCGAGGTCTTCCACTACAACCTTGTCAAACCACGTCTTCATGTAGTTCGCTTTGTGTACAATGTCATGCTGAAACAGGTTTGGGCTTGTTCCCTTAGTTCCAGTGAAGAGAAATTGTAATGCTGCAGCAGACAAAGACATTCTAGACTATTATATGTCTTCAACTTTGTGCCCAGAAAACAAACAAAAGCCTACATAAAGGCCTACACTTTTAATTGTCATGTGTCCACATGTAGCATTTGGCAATACAGTATACAGTGGGGGAAATAAATATTAAATAATGTCCCCAATGGTACTTACTGGAGGATTCAGAAGTTATGAAATACATCTGTATCCGATTCCATTGATATGTTTCTCAACAATAAGATTGTGAAGGTCTTGGGAGAGCTCTTTGCTTTTACCCATCATGAGATGTTTCTTGTTGGTAATGGAAAGCCTTTTTATAAACCATCAATTTACTAACCAAGCTGATATTAATTTGCACAGATAGGGGGTTGTCACGCCACCGCCGACAGAGGGCACTGCGGCACTTCATCTGAAGGGACTTTGTTTTGGTTTGTCGCTTCCGGACTAGCGCTGGCTTTAGCGCGAATGGGTCACTGGTGTTTAATGTTTATCATTGATTATGTTCTCTATTTAAGTGCCTTAGTTACTGAGCACGTTGCTCGTGATTATTTAGATGTTCATAGTATGTTGACACGTTCGTATCGGTCGTGCCGTCTATGTTAAATACGAGTGAGTTATATGTCCCGTTGCCTGTTTTCCAGTGAAGACCGCGTTTACTTATGTTTAAGTTGTTATATTGAATAAAGACTGTAACCTGCACCTGCATCTGCATCAAGTCTACGTGTCGTCATAGAATCAAGAGCCCAAGCATGGAAGCAGCAGGTCGCCATGAGCCTCTGGGACCAACTACTTAAGTTGGAGAAGGAGAGAGAGGAGAGATACGCCGCGCCATACAGACAGCGTGAGCAGAGTGAGCCGAGCCTCTGAGGCTTCCCAGCAACGGAGAGGGAGAGCTGCACAGGGCCACGTAGCAAGCCGAGCGAGCTGAGCCTCTGGGGCTCCCCAGTGAAGGAAAAGAAGGAGAGCTACACAGAGCCACATTGGCCACTGAACATCTGGGGGAACGTCTGGGGCTTCCCCAACAAGGAGAAGAAGGAGAGCTGTACAACACCGTGCAATCCAGAGGTGAAGGCTATCCCAAAAATTTTTTGCGGTGAAGACTCAGTCCAGCCTCAAGTTCCTGAAGTCTCAGTCCAGCCTCAAGTTCCCGAAGTCTCAGTCCAGCCTCAAGTTCCCGAAGTCTCAGTCCAGCCTCAAGTTCCTGAAGTCCAAGTTCAGTCTCATGCTCCTGAAGTCCAAGTTCAGTCTCATGCTCCTGAAGTCCACGTTCAGTCTCATGTTCCTGAAGTCCACGTTCAGTCTCATGTTCCTGAAGTCCAAGTTCAGTCTCATGTTCCTGAAGTCTCAGTCCCGTCTCAAGTACCTGAAGTCTTAGTCCAGTCTCAAGTCCCTGAGTGCTCCGCTGAGGACGTCGCTCCGCCTGCCTGCTCCACCGAGGACGTCGCTCTGACCGCCTGCTCCGCCAAGGATGTCGCTCCGCCGGCCTGCTCCGCCGAGGTACCTACCCTGAACCCCAGTCCCGCTGGGGGGCGGTGGCCCACGTTCCAGTGCCACTCAAGTCTACGTGTCGTCACAGGGGTATAACTACTTTCTAATTACTTATGGATTTCAACAGGTTCCTTGCCTTGGAGAACTGCTTTTACTTAGCGTGTTCAATACTTTTTTTCCCGTGTCATTCC
This sequence comes from Ameiurus melas, assembly GCA_012411365.1. NCBI lineage: Eukaryota > Metazoa > Chordata > Actinopteri > Siluriformes > Ictaluridae > Ameiurus > Ameiurus melas. Next base: position 28,125,324 of record CM022762.1, on the reverse strand, counting down.
AATTTATTACACATGACTTTATATATGGACTTCAATGTTGTGAATTCTTTATATCTGCGGATTTCTTGAGTTAATACTGATGTCTGGTGAAAATTTCATGTGAATAGCCTCATTGGAAATATATTTACTGAAAACAATGTTGATGTGTTCAATACTTATTTCCCCCACTATATATAATGCATACAGTATTGTGTGAGGCTTTTCTATTATAAATATTATTCGTGGCTCTACTGAATAGGTATGGTGAACACAAGACTTAAACAGCATAAGCATAACAAGCAATCTGGCAGCTGTGTTTATGGAAAAAGAAACTGCATATTTATACTGTAGATTTAAAAATATAACTAGCAATTTAAATAAAACTGCTTTAATCGTAACAGCCAAACAATTCAACTGTCTAAATACCTCAACTGTGAATTATAATATCAATAATGGTTTCGTTCATAACTCACCTGGCGAGGCTGTCCCCCATGTCCCAGAATTTCAGTGTAGTACTCAACATTTTCAGTCATGAACTCCTCTTCTTCATGGAACAGCAGGTAACTCAGAGCACAGCTGAGAGCCTGCTCCAGATTGTTCACTAGAGAGAGAGAGAGAGAGACAGAAGCAGAGAAACAGAGAACACACATCTTTCTTCTTTATTTTACCCAATAATAGTTACAATTCAGTAAATTGTAGCCTTTTCATCGTTCAGAAATTAAAAACTAAATGCTCATCTTTATCAATGTGACACAGAACCTCCCCACGCCCCACACATCACAAAAACCTTCTACATTATTCACCAGCCTGTAACATGCATATATTCCAGCTATCAGGGCAATCAGCATCATTTTTGTACCAATGCAACCAAAGACCCTGGTTCTTTCTTGTTTTCCGAATTGCTAATTTGGCTATCTCAATCAAATAGATTAGCAGATTAACACTATGTTTTTCCCTCCAAACTGCAAACTATATTTTCCTAGATTTAATATTTCAGTGGTAGCCTAGTGGTTTAGATGTTGCGCTACTGATTGGATGGTCGTGAGTTCAAATCCCAACACTACCAAGCTGCCACTGCTGGGCCCTTGGGCAAGGCCCTTAACGCTACATATATTCTAAAGTACTCTGAGTGCCTAGAAAAGTGCTATAAAAATCTAAGGATTTAAAAAAAAAAAGGAACCCTCAACTACTCAGTTGTATAAATGAGATAAACATAAGTTGCTCAGGATAAGGCCAAATGCTGCACATGTACACCCACCTTCAATAAATGCTCTGTTAGAAAACACTTCACCAAACCCAAAGAAGCATCTACTTTAAAAAAAAAAAAGGGAACTAGTAAGCTACCAAATGTTTTCCGGTTTCCGACTGGCCACAAATCCAATGCTGTCCTGTAACTGCTGGATTTAGGTGCACCACATGTGTTTTTAGCTATTGCCCTGTGAATAATCCTCCACTGTTGATCAGTTGTTTTCTTCTCTAAAGGAGGCTTCCTGTTCCTCATACAACACAGAAAACTTTTACAAGCGGTTCTACTCACACTGCCCATATTTGCACGCATTCCCTCTGTATCAATTTTTCCAATCTGCAAGTTCTGTGTAGAACCATCCAGATCTCTTCCAGTAGCTTTGACGCTACTCTGGAGGACTGTATGCCTGTTGCCTGCCTAACGACTTCAGCAGATTTCCACCCAATGATGTCCATTGCGAAAAGCCATGTTATGTTGAACCTTTCCTTTGAGACATGTTTTCCTTTTTTGAATTAGTGTGATATGGAGCAGTGTTTCTTCCATTACCCACTCTCCAGGGGTGTCCACAGATTTCTACACCTTGAAATATGTTTTCAATGTCTCAAGCATTGATTGATAAAAGGGACTAGCTAAACCAACTTGTTCCAGTCTGATTAAAAGCAGATTATTCGGTTCTCTGTAGAATAGCCTTAGCAATTACAGTTCATGGTAGAGCTTTTCTGTTCAAAAGTTTTTAGCTGCCTGCAACCTAAAAGCTTGAATCCAGTTTTTAATATCCACTAGACCTTCACACCGTTCCTCGATTAACAAGTACAAGACTGCAGCTTGAGTCCAGTGTTGTTTGCTTCAGAAAAACTGTACTGCTTTCGTTTGTGTGCCTTCAAGCATTCCCTCTGATGATTCTAAAACCAACAGTTTGTGTAACGGTGTGGAGGCAATCCAGGTTGTTCATCACCCGCCTTCAGCCTTTAAGTCCCCAAATTATTATTATCATTATTATTATTATTATTATTATTATTGTTATTACTAAAAGTGGACCAGTTCAGTAGGCAAAATAATCTCAAAAAGAGATATAACTTGACAATGGTTGCATCAACAATTTGCCTGTCATCTGAAAGATTTGATTGACATTAAATTGGTGAATCTGTTGATAGCTTTTGTGATAAGAGAGAAACAGACATGTAAAACATACAAAGTTTAAGAAACTATCAAGTGAAAATATATCATATGTCGGATAATGAGTGGAATGCAGGCACACAGAGATTGTAGTCAGCTGTGGTTGCTTGGGGCATAGATATTTACTAATATCAAGGTAAATATATGTCCTTTAATATTTGTTTTAAATAATAGCAGTCCACCTTTTAGTACTACTTTACCACTGTTAGTGCTGTGACAAATCATTTCTCCTAGACCACAAAAGGTTATTGCTACCCCTTCACTAACATATATTCCATGGCTAAAAGTACATACCCATCTACCATTCGGCTTCATTGGGCTGATGACTATGGGTTTCCTGGAGGAGCACACATTAAGTTATTTCTGCTGATAATAGGGCTCACTTCCCCTTAAACTTCCAACATTTATATTAAGCGAACCAACCTTCAAGAAAAAATTGTGATGCATGGTTATTTCTTCTTAATTGGATTTTTTGCTTTCTGGATACATGTGGCTTTTGAGAAGATGGCGTTATGTTTAACATTCTGAAATTGCTGATGTCATCTACACATTGTTCATTTCTTTACACTAGTCCTATGATTGTTTATTTGACATACGTTTTTGACAGCTCACCCGCAAGTAGATAGGAGTGATCAGTATCAGTTTGACATGTTTTTATAACCTTATGCTCAGTAGTTTTTGACTTAATAGTCACTGTCTCTGTGATACTGAAGTTACTTTCTTCGAATATTTGTTCGGCATATACATAATAATTTGAATCCCTGTGTCTGCCTTCATTCCATCTAACAACGCATGGTTATGACAGAAGAGCATTCGGCAGCCTGCTGTTTGTGTCCCTACATTTAACACACCGTCAACTTACTGTATTTGCACCATAAACAATTTTTTTCATCTTTAACTCCAAAGAAAATATTGAACGTTTGCATTGGTGAATCATGCACCTGTCTTCGAAAGGATGTTATGTGTTTTAAAGCCACGTTTTGACACGTTCTGGACAGCTGTATTTTACTTGCCAGTTCTCCAAAGTACATGAATTCAATCTCCAAAATCTCACGAGGGATAAAAAGTGGGGAGACTGATGGTGAGTAATGTGGAGTGACCTGAACAAAACCTTCCTTAATTACAAGACTGCTTACTATGAGCTTATTAACTAGATATTCTTCGGCAAGAAACACAACCACAGCTTTATACAACTTTGTGTCCTACAGTGAGAAGATTGATATTTGTGGCTCAGGCGTACACCTTAGTCCATGGCATAGTGACAGGAACAGCATCTGAGATGCCATTCCTACCGCTCTACATTTAAAAAATCAACCGAAGGTTCATCCCACATGCTACAAAAAAACTTTCATATTTTCGAGGCTGTCTGCATGGACACAAACAGCACATATGTGCTTTCATCCCATGTAAATGACTATGGCAGTACAGACACTGAACTGATGTTGTGCACACGACAAACTAACGGCATACTTTACCCTGGAAATAAGCAAACTGAAGGTAATCATAGTGCAGCGGCAGATAGTTCTCCATTGGCGAGAGGCGACCGGGGCGTGTAGCCAAATCTCTCACACACTCGTGCTTGCAGTTCAGGACTTGCGTGTAATGATCTGGAAGGAAGAATTCAATTCATTAGTGCGGAGCCACTAAGTTTTCTCAGGGCTTAGAGGCTTTCCACATGGTGCATTCCTGGCATAGTGTTTCTGATAAAAAAAAAATCTTGTATGTAATATTGTAAAAGTGCCTAGCAAGTCAACATGACTCAGTTCTTCTGCTACCCTTATTCTGGTCTCTAAAAAATTCCCCTGCATTTTATCAGTCAACTCAGCTAATTTTGTCTTTCTCTAGGATTTAATCACCCATTAAATGTATTTTATTTATAGCGATTTGGTTAAGTATAGACATTATTGTATAATGTCTATGAATATAGACATTTGTTTTATTTCACAGACACAGCACTATCTAGTTTGACTCTAACACTCAATCAAAGCCTTGTGAGATCATCTCAGTGAGCTGAGCATATAATCCATCTGCATGGTTTTAAGTAGACATGTGCCACGACACAAGGCTTTGATCTGGGTTAATTTAAGAGTTAAGTAGCAGCAACTGATTATTACAATTATTATAAGTCAGGGTAAATTAACAGTGATCAAAGTTAAAAATAAATAAATAAATAAAACAAAAAGGCGAACACACTGGGAAAAAAGATGTTGATCTCTGTTTTTATAATTTATCCTTTACCTTTTATATATTTCAGTTCACTAGCACCAGTAGACCAGTAGCCTGCAGTAGTCTGTATTCCCCGTATCTATATAAGGCTGGGTAATATGATATGGGTAATTTTATCAATATTGAGAGAAATTATGTATTTTCTGAAATACACTATACATATGGCCAAAAGTATTTGGACACCTGAACATCACATCCATATGTGGGCATTCCTCAAACTGTTGCCACAAATTGTGGAAGCACACAATTGTATAGAATGTCTTTGTGTGCCGTATCATTATGATTTCCAAACAAGTACCAGCATGAGAATGCCACTGTGCACACGGTGAGATCCATAAACATATGGTTTGCCAAGTTTGGAGTGGACACGTTCCACTCCTTGTCTGACACGTTCCAGAAGACTGGGAAACCGATTTCTTATCAATGGCTATAGATATGACTGGGACGTTCAGCAAGCACATATGTTCATGATGGTCAGGAGTCCACATACTTTTGGTGATTTTTTTTTTCATCACACAACCCTAATACTACTATAGAATGATAAGTAAAAATGTAGTGTGTTTCCTAGAGTCATAAATAAAAACCGTCCCAATATTAGTGTGCAACAGAGGAGCTAGGTGCCATTACAGACACCTTGCAAGTAATTTTAGTAACTACTCCTAAAACTACCTAGTATAAAAATTAAAACAATACACTTGTGCATATTTAATATAGAATGCAAGTACTGTAGTGCTAGATCAGATGTTGATTGTTCAATATAGGACATTAGAACTGTTATAAGCTGAGATCTTGAGAGCTGGCACAGGAAAATGTTTTTTTACCTGAGATGAGCTCAGAGATGGTGTAGCGGTAGAGCACATGTTCGTGATCCCTGAAGCTCTGAGGACCCTCACATAGTACTCGACACGCTGTGTCTGCTTTGTAGTATTCAGTCAAAGCCTCCTCGAAGAGAGCCACAGATGCTTCATAGTTGCCATTATCGTACAGTTGCACTGCAGCAGTGAAGGCTCTCTGAACATACAGAAAGTTTTCCATCATCAATGTAAATACAGCTTTAAAATGAATGCAGAGTAAAATACCAAACATATGAGTTCTCTCAAAACATAATTTATGTTAAGGGTGTGTTCTCCTCTATTAATCCAATTGCCAATTCTAGTGAAATTGGTTGGATTGTGATTGGGTTTCAGACTGCACAAAAATAAAGAAATAAAGAAATAAATAAAAAGCTGGGGAGCATGTGAGAATATTTTAGGTTAAAATGAACTGTCTTTTTCTCCTTGCCATTCATTTAATGAAGAGGATGAAAGATGATCCTGTTTTAAAGATTAAAGTCCTGCTTTAATCTAGGATATAATGTAGAGCACTAGATCAAAATGTCAACTGGGGGCCAGTTTAAGTCCACAAACAACAAACACTTTGTTCATGCAAGCTCTTGACTTTGGCTAGCTGTGTTGTTGACATCAGAGAAAACGTCTGGAGCCGGTTCAAAGGATTACTGTAGGGTGGAACAGAAATACACCATCGTGCTCCCGGTAGCAGTGCTGTTGCTGGAGGGCAAATTTCCTGCTGAAATTTCTTCCCTTTTTATTGTTAACCAAATGTCCTGAAAGAGAGCTGTGCTTTCAAGGTCAAGCCGGAAGCAGCGTCAAGCAGGAAGCAGTGTCCTTCGAGCTAATGCTATTACATTAATTCTTCTAATTCTTCTAATCTCTATACTTTAAAATTACCTTACGTTATACAAATATAACTGACACTACTGTAGATAAAACAATCGTAACATTGCGCTGTCGCTAAATTTGATCTGTTTTTACAAACATCCGCGACTAGCTTGTAGCCCGCTAGCATCACCTACAGCTAGCCTTGTTTATGTTTCACATTTCCCGCTGTTTTGTTTAAAAAGCAAATATGTCTGCTGTTTCTCCGGTTTTGAGTGCAGATGAGGACTTGCTCGAGCTCCATATGGTGCTGTTGGAACTAGAGGATGTGGAGAAGCAGATCCACGGCCTACTCGACAAGCAGGCCCAGCTGATGGAGCGACAAACTGCGCTGGAAACATCTTGTGTCTCTGCCTACACATCCAACGTAAGCACACAGCGTGGTATTTCCCCTCCCAGGCCCTCTAAGCCGGGTGTTTCTCTGTGCAGGGACCGTGCACCTAGGCTCCGACACACCAGGGGCCTTGGGTGAATCAGCAGCGGAAGACGCGGGCTGGACCCTAGGCGAGGACCTCACCACCCTCGGTGTTCGAGATTCCAACCAGGAACCGGTACGCCCCTCTCCGTCAGACCAGACCTAACGCTGTGATGGTCGGGGACTCAATTGTGCGGAACGTCCGCGTAGCTTCATATAAAGGTAAGGTGCACACGCTCTGTTTTTCTGGTGCTCGTGTCCTTGATGTCCCTGCGCGGGTATCCGGAATCCTGAAGAAGGACGATCGTATTGGAGCGGTTGTGCTGAACGCGGGGACCAACAACATAATTCAGAACGGAGGTTCTGAAGAGGGACTTCTCCAGCCTGATCGAGACGATATGAGGCAGATTACCCACTGCGAAGATCATCGTCTCTGGACCTCTTCCCACATACAGACGTGGAGCCGAAAAGTTCAGCAGACGTCTAGCTTTAAATGATTGATTAGTTTCTTGGTGTAATGGGAAGAATCTGGTGTTTGTCAATAACTGGAATCTGTTCTGGGAGCATCGTTGGTTGTTTCGTCCTGATGGCCTGCACCCCAGCAGCCTCAGAGCGGAACTGCTGTCTAACAACATCTCCAAGGTGCTACACTCCAAGTGACTGCCTAACGTAAGTACATCTTCTGACAATAACAACATTCATTATAATAAATGTTTAATTAATAGTCCAGCACCTGTAATACATACTTTAGAGACTGTGTCTGTTCCCCGAACTATAAAAATACAGAGAAAATCTCGGAAAGTCTGTCTTTGTAACCTAATTTACATAAAATTAAATCATATTGAATGCACAGCCATCACTTTTAATCTGAAGCTAGGACTATTAAACATTACATCTCTTGCATCTAAGGCTCTTATTGTTAACGACATCATTACTGATCAGGAATGTAATATAATGTGTTTAACGGAAACTTGGATTAAGCCAAACGAGTAAATAGCATTAAATGAAGCCAGTCCTCCTGGATACAGTTATGTACATCAGCCTTGTTCACCTGGTAGAGGAGGAGATGTTGGTCTCATCCATAGAAAAAATCTAGTCGTCAAACAAAAACCTAGTCATAAATTTAATTCTTTTGAAATTTTTTATACCAGTATAAGTTATGTAACCACAAAAAATAAGTCAACTCCTCTAATTATTATTTACAGACCCCCAGGGCCATATACTGAATTTCTTAGTGAATTTGCAGACTTTGTCTCAAACCTGGTTGTGTCTGTAAATAAAGTATTAATCGTCGGAGATTTTAATATTCATTTTGATAACCTGGAAGACCCTCTAAGAATAGCAGTTGTGTCCATCTTAGATTCAGTAGGGATTAATCAGAACGTAATCGGGCCTACTCATAATGGTGGTCGCACTCTTGACCTTACGGATTAAGTATAGGATTAAGTATAGAAAATACTGTAATTTTTCCACAGTCTGAAGTTGTCTCAGACCATTATCTTATCTCGTTCATAATACATATTGATCATAATTATGAAAATATTAATATTTCCACTTCGCCTCACTACCACGTAAAACGTACCTACACATCAGCTACTGCACCGAGCTTCAGAAATAACCTCGCAGAAACATCAATTAGATTTGGATCACCGTCAGATCCGATAAAACTCGATCAGGTGACTGAAAGCTTGGAGTCCACACTCCGCTACACGCTAGATAGAGTGGCTCCACTCAAAAGAAAAATAATTAGAGAGAAAAAATTAGCACCCTGGTATAATGATCAAACGCAAACCTTAAAACAGACAACTCGACAATAAGAACGTAAATGGCGTCAAACCAAAATGGTGATATTTCAAACAGCATGGAAGGAGAGCCTACTGACATATAGGAAATCTCTTGAAATTTCTCCACCTTAATAGGAGATAACAAAAACAATTCTAGATTCCTTTTCAACACGGTAGCAAAACTAACAAGGAATACAACCACTACAGAGAGAAACACTCAATCATTACATAGCAGTGAAGATTTCATGAATTTTTTTATTGATAAAGTTGAAAATATTAGATGTGAAATTCAGGCTATTAAATTGAAACCAGACACTATTGTAAGAAGCCCATTAGATGATAATGTAGCAATATCAGATCAATGTTTAGAGTGTTTTGCTCTGCTTAGAGAGACCGAACTAGCTACATTAATCTCTTCAGCCAATTCATCAACTTGCATACTAGATCCCATACCTACATGCTTCTTTAAACAGATTTGTCCTGGAGTAATTGAACCACTTTTAAATATAATCAATTCTTCCCTAAGCACTGGCTATGTACCTAAATCACTTAAATTAGCAGTTATTAAACCCTTGATTAAAAAACCTGACCTTGACCCCTCTCAAATGTCCAGCTATAGACCTATATCAAATCTCCCCTTCCTCTCTAAGATCTTAGAAAAGGTTGAAGCAAACCAGTTATGCTCGTACTCTGAATTTGTATTTGGACATTATATATATAATGTACAGTATCTCACAAAAGTGAGTGCACCCCTCACATTTTTTGTAAATATTTGATTATATCTTTTCAGGTGACAACACTGAAGAAATGACACTTTGCTACAATGTAAAGTAGTGAGTGTACAGCTTGTGTAACAGTGTAAATTTGCTGTCCCCTCAAAATAACTCAACACACAGCCATTAATGTCTAAACTGCTGGCAACAAAAGTGAGTACACCCCTAAGTGAAAATGTCCAAACTGGGCCCAAAGTGTCAATAATTGTCAAGAGTTCACTAGAGCTTCACAGGTTGCCACTGGAGTCCTCTTCCACTCCTCCATGAAGACATCACAGAGCTGGTGGATGTTAGAGACCTTGTGCTCCTCCACCTTGAGTTTGAGGATGCCCCACAGATGCTATATATATATATATATATATATATATATATATATATATATATATATATATATATATATATATATATATATATATATATATAATTTGGTTTTTTTGTTTATTTGTTTTTTTCATGCAAACTCAGTAGGGCTAACAGATACTATAAAGCTTTTATGTTATTAAAAACCCCTTGTATTTCACACCTTGAAACAGATGCAAGAAAAGAGTGTCTCATTACTCAATGTCTCAGCCTAGAACTTCTCAATAGCAATGACACAATATTTCCTATTTAGCACTGAGGAGATTTTAGAGAGAGCTAAGAAGCCTTTAGTCCTGAGCTGCAGCAGCTGCTAGCTGAGCTAAATATATTTTTATGCTTTAACCCACAAGGTGTACTGAATTTGTCAGAATCAGAATACACTTTATTTGCCAACATATTATATGATGACATGTACGGTAATTTTTCTTGGTATGACTAGTGCTATGGACAGACTGTAGATCAGACTTTACAAGTGGATAGACAATAACACATGTATATACACTGGATATAAAAAGTCACATCTCTGTTAAAATGGCGAGTTTTTGTGATGAAACAAATTAAACCAAGATAAATCATGTCACAACTTTTCCCACCCACAATGTTAAATTACAAAATCAATCAGGAAAAACAATCAGGAAAAATAAGAGAAAATGAAAAAGTACAATAACCTTTTGCATAAGTGTGCACACCTTTTATAATTGGGGATGTGGCTGTGTTCAGAATAAACCAGTCACATCAAATTAAAAGTCAATTTACGTCAATTAAATTATTCTGATTAGCCTCAAATAAAGACCAGCTGTTTCTGTAGGATTTTCTTCATATCTTCTTGATTTCATCTGACTGCTGAAGCCATGGTCTGCAAAGAGCTTACAAATCATGTAAAGGGTCTCACTGTCGAATGGAATGGAATTGATCAGGAATTGATCAATATATTTCCAAAATATTAGATGTACCATGGAACACAGTGAAGGCCGTCGTCAAAAAGTGGAGAAAATAAAGTACCTCAGTGACATTACCAAGAACTGACATCCTGCAAAAAATTACAAAAGAACAAGACAAAAACTTACCAGAGAGGCTGGCAAGAGACCAATGCCAATTTGACAAGTACTGATTACTCTCTGCATGTCACAAGTCTGTGCTATGGGGTAGGGTGGCTAGAAAGTGGCAAGAAAGAAGCCTTTTCTCACAATATACTAACTAATAATAACTAATAATTAATTAATTCCATAAGGTACATTTGGCACAAAAAAGCACATCAACAAACAACACCATACCAACAATGATTCATAGTGGTGGCAGCATCATGCTTTAGGGCTCCTTTTATTCAGCCAGAACTGTGGACTTCATCAAGATAGAAGGAATCATAAATAGCTACAGATACCAGCCACTAGTCTGTAAGTAAGCTGAAGATGAAAAGGAATTTTACCTTTCATAACAACAAAGAATGCATCCATATCAACAAAGCAATGGCTTAACCAAAAGAGGCTCAAAATCGGTTAAGATTAAAAAAAAAAAAAACCTCTAGTGTGTCCCTGGCCTTAGTGTCGTTCTTTTACTTCACAAAAACCTGCCATTTTAACAGGGGGGTGTAGACTTCAATAGATCCGTATAATTCAAACCAATCTATAAATCAATATTGTAAAAGTGCCTAGCAAGTCAACATGACTCACTTATTCTGCTACCCTTAAGAGAACTCTAAAAATTTCCCTGCATATTATCAGTCAACTCAGCTTATTTTGTCTTTCTCTAGGATTTAATCACCCATCCATCCATCCATCCATCCATCGATCCATCCATTCACTTCTACCGCTAATTCCTTCTTGAGGGTCGCGGGGGAACCTGGAGCCTATCCCAGGGAGCATCGGGCACAAGGTGGGGTACACCCTGGACAGGGTGCCAATCCATCGCAGGTTTATGTATACTGACTTGGTTAATTATAGACATTATTATATAATGTCTATGATTATAGAAAATCGGTTAATCTCACAGACACCGAACTAGTTCTACTTCGACCCTCCAACTCAATCAAAGCCTGCTGAGATCATCTCAGTGAGCTGAACACATAAACCAGCTGGTTGGTTGTAATGTTGGCTTCAGGCATGGGCAGGACCTGCTTGGTCGTGACGTTGGCTTCATGTGTGACCAGAACCTGGTTGGTTGTGACGTTGGCTTCAGGAGATCTTGATTAGTCATGTCAACAGTCTCTGGTGTGAGCATTATTTGGTTGGTCATGACGTTGATTTCAGGCATGAGGAGAACTTGGTTGATCGTGTCAACAGATTCTTGCATGAGCATAACTTGGCTGATTGTGACGTCGACTTCAGGCGTGAACAGAACCTGGTTGGTCATGACGTCGGTTTCAGGCATGAGAACTTGCCCGGTTGTGTCAACAGACTCAGGCATGAGTGTGAAGTCGTGACGTCAGTTTCAAGCGTGAGGAGAACTTGTAGTGGCGTCTGTTTCAGAGTGGAACTGGGCATGGGAGGTCAGCTCTTCGACCTCAGACATGAACTTGGCGTGAGAGGCCATCTCTTTGACCTCAGACAGGAACATTGCTAGGGAGGTCACCTTGTTCACCTATAGCAGAAACTTGATGCCTGAGCTCTGGAGATGAGACAACCTCATGGGTCTCAAGCTGGAACTCTGGGAATGAGACCACCTTGTGGGTCTCCTGCTGGAGCTCTGGGGATGAGACCGCCTTGTGGGTCTCATGTTGAATCTCTGCAGGTGAGACCACCCCGTGGGTCTCCTGCTCGAACTCTGGGGAGCAGGTTATTACGTTGGCCTCCAAATGGGGCTCTGGAGCTAAGACTACTTTGTGGGCCTCAGGTTGGAGCTCTATGGAGGAGGTCACCATGGTGACCTCCGGCTGGAGCTCGGCTGCTGAGACCTCATAGTGGGTCTAGGCAGGAGCTTTGGGGAGGAGGTCATCCAGTTTGCCTGCTCATAATAGGTGGTGAACGGCAAGTCAGGTTTATCTGTGAGGCAGGCCTCCCCCAAAAGATCCTCCAGGATGGCCCTTGATTATGAACACTATCATGAATTGTCCCATGAACTGAGTTACACTGTCAAGTCCTCTGGATCCCATAGCCACTAGACAGTGCGCCCACTGGCAGGCTGGTCCAAAAAAACTGGGACAACATGAACCTTAGCCATTAGCTATCTTGCAAAATAGATCTTGCAGTCCACAAGAAAATATTCAGGGTAACCTGATAACCCATAATTCAGCTCAGGGAGATCTATTACAGTCCACTGTGGTAACTGGATCGAATCCACAGCTGGGACGGTTTGCTTGGTTTCCCTAGCATGACGTCTCCTCCTTCCTGCTGCTTATATTTTAATGGCGAAATATTCTTTCACACGCAGTACAGAAACAAGTGCAGTTTAATGAAACAGTAAGAAGTCCAAAGGATCAGACAGAAATCAAAGTACAAGGCAGGCTTGAGTCAAACAATAAGGCAAACAGGCTAAACTAGGCTGGGCAGAGAATCGAGGTCAACAGAGTAAACAAAGTCAATAACCAGAAAAGCAAACACGATATAAGGCTTGGAAATACAATAGAGACTAAGCACCTGAGCATACTACTTCGGAAAGACTAAGTGTTTGAACAGTCTCTTATATGTATGGTATCATTGTGAGTGTAAATTGGATGCAGAGGTGCATGATTAGAATGAAGGTGTGTCCTAGGAATTGCGGTCAATGACGGCCATGATTGTAGGCTGCAGTGCAGGATGGGAATTGTAGTCACTGATTTGATGTGATATGACAACTGTACTGTCCTGTGTTTTAAGCACACGTCTGCACATGCACTTTATGTTTGGAGATTGTATTTAGTTCTGTGTCGTGTCATGTGGTTAGTGTGTTGTTTTATGTATCACAATGGTCCTGGAGGAATGATGTTTCATTTCACTGTGTACTGTACCAACTGTATATGGTTGAAATGAAAATAAAACCACTTGAACTTGAACTGCAGGCACCTGGCGATGTGAGGGAAAAGGCCCAGGAAGCTGAACATTTGGCTGTCCAGTGAGGGAAGGGGGGTGGACAGTTGTTAAGAAAGCATTATAGTGTGACAGATGCTGTTCAGATCAGTAGAGTCTGTTGAAATTGCTTCTCCTTTTGCAGTTGGTGATGGTGCAGAGTGAGCACCAGACTGCATGTTGAGGACCAGTGTAATAAATGCCATGGCTCTCCCTGTCATCTTGGCCATATGTTTTTCTTCTGCCATGAACTCCATGGTTTTTGGTCTGGCTTTTTTACCATCATGTCCACTATTCTCAGGGCAGATCTAAAGCCTTGTCCACTGATTGCGATATTTGGGATCCCTCAAGCTTCAATTCCTTTGAGTTCGATACAAAAGGATGTTATTGCTTTCACATCCCTTATAGCTAGACGTTACATTGGAAGTCTGCTAAATACCCATCTATCTCTCAGTGGATAAAGGACGTGATGTTTTTTTCTGAAACTCGAGAAAATACAATATATGATGAATGGATGTACAAGTTTTTTCATAAATGGCATCTTTTTATTGCCTACTTTATGGAGTTACAGACACTACCCACTTAAAGGTTGGTGCCTGTTGTTGAATTTTATAATATCTCTTTAACCAGAGACAGTTAATGGGTAGCCATGATGAGCCGGAGGGGTGGGTTGTGGGTTCAATTTTGTTTTTCTTTGTATAAAAAGAAAAAAAAAATCTGTGAATATTTACTGCTGTTGCTCATTTTGTATTTTTGGGAAATGGTGGGGAGGACAGAACAGAAAAGGCGATTTAGATAGGCTTAGCAGTTCAACAGAAATGTTCATCAGAAATGTTTAATAAAAAAGAAACGTAGAAATGTTTTGCAGAAATGTATAGCAGAAATGTTTAGCAGAACTGGTTTTGCAAAAATTGTTCAGTAGAAATGTAGAAATGTTCTGTAGAAATGTTCAATAAAAATGAAACATAAGCAGACTGCATGAGAATTATTGATGAGAGTTGCTGAACTGTCTCTCCAGGTTGCATCTGGAATTGTCTTTTGCTACATTGTTGAAGGCCTTCTTTAGTTTACGTACTTTAGGCTACGTACTTAACTTAGGCTGGCTGATCAGTGAATAGCTATGTGATGTATATCGACCATTTCTGATTTTTCTTTGATACAGTACTGATTTTGTGTACATTGGCAAAAATAACTCAGTCTGGAGACTTTGAATCCAGCGATCCGATTTCAAATATCAGTTGAACCTGCAAAGCCTTTGATCAAACACTTGGGGAACGTTAGACTGAAGCTCTCATGGTGGCAGGTTCCTGCTTGCCTTATGTAGGTTGTAGTAGGCTGAAATGCTAATGACTTACAAACGGGGAAATTTTTCGTCCATGGAGACTCTGATCCAAATTTTCAGATCAAAATGTTACTTCTTTCAACCGACCAACAGTCGAAATCGCTCAGTTGGGAGATTTTGAAGCCAGTGATCAAATTTCAAATATCTGTGGAACCTGCAAAGCCTTTGATAAAAGCTCCAAACACATGTAAAGTTAACTAGGGGCCCTATTCTGTTGAAGATCAACAGTGGCCAATACTGATGCTTTTGGTCCAGGCAGTTAAGCCCATGTGCACACTGACTAAAATATAATGGCTGGGGGAAGGTTAGACTGGAGGTGTGGGTGGAACGTTCCTGCTTGCTCTATGTTTTCTGTGTTAGGCTGAAAAGCTGTTCAAGATGTACATGGACCAAGTTTCTGATTTTTGTTTCATACAGTAATGAATTTGTGTGCTTTGGCCAAAATAACTCAGATGGGAGAGCATTGGACTGATTTAATTTCATTGAAAGTTGCGTAGTCTTTACTCATTGTCCATAACTATTGCAGGCAGAAGGCAAATTATCTTTCTCACTAATCTTGTGCTTGCTGAATAGCTTTCAGAATGGCCAATATTTCTATCAAAATGTTACTTTTTTATCTTGGGGGCTGATTCAATAGCTCAGTTGGGAGAGCGTTACCCTGAAGCTCATAAAGTCTGTGGTAGCACCCTGGATTTTGGCAATGGAGCCTCTCTTTTGATGACAACATCTTAGTCTCTGACCTACAGGAAAATTGCTGCTTGTTAGCTTTTGGCTGGTACATCATGGCTGGGGAAAACCAAGACAAAAAGTTGTCTGGTTCAGTGGTGTATTGCAAGGAGAAGGAAAATGATCTAAGAAATCTTGTGCTTCCTGCATATTTTTCAGAATAGCCAATATTAGCACATTATTTTTGAATCAAAATGTTACGTTTTTACTTTGATGATTTGCAAAATATCTCAGCTTGGACAGCATTAGACTGAAGATCTAAAGATCACTGAACTACAGGAAAATTGCTGCTTGATAGCGTTTGGCTGGTATATGACAGCTGGAAAAGCCCAAAAGGTTAGCTTGGTTCCATGGTGTAACGGTTAGCACTCTGGACTTTGAATCCAGTGATCCGAGTTCAAATCTCGGTGGAACCTCCAAAACCTTTGTTCAATTCTCTGAACACTTGTAAACTTAACCAGGGGCCCAATTATTTATAATGAACATGGGCTAATACTAAAGCTTTTGGTCCGTGCAGACTGCCAGAAATATGGCTGGGGGAACGTTAGACTGGAGCTCGGATGGCGGCAGTTTCATGCTTGTTCTATGTACAGTATTTTGCAGAATGCCAAAAGTCTAACAAGATATACATGGACAGTTTTTGATTTTGGTTTTCAGTACTGACTTTGGGTACATAGTCCAAAATAACTCAGCTTGGAGTAGGTTGTAGTAGGCCGAAATGCTAATGACTTACAAATGGGGAAACTCTTGGTCCATGGAGACTTTGATCCAAATTTTTGGATCAAAATGTTACTTGTTTTAATTTGGCAACAGCTGAAATAGCTCAATTGGGAGAATTCCAATTTCAAATACAGGTTCGTTCTTGTGCGTACCAAAAGATAGTCATATCTGACCATGCCACTAATCACTGATCACTGACCAGAACACTTGACATATCATTCACTAACTCAACTAATTCCAGGAAACACTGGCAGTTTAACTCCTCTGTTTTAGCAGAGAACGTTCTCGTAAAATGTATTTATGAATAGATACCACTTGTCTTGAGCACTAACAGATCCACAAAAGTGTTAGACTCAATTGTATGATAGGCAATTAAAGACTGTCTATGGAGACAGATTCTCTCTTCTTCAGATCTCTTTTCTCACCACAAATTGAGAGGGTTGAAAGAAAAGCCAGTATACATTACAGATCAAATTCTGACTTCTGAATGGGGAGAAAGCTGCTTGCCAGTCAGTTACATGGTATGAGAGCCAGACAAATTATTACAGAATCTTTTCCAAACCCTGTACACTATTTTAAATCCCAGCATCAATACCATCATTGGAATATGTGCTATAATATTTAAATGTAATGCCATACAGCATATGATTCAAAACTTGCCATTTTCTCAAACATTAAATAGTAGTTTGTATCAGTTAAAAAACATGCACCTTGATGACACAACTGGGTGCATTGCTGTTCATGCAACAAAT
The DNA here is from genome assembly GCA_012411365.1 of Ameiurus melas. Taxonomy (NCBI): domain Eukaryota; kingdom Metazoa; phylum Chordata; class Actinopteri; order Siluriformes; family Ictaluridae; genus Ameiurus; species Ameiurus melas. Next base: position 28,108,130 of record CM022762.1, on the reverse strand, counting down.
GTTTGAAAGTGCTCAAATCAGATCAGAATAATCATTTGACCACATTCAGACCTATTTTTAGCACTGTCCGCCGGTGATCGAATCATCTGACGTTAAAGACAGGTCAGAACGGTGCCAGAGGACCACTGACATGTAATTAAATGGCACCAAGAGGTAAAAAAAATACTACATATGTGAAAGCACACTAAAGATCTTAAGGTTCATGATTTCACCCATAAACACTTCAAACATTATCCAGTCATCTAGATTAAAGTACTAAGTTAATTTTGCTGGAAATACTGAGATCAAAGTTCACTTGCCTGATGTGGACGGGCTTCTCGGTTAATGAAGTGCTTCTCTTCCACGCCATGCAATGCCTTGTACTGCTCCAAGTTTATCTCTACGTGCTCAGGATTTGCCTGGAAATATGTGTGAGCAGCAGCTGCTGCTTTGTCCAGTTGCTTAAGCTGACAGAAAGACAAATAAATTGCAAGTTTAGTACATGCTGGTAAATATTACCAAATAATTATGATTGAAATAGATCCCGTTTATGTGGAAAACAATCAGCGTTTGATAACCAAAAGATTTTTCTGTGTAAGTCTGGAAGTTCACAGCTATCCCATTAATCTACAAGTTATTTAAGATTAACAACTTCAATTTTAGTGATTGCAAAATGCTTGAACACATAGAAAGCCCACCAGCATACTGTATATGCGACTCCTGGCATAGTGTACAGAGGTTTGGATCTATTTTTAAGCCAATCATGATAATGATAATGAGTCTTTATTGATCACATATACACTACAGGAGTGAAATTCATTTCTTCGCATACCACAGCATGTCAGGAAGCTGGGGTCAGAGCTTAGGGTCAGCCATGATACAGCACCCCTGGAGCAGAGAGGGTTAAGGGCCTTGCTCAAGGGTCCAACAGTGGCAGCTTGACAGCTTGGCAGTACTGGGGCTTGAACCCCCGACCTTCTGAACAGTAACCAGAGCCTTAACTGCCAAGCCCCCACTGCCCACTTATTAGCATCAAATGTCTAGAAAAGAAAAGAAAAATGAATGATCTGACCACAGTAAGGGATGATAACTCTCAAAAATATTATTCCTGTTTTATGTTTGAGAGTCCTAAATTGGACATATTTCTGTAGTACAGAACAATATTTAGTTAACATGGCTTCCAATTTACAGACACTTCTAAACTGCATTGGGACTACCTGCAGGAACAAATCCAAATAAGTACACAACAAACAAGGTTGTTTGCTAATACGCCTCAGTCCTGATGAAACACAGACCACCTCAAAGTCCCCCACACGTTCTGTAAAATCTAAAGATTTACTTTCTGTCAGGAGGAGTACTCCTAAACATGTCATTTTAAACCGTTAAGATAATTTTTTTAATGCCAATAAAACCACTAAACCAACTAAGATGGCCTAGGAACATTTCTGTACTCTCAATATAATGGCAGGATATATGAATGTGTAAGAACATGCATTTTCGAAATATGCTGTCGTTATCCCAAATGGTCTAATATCACTAACTTTCTAAACTATAAAGTCAAGAGTAAAATATAGCTAGCTAGCACTGACAACATCTCAAAATGAATGTATTTAACAGTATACAAACCTTTCAAAATGTATCATAACAAACTAAACTACAATCTAAATGCATGCTCAACTGGGTTAAGTTCTGGTAATTGTCTTGGCCAGTCTTCCACTTTTCCACATTTGTTGTACTGGTAGTATGTTTTAGGTCATTGTCCATTGTTAGGACATTGCATGATGAAGGTCCTCCCTGTTAGATTTGATGTATTTGTCTGGCAGACAGAATGTTTCTGTGGATTACTGAATTTGTTCTGCTGATACCATCATGAATTACATCATCAATAAAGATCAGTGAGCTCACTAATCTTTAAAGAAAAGATCTGCTTATGATCCACAACATACAAGTGTATGGACACTACCTCCACCATGCTTGCATGTTGTGGATCTTAAGCAGATCTTTTCTTTCTCTACACTCTGTCCTTTCCATCACATTGGTAGAGGTTTATCTTGGTTAGAGAATTTTTGTGACTCATCTCTGTATTTCTTTGCAAATTCCAGTCTGGTTTTCCGATTCTTATTGATGATGACTATCTCTATTTCTGCTCTTGAAGTCTTCTTAGAGCAATGGATTGTGATACCTTCACCCCTGCCCTGTGGAGGTTGTTGGTGAGGTCAATGACTGTTGTTTCTGTGAGTTTCTTCACAGAATTGGCATTGCTGTTCCAAAATTTTCAAAGGGGACTGTATCTACACTCACTTTAATAGGGAACACCTGTATGCTTGCTCATTCATGAAATTACCCAATCATGTGGAAGCATCACAATGCATAAAATCATGCATATAAAGGCCAAGAGCGTTGGTTAACGTTCACATCAAACAGCAGAATAGGGTGGGGAAAAAAAAACATCTCAGTGAATTTGATGTTTTCATGTTTGTAGGTGCCAGACGGTCTGGTTGGAATGTTTCAGATACTGCTGAGATCCTGGTATTTTCACTGATAACAGTCTCTAGATTTTAAACAGAATGAAGCAAAAAAACAAAACAAAACAGAAAACATCCAGTGAGCGGCTGTCCTGTGAGTGGAAATGCCTCGTTGATAAGAAAGCTTAGAGGAGAATAGCCAGACTTTGAGCTGACAGAAAGACCATCATAACTCAAATAACCACTCTTTACAACCACAGTGAGTAGAAAAGTATCTCGTGACATGACCTGACCTACATCTGAATGATTTTATACCCTGTGCTCTGCCACATGATTGGATGAGCTGACCAGAAGATGTATAGCCCAAATGAATCCACCCAAAAGCAGTTAACTTTAAATGTAACCATTTAAAATCAGCAGTAGTTTAAACACTACTTTACCAGAAGGATGGATATATTTTTATTTAAGTAGAGTTTGCTAGGATATAACCAGGTTGTAATCAGAAGAGATTTCAAGCTTCAACAAGGGCCTGAGGCGACCATCTGTATTCCACAGATAGACAGTGACTATGGTGCAGAACGGTCACACATACAAGCCCAATAAACAAGCCCACACTGGCAAACCCTCAACAAGCACAAATACACATTCTGCAATGCAGATTAATCCAGAACACAATCTCCGAAATAACTGGACCATTTGTTGCTGGAATTGTAATCTAGAGCCTAATAACATCACATGCCTCTCATCTTTTGTGACAAAGTCAAGCACTGTTTTTGGTAAAAGAGTGGGCTTTTTAAAATGTTAAAAAGTTGAATGCATTCCTGTGCAACATTTGTCTGTCATAGAAACTGACCACTGGGCTGAAAATAAGGACAGAGTGCATGGCCAATATTGTCTTCCTTCCAAATACTGATGCAGAGACATTTCTCATAAACCATTTTCATTTCTAGGTAGAAATTTCTAGAGGATATCATGAGTACTGTAAGAAATAAGCTCACCAGGAATGAGGGAAGTAGGGGTTCTGACGGTGTTGCAGGTGCAGCACCCCTGAGTTTGAGGATTCTTTTAATTGCAAATGCAACTGTAACTGCTTTAATAATAACAATAATAATATATAGATAAATAAATAAATAAAGAACTAAGCTAAACAACTTCAAAATTACAAATGTTGATTAGTTTTTGAGTCAGAGATAGTATTTCTCTCTGTATACCACAGTGATTTTCCAACAATGACAGTTTTCAAATTATTAAGGAATGGCACATCATTTATTTTAACTGTTCATAGTTACATTTAATGTAACAGAATGTCCAAGAGACTCTGGCTGGTGAGGGAACGATTAAATGTAGCTGCTATAACATAAGACAGGAACTAACTAACGTCAGGCAACTTAATGACTTGTACAAAGCACTGACACTCCTTCAATAAATGTAAAATAAACATCTCCTAACAGAAACATCACCATATCAACAACTATATGATTGTCGCTGTTATGTAACAACACACTTTAAATCCACTTATTATCTGGCTTAGATTATGTAGAACGTCCGCCATGAGTCCCTGTCATTGAGCTGTTACTACAGGAATGATAATATATTAGAACAAACACATTAATATAAACCTGTAATGAATATCATCTGGATGTGATGTCATAACTCATGACACATGTATTCTGCTTAAAACTTCCAGCACCCTCAATGTAAACCGCCTTCCGGTGTCCCTGAAGGCCACCATATGCTTTTTTGAACATATTCTGTTATACACTGACCACCTTAAAGGATTAGATTTAGATTAATTATAGAGAGGCTCTATGTTATAAACAGTAGAGCTTGAGGCAATAAATAACTACCAGTCGAGATCCCAGGTGGCATGACTAGGGCATGTCCTATTTTAGGCAGCACAGATTGTAAGAGAGTTACAGAAGGAGACATGCAGTGGATTCAGCCACTGTATTCAGTGTATTCAGCCACTGCTGAAAAAAAGGGCAACTGCATGTCTCCTGCAGTAATTCTCTTGCAATCTGTGCTCCCTAAAATAGGACGTGAAAGCATCTCAGAGCACATCATAGCACTCTATGATGTGCTCTGAGAAGCTTTCTGTATTAATCTGGTAACAATATAAAAATATGAAAAAATATTACATTAAAACTGAAATAAGTCGATAGCTCTATGCAGGCCTATTAATCCATGTATGTTGTAACTGCTAAAAATGTATATATATATATATATATATATATATGTAAGTTTAATAAAGAACAAAAAAAGGCACTATGACCTTGTGGCAAAGACTGAACATAAACCTGAGACCTAAACACAGCAACAAAGACAACAACAAAGAAAGACAAACAAAAGACAAGGAATGCAGTGAAAACTGTGGTGCAGGTGGTCATGTGACTGTGATGTAGTGAGGTGCAGTGGCTGCTGGGAACTGTAGTTCAGAGTTCCTTCTCTGATATACATGACAGCAGGTATCTAGTAGGACAGAGCTCTTCGAAATATCCTAATTTTAGTGTTATCGTTTTCCCTTTTGTAAATAATATTGTTTTTTGTCTTTATTTATTTATTTCATTTTTACAATCCCAGAACTCAGGAAGCAACTTCAGTGTTTAAATTGTCCACCTGTGGTAAGCAGTTCATCATAGCTCTTTAGCTATTCTGCAATCATTAGCTATTCTTCGTCTGGCACAAGAGCTTTCATACAAATTATATTCATACAGTGTAATCTGTGGCAGAGATTCTTAGTTTTAAACATATTAGTTATTACTGTAGTAAATGAGAGAGGAAGCTGGATCTACTATTATTTTTAATCACCACTTAAACTGGCCTACAGAGACATGGCACACGCATGTGCTTCAGGAAACACCCACAGCTTGTAGGAAGCCTAACTATGATGTCACCTCTTTCGTTGGACCTCCCCTTTGTGGAACACTTTTTCTTTTATTTCTTCCCTGCTCTGCTACTGCTGGATGGAAAGTAATGTCTGAGGAATGTAAGCTAACATCACACATAACCTCTTTTATTATGGTCAGCATGTGGAGACAGGACTGAGGGAAAAAACACAGAGTGGAAACATGCCTGGAAAACAGGCCTTCTACTGTATACTACTGGGCTTGAGATCACTGATGAATGGACACCACTGAACCCTATGTCTGGTCTGGTTCACATTCAGTACTAGTTTTAACTTTAGCATGACTGGTTACATTCACATTCTGTGTTACCCAGATGAGGATGGGTTTCCCTTCTGAGTCGGGTTCCTCTCAAGGTTTCTTCCTCAAAAAACATCTTAGGGAGTTTTTCCTTGCCACCGTCGCCACTCAGTGGCTTGCTCAGTTGGGATAAATTCCATTTGTTTTCTACCTGTTTGTCTCTGTTTATCTGTTCCTGTTTGTCTCTCTTTAGATGTTTCTGACTGTTCATACCTGTTTTTTATTTCTGTAAAGCTGCTTTGAGACAATGACTATTGTAAAAAGCGCTATACAAATAAAATTGAATTGAATTGAATTGAATTGAATTGTTGATTTTAGGTCATTTTGGCAGAAAATGCCACAGGACCCAGGGGAAAATGATCTGAATCAACCTACCACCCCACCCAAGTCAAACGCTCGACTTGAAATGTCAGTAACCACGTTTCTATATCCTCCCCTCCCCCTACACAATGCAGTGATGCGAAGACGCAATGAAACTTGTGAAGTCAGTCAATAATTTTAACAAATAAGGACCTTTTTCTGATTAAATAAAAGTTTTTACAGCATGAGTTATATTTTGCTCTTTTCTTTTCGTGTTGTGGTGTGGAATATTAAACCGTCTACCTATGGTATATCTTCAACTCCTAGCTCACATTCTTCATAAGCCCAGGAGTCTTGTTTATCAAAGAGTGGGCAGAACAATTTCTAAATGTGTGCATAAGAAGAAGAAGCCTTTATTTGTTGCATATAGATGATAGTGAAATCCATTCTTTGCATATCTCAGCTTGTTAGGAAGCTGGGGTCAGAGTGAGGGGTCAGAATGCAGGGTCAGAGTGAGGGGTCAGAGTGCAGGGTCAGCCATGATGCAGTGCCCCTGAAACAGAAAGGGTTAGGCGCCTTGCTAAAGGGCCCAACAGTGCCTGCTTGATGCTTGTGCATTAGTGCAAACGTAAGGAAGAACACTCACACTGCACTGAGAACTGTTCTTCAGATAACCTGCAAAACATAAACCCTTGCAGTGTAAAATCCACAGGCTCTAATCTATGGGACTCCCTTTTGCTCCATCAGGTTTGTACGTGTGTATTATGTCTTCTTCAGTACATCACTTGTACAGTAAATTAATTTATATGCATGATTTAATTATAGTATATTACTTATTTATATACTAAAATAAAACAATTTTAACTAAACTGACAAGCAATTATAAAAGTTACTACTTGCAAGTTTAGACATTTAGAAAAAAGATCCTGGGCTGACAACATATGGTATCTGAAAATCGTCAGAAACTCTTTGGCAGTCACATTTTACTGAAATTTTTTATATATATATATATATATATATATATATATATATATATATAAAGAATTTGATAAAGGTGGGCGCAATTAAGTTATCTAACACTGAGCTGGACAGTGTATCTATCTAAGCCTTTGTTTAATTATACTGTATTGTAGCATCAGATTCCTGTTCTTAGCTGACAGGAATTGAACCTGATGTGGGTTTTGTAGCCGGTCTGCTTCAAGATTGATCTGCATGTGTTCTAATTCTGAAATGCTTTTCTGCTCACCGTGGTTGTAAAGAGTGGTTATTTGTGTTAACAAAGCCCTCCTCTCAGCTCAAACTAGTCTCCTCTAAAATCACAGAACTGATGCTCACTGGGTGTTTTTTGTTTTCCGCACCATTCTGTGTCAACTCTAGAGACTGTTGCATGTGAAGGAGATCTGCAGGAATGAGCAGATGCGCAGGTGTTTCTTGTGGCCAGTAAGTGGATATTTAAAGTCTTGTTTTGATATCAGGAATCGCAAAAATGCAGATGAAAATGGATTTAAATTAGAAAATGAGTCCAACAGTCTTGCTTAAAAGTGGTCCAGGTGGATTTAGCCCCTGTACTTAAAGACAATGATGCAGCAGCGCTTTATTTCTTTAGCCTGTCCAGCTATCTCACTTCCTCCTCTGTATACACTGTCCAAATGCTAATACACCATCATGCTAATCATCTTGTAGTTCACTAACAAACTGAGCCAATTTTCTGCCTTATCTACATTGTATAGTTGCATTGCCTTCTGGGACTTTGAGGGCAACATCTGTGCCAACATCTCCCCTAATACTATGCTGGGTTTCTCATTAGTGGGACATTAAACATCGATGGAAAATGATGTGTGAGAAAAGCTCCTCCTCTTGTTTTCAGGAGGGAAAAGTGAAACCTGACTTATCCCTTATGCTTACATTTTTTAAGAAGAACGACTGACTTTTCATGTGAACAACAAAAATACTGCATGACCCGACAAATTAGCACCAGAGTCACTAAACACATCAATATTTTAATATTAACAGACATTATATGGCCAAAGGTTTGTGGACGCCTGGCCATCACACTTGTGTGTTTTTTGAACATCACATTCTAAATAGTCCCCCCGTTGCTGTTATAATAATCATCACTCGTCTGCATTAGTTACAAGCACTGCTGTTGGGCGAGGAGGAACTGGGGTGTAGTCAGCATACGCTGTGGGCTCTGTGGGCTGGGGCTCTGTGAAGAACACTTGAGTTCTTCCACTCTTCCACAAACTTTCGCAAAACTGTCTTCATAGACCTCACTTTGTGGACAGGGGCTTTGTCATGCTACAACCTGTTTGGACCATGTGTATTTAATGTGTTTCAGGGTGGAGTTTTCCTTTAGCTCCAGATACACTCAAAATCTTTGTAATCACTGGGTCATTATATTGGATCACATAGGGAGATCAAAATAGCTACAAATAAAAAACCTCTAGAAGCTCTACATTCATTTTCAGGGAAAATGAGAGGGCATGGAGAATACACCCATCAGCCATAACATTAAAACCACTGACAAGTGAAGTGAACAACATAGATTATTATTATTATTATTATTATTAGTCATGCCAAGTTCTAGGGAGACTATGATTTTAATTTCTACCAGTCTTTGAGTTCATTTACATCTTGGGAGTTCTACTGAAAACATGTTCCAACTTGTTCCAAAATTAGATAACAACGGAGAAGAGATTTAACTCGCCATTTACGTAAAGGTATGATCCATATCGTATATTTTACTGCAAATCCTGTTAGAGACATTGAAATTCAAGTGTAAAATATTTCATTGATCATTTCATCTACTTATTTATATACAGGCACATCCTCTCACGCACGAACAACTAATGAAATAAGTCACATACTACGCATAGAATTGTGTGTATGCATTTAACGCAGAAAACCATACACGCAAACACTTTGATAAATGAGAACTCAGCAGCAGCTGTTTTCTGCTGGATGAGTAAACAGGAAAAGTCTGTGAGCGGGGACAGCTGGAAAACCCTTTTTCAGAGAGCTCCAGAAAAATCACATGGTGGTGGGCAGAAGTTTGTCCTGGGTCAGCGCAGTGTAGTGGAAAATGCCTGCTAGATCATTTATTTCTTCCTGGTTCCTCGTCTTAATATCCCAAGATCTCTATACCCATTTATATGTTTGGATGCTTTTAAGAGGGCTCTCTATTAACTCCAGGTCATTCAGATTCATTAATATCAATTACTAGCGTAGAGACGGTCATTTGTTTCTGGACAGACATTAAGCAATAAATGACATTCGAATGGAAATGGGTTTTAGGATAATTTAAAACAAAATCATAGTCTTTACAAGTTACCAGTGCCCGACATTATGTACATTATGTATACATAGAATCTGTGACTGTAGGATTGGCCTGTTTATTCATCTCAGAATCCAGCCTTAGAAGACAGAATTGGACGTCACCATTGGATATGCTGGGATGCTAGGACTACGGCTGCTCCTAAGACCTTACAGACTTCTTATAAATCCATAATAAACTTTTTAACATTATCTGTTGTTACCCAGATGAGGATGGGTTCCCTTCTGAGTTTGGTTCCTCTCAAGGTTCCTTCATCTTAGGGAGTTTTTCCTTGCCACCGTCGCCACTCAGTGGCATGCTCAGTTGGGATAAATTCACACCTTCATTATCTGTATACCGTGTTGATATTTCTGTAAAGCTGCTTTGAGACAATGTCTATTGTAAAAAGCGCTAGACAAATAAAATTGAATTGAACTGAATATCAATGAACAGATAAGCAAGCTAGCATTATGTTTCAGAATCAAGTTACTGTCACGTCTGGCAGGCGTAGTAAAGGTTAAATCGTCTAAAAGGTAAATATGTGAGTAATGTCTGCAGCATCTTCATTTTTCTACAGTATGTAACTTCTGTCCCAGTTATTGAGAAAACACAAACCTCTGAAAATTTATTTTCCTGATGTACAAACACCTGAGGAAACGGGGTTCCCAGAGGAAACCCCTGAAGCACAGGGAGAACATGCAAACTCTGCACACACAGGGCGGTGATGGGAATTGAACTCCGAACCCTGGTCGTGTGAGGCAGACATACTAACCACGCCTAAGTCACCATGCCTCCACACTGAAACCAGTGTTTACAATATATTTCTTTCTTTTAGTAAAACATTATTTAATATTTCATCAACAAAGGATGATGCTTGTAATGGGATGGAATGATATTTCTATTTGTCTATTTCTACAAACATGGAAGTGGTATTTGGTTGATATGATGCTTATATAACACGATAACATAAAAACGACATAAGTTTTATCCACGTCACCCTTACCTTACAGTTCCTTATCTGAACAGTGTTTACTATGAGGGGGGGGGCTCAGTTTTTTCATTCATTCTTCTGCAGTAAGTCTTCACTGATCACAAAGTCAGTGCCAGTCCATTTCAGGGCACCATGACCGCACAAGCCACCTCTATGAGTAATTTAGCATAGCTAATTTTTCTGAACATCTGGAGGAAACCAGAGAACCCAGTTTTGTTATTATATTTGTAAATGATCATTCTGTTAACAATAATATAATACTACAAGCATGTGTACAAAATCAAACTGGGTCACAGTTTTGGTGAGCCCCCTCCAACAACCATGCAGAAGAGCTGCAGTTATATCACTTCCTGTGTGCTACTGTTTTCCCCCCATAAAACCATTTCCTAAAATGGTTTTAAAAAGGTTTGTTGTTTCACGCTAATGCAAATTGAAAAATGAGGAAAGAATCAGTGGTTTCTCACAGGGATCACTAGGAGAATAGTCGTCCACTGTATAGAAAGAGGGGCATTTTTCAAATACACACGGGTGAACATTTTGTGTTTCACGATCAAGGTTCCCAAAAGCTTAACTAGCCATGCATTGGGATTTCAACGTGTTTTAAATTTAGGATGGAAAACACATGTCTCCTCAGTTATTCACTGTCAGACAAATTATGGTGAGATTACAGTATGAGGTCATGCCTTGTAGAGCGAGACAGACGGAATGATTCACTGCACTGTGGAAACTGTGGTGTGCTTCCTTGGGGCGAATTTGAGGAAAGCCTTTGTCCAAGAATGTAATAAGATAGTTTTTACAGGTAATTCACACTGAGTCAAATATAACTTTCTGTGGATTTCAACAGGTCTACATGATCAAGATTTTTTTTTTTTTTGTGACCAAAAATGTTTGTGAAGTGATCATTCGATTCCTGTATCGTCTTTTTGTTTCAAATAAACTGCTTATTTTTGCTGGTTCATACGCAAATGGAATCTACTTGATGTATAAGACTGCCATTTTGTTCCAGCGTAGGTGAAAAGCCTTTTGGGTGCTTTGATCCATCTGCAGTTTGGCACACAGTGCCAAAAGCGACCAATCAATGACCACAGCAGGCACAGACATAAATATAATCCATTCATAACCGAGGACAAGGTGGAGCCTTTCCATTTAGTAAAGTAAACATGCTACAAGAGGGAAACAAAATATTTGGTTGAATAAACCTGACGTGAACAGGAGATACACACAAACTTTGTCAAGGGAGGAACAGTTGGCATCTGTGGCAGGCCTTTCCAGAAGGGTATTTATGGCAGAGGCGAGATGCCGATGTTTGGAGGCCTGTTTGAGACTGCTATATTAGAGGTGATGGAGTGTTATACATTTCCCAGAAATATCATTCCTAAAATACACTTGTGGTGTTTTTTTTTTACGTCCTCTAACGTAGAAACAGAACCAAGAATGTGTCTGATCTCAGCCTGCTACAAAGGTCAAAACAGCCTTCATCTGCTGTGTGTGTGGTCATTTACAGGGGTGTGCAATCAGACAATTTGGATAGATGCATCGATTTAAAACGTGAATGATTATAAAGCAATTATTATCAAAAGAAAAAAGGAAAGTCAATTTTTTAGATTGTTTAACTAATGTGTAAATTATTTAAATGGGCTAGCAAGGTGATTCGCCCATAACTCTGATACGGACACTTCTGATTAAAAAAAAAAAAAATGTCCTTCTCTACATCATCATCACCTACAAACTGGTCTGGTTTTAGTGCAAGCAAAAAAAATTCAATTTATACTAAGGTTTCACTTATCCCCCTCGCCCCTACCCCCCAAAACAAAACATCAAAATATTAATAAGTCAGTAGTGCTCTGCAGTCAGTTCAATTCATTATAAATGATTTACACAGTTAGATATCAATAGTAACTGTAATGGATATAGTGTAATGCATGATCATTTATTGGACACTCATACTGTTTTAGATCATTCCTTTATCCTTAAATTCATTGGTATAACCTTACCCTCAACACTGGATATAATAAATAGGATATTGATAATATTAAATATCAACTACTTTCATATTCCTGGGCTGTCTCCTGCTTTCCCCCCTTAAAAAAACCCCACCACCCCTCCTTTTCCCTCTTTTCAACGGGTTTTCCCCAGGAAGAGAAAAGAAAGGGTGGGGGCGTCGACCGAGGCCGTCCCAAGCAAAAACACAAACACAACACACAAAAAAAACTAGGCTACCATGTATGTATGTCTTTGGACTGGGGGAGGAAACCCCACAGCACAGGGAGAACATGCAAACTCCACACACACATGACCCTGGCGCGAACCCCGGACCCTGGAGGTGTGAGGCGAACATGCTAACCACTAAGCCAGCGTGCGCTCCCCCCAGCTCTAACATATCAGCTGAAATGAGTGTGTTAGGAGTTGGGAAAAAGTCCAGGACCATGGTTTAGGAACCTGTGCCACTGCAAAGCACACTGGGGGTATTTCCCACTCAGCTTGGGGCAGTGGTGGCTTAGCGGTTAAGGCGGCTTAGCGGTTACTGATTGGAAGGTCAGGGGTTCAAGCCCCAGTACTGTTGGGCCCTTGAGCCTCTCTGTTCCATGGGTGCTGCACCCTCCTCCCTGACCCCAGCTTCCTGGGGTATCTGAAGAAAACAATTTCATTGTGCTCTACTGTATATGTGACCAATAAAGACTTATTATCCTTAACTTTCCTTGAATTACCTTGAGGTACGCGAGCTGAAGGTAGTTGTATGGGATTCTCCTCTGGAAGTCTTGGTCCACATCAGCGCTCACTTTATGCATGGAAGAAGGTCCGAGTTTGGCTTCAGTGCAGTCGTTGAGACAAGCGGCTCTCCGCAAAATCGCATCAAACAGCTGGAGGTCAGTCGCAGTCGCGTCGAGCTTGTGTTGATCCCTGCACTCGAGTCCACAGCGGAGTTTGGTCTGGCGCACTTGGGCGAAACTCTCCAGCGCGTTCTCCATGTACCGCACCACGTTTGCGTAATCACCCCGCTGTAACGCATCCATCCCGCTGCTGTAAAGCAGGTCGTAGGGTTCGAGTGTGGCTGCTGATAACAACCCGGGCATGTGGAGCAGGACTGTTAAAGCCCCCCATGATTGGAGAAAGTGGACGACCATCTTCGGCGCGCAGAAGGCAAGAAACCTTTCCAAAAAAGCACGGTCTCGGTCTAATAACCCGAAAGCACCGGATATACGACTGGTGTACGCGCATAAGAGAACACACACCACCCGAAGTGATCTGATGGTCGTTTTGATGGTCCCATAGCCGGCGACATTTCTAACACGTCCCTCTACTGCTGGATCAAAAGAACTCCTCCCCCTCCAAGTAGGAAATCAATAGGGCTGTGTTCTACACTACACAGTCGAGTACTGTAGTCTGTGACGTTGTTAGAAAAAAAAAATTGTTACAATTTTATATACATACTAACACTTCATTAATAATAGGATTTTGATATGGGGTGAGCAGGGCAAGTTGTTTCACTATTTATACCTCCAACGCTAGAGGCGCAATAAGCTCCTAAATTAAATAGGAAGGGTGTAAACATGAGGCTTCCACACGATTCGATATTTGACGATACCAATCTGTCACATTATGACGTGATCGATTTAATACCCTCCAATCAATATGTGACTAACTTTGTTCACAAGCTGCGTTAGGACTAGCGTTAATTTCGGAATGATTGTGTAAGAGGGATCATTTTATTTCTACGGGGCTTTTAACAATGTAAATTGTCTCAACGCAGATTTACAGAAATGTATCATTCTGGATATCAAGTTGAAATTTCCGAATAATGAGGATAAAGTCAGAGGCAACGGTGGTGAGGACAAACTCCCCGAGATGACATGAGGAAGAAACCCTGAGAGGAACCAGACTCAAAAGGAAACCAATCCTTATCACCCAGTTATAATTAGGGACGTGGTTGTGTTTAGAATGAAGCAATCCGATTCAATCTCATGTTCAAAAGTAATTATCATACAGCTGTTATTGATGAAATTATTCGGATTAACCCCAAAATAAAGATCAGCTGTTTCTGTAGGATTTTCTTGACACCTCCTTGGTTTCATCTGACTCCTGAAGCCATGGTCTGCAAAGAGCTTACAAAGCCTGTACGGTATCTCACTGTCAAAAGGTATCGACCAGGAGATAAAATAATTATATATATATATATATATATATATATATATATATATATATATATATATATATATATATATATATATATATATATATATATATATATATATCATGGAACACAGTGGAGACCATCTTCAACAAGTGGAGAAAATGGGGTACATCTGTGACATTATGAAGAACAGGACATCCCTCCAGACTTCACAAAAGACAAGGTGAAAACTTACCAGGGAAGCTGCCAATAGATCTACAGCAATATTAAAGAAGCTGCAGGAATATCTGACAAGTACTGGTTACTCTCTGCATGTCACAACAATCTCTCATGTGCTTCAGATGTCTGGGCTATGGGGTATGGGTGTCTAGAGGGAAGCACTTTCTCACAAAATAAAAATCCAAGCTCAACTCAATCACAAAAGTATGTGGTTTGATTGATTACGAATGTTCCGTTGTAAGTAGGGGTTTGCATTCATACATAAGATGGCGGAAATCAAATAGTATATTTTGCGTTTGTTAGTGCTATTTATTTATTTGTTTCTTTGTTTTTTGCTTAGTGATAGTTTGGTAGCCTATACATACTATATGATTTTTATATATTGTTTCTTGGCTATTATAATTTAAATGTACATTGCATTAATAAATGACAGCTTCATTTAAACCAATGTGTCTGTGTCATTCACTGGAACTGGGGTGTAATCCTTAAATGCTCCGAACCTTTAAATGTGATTTCCTTTTTTCTTCTTCTTCTTTATTTCTTTTTCCATTTTTTGAGATAACCAGAGTTTAAAATGCTGTAACCTCAATTCTGATTGAGATATCTACAAAGAGGACATACAGTCATGTGAAATAATAAGTACACCCCATGGAAATTGCTGGGTTTTCTTCTACATATCTGGACAAGCAACCATTTGATCCTCTTTGAAGCAGCGCCTATTAATAAAGTTGATAAGCTCTATAAAATGTATATTTTGTCGTAGTTTTCAGAATTTCACATAAACAAAAACACAGATCAGTCACATGGAAACAGTCCGTACACCTCTTTTTGACACTCTTTCGACCCCTTTATGACACCCTCTATGACAACTTAAAATCCATAAAATTAGAATCATCTGTTCAAGACGATGAGAACCTGCTTAGAGAGTGCATGTGGGACCTGTATTATTTAAACCCCTCACATGTAGTGTCTGGTGTTCCCTTTATTATTGAGGTGTGTGGTGTCATCATGCCAAGATATACTAAAAAGAACATCAGAGCAAGACTACAGTTTGCCGATGAGCATATAGGCAAAGACCAGGCCTTTTGGAATAATGTGCTCTGGACAGACGAATCAAAGATAGAGTTGTTTGGCCACAGTAACAGCAGACATGTTAGGCACAGACCAAAGACAGCTTTTCAGGAGAAGCCCCTCATACCAACTGTGAGGCACGGTGGTGGAAATGTTATGCTTTGGGGTTGTTTCACTGCCACAGGGACTGGACAACTTGCATTCATTTATTCAACTATGAATTCTGCATGATATCAAAGAACGCTTGAAGATAATGTGAGGCCATCTGTCTAAAAGTTTAAGTTCAACCAAAAGTGGGCCTTTCAACAGGATAATGATCCTAAACACATGAGTAGATCCACCAAGGGATGTCTCTAAAAGAAGAAATGGAGGGTTATGGAATGGCCTAGTCAAAGCCTGGATATGAATCGTATTGAAATTTTGTAGGCGGATTTGAAACGGGTAGTACATGCAAGAAAACCCTCAAAAATCTTGCAAGTGAAAGAATATTGCATTAAAGAGTAGTCAAAAATTCCAGCAAGCTGATGTTAGAGACTGGTGGACATACAAATTACCAAATACCTACAAGAACCTATTACTTCTAAGGGAGCTATATTAGATTCTGAGGTCAAGGGTGTACTTACTTTTTCCACAGAATCTATCAATATTTCTGTTGAATAAATGATTGGAACAGGTATTTTTCCTTGTGGTTTTGTTCAAGAATATCAACTTTATTAATCGGCACTGTTTCAAAGATGATCAAATGTTTGTTTGTCCAAATATGTATATAAAAAAAAATTAATAAAAACAACAACAACAACAACAACAATTTCCAAGGGGTGTACTTTTTTTTTTTTTCTTCACATGACTATATATTGACTATACATGACTATATTGAATTTAATACATTTTCAAAAAGAGCTACATGAATTATCTCTCCCTTAATCATTACACTTTATCTCTACTGTCTCACTCATTAAATGTTTAATTATATATAAGCTAAGAGGTCTAAGCATGCAGTTAGGTATTTTTTTATTTTTTTTTGTTAATTTCATGCATTCTTATTTTTATAAGTCATTTGATTTGCAAGAGTTTGTCTCCCTCTTGGGGAAACATCGAATGAATGATAAATATTACAAAAATGTTTTCATGGTTTTGTGTTCTGTCATTAAGCCATACTTGGAAACAGGATAATATTCTCCCACTTGCTAAAGATGGGGATTTGGAGCGTATTTAAGGAATAATAATAATAAGAAGAGGTAGAAGAAGAAGAAGAAGTTGAAGAAGAAGAAGAAGAAGTATAATAATAGTAAGTATAATAAATAAGCATGTAAATAATGAATAAGAATCCTTCTGATGTTGTTAAGAAGAAATTGGCATGAGATTGTCAGTTTATCAATGTGAGAAAAGAAGGACACTTGACAGCTTCCTTGGACTTGCCTTGGCTGTTTTGTGGTTCTTCAGTTGGCGATAACGAATCTAACCCTGCTGGTTGCTGCTGCAGTAGAGCCTTAAGAATCTTATAATATCTTGTTTGACCTGACCATTGGCCTGGGGATGACAACCCGAGGACAGACTGATATTAATGTTCAGTTGCTAAGAAAATTCTTTCCAAACCCTTGAACACTGTAAAACCGGATAGTTCATTTAACTCAAACAATTTGAGGAAACTAATTACCTCAAAATTTTTAAGTTGATAAATCGATTACTTTAAGCCAAATACACTTCCATCCATCCATCCATCCATCCATGTTCTATACCGCTTATCCTTTTCAGGGTCACTGGGAACCTGGAGCCTATACCAGGGAGCATCGGGCACAAGGGAAAGGGTACCAATCCCAAATACAGTTTGAGTTTAAATTTTTGTTACATTTGTGATTTTAAATAATTTTTTGTTATATTTAAGTGTATTTGGCTTAAATAAATTGATTTATCAACTTACAAATTTTGAGGTAATTGGTTTTCTCAATTTTTTTCAGTTAAATGAACTTTTACAGTGAAGTGAACTGGACTCTGTCTGACACAATATCTTCTCGTAGTGTCTTCTTTTGTTGTAGAGACCTTTTTCAGATAGATAAGATTTCCGATAAAATCTGTGGCTGTCAGTGGGCAGAGGTTCTTAAAGCATGAAATTGCACAGACTGGAAAGGCTTTGACATACTGACTTACATGTTGAGACAAAGAAGGCCACCAGAACTTGTTTACCACCAGCTTTATGTTTTGTAGAATCACAGGATGCCCTGAGCTGAGTGTGAACTCACTGCATGTATTATTCTCTCATAATTTGAGGAACAAATATTTTTCCAGGGGGTCATTCTGGTGGTGTTAGTTCCTCTGGTTGTGCTATCAAGATGTTCTCCATGATTTCCCATCTAAGTGAAGTTACAATACAGGACTGAGGAAAGATGGTTTCATCTGTGTTCCTCTTCTGGACTTTCATATAACTTGGATCGAGCTTCTGCTTTCGTTAGATCCAGGCCAGTATGTCAGCATAAACTAGAACCAGGTGAAGACTAAGCAAGCAAGTGTTTTATCTTTTAGCATATAGAGCTCAAATAATCTAGAGTAGAATGCAGAGGGATTCAGCCTAGGAGGAATTCCATGACATTGGGAAAGCACTGCTCCTATTCCACTCTCAGATACTTCTAGATGAATAGCAGTGATGGATCAGGGTGGTTGAGTATGGGAATCCTGGCGCAAATGATTTTTGAGCATTTGAAAGGCTTCTACGTTGATTCAGGAATTCTTGAAGAACCTCATTAATAAAATGCTTGGAAAAACGAGGGTGCTTTTTTTCCTCCACAAAGAAAAAATGAGCAGACATGTGACGAGTGGTTAGTGGGCAAATTTACCCCAACTTCAGAGCTTCTTTGAAATACTTGAAACAAAACTGCATCTAAAGCAGAGAGTTTTTTCAGCTACGTGAATCACTAAAGGGACTTCTATATAATATAATTTTAAGCTCATGTCTTCCTCAAAGAATGTATATTTTACTTCATTTTATTCTGTGGCCAAGAAAATGTAAAAGGTGGTAAAAGTTAAGCTAATCATTTCATTGAAATGAGTAAGATTATTTGATCATATAGTCTATTGAAGCATTTCATCATTTCATAGGCTATTGATCATTATCGTAGTTGCAGGGTTTTTGAGGCATTTGACAACTATCTATCCCTTTAGGTTTAATGAAATGAGAAAAGACTGGGCATGTTAAACAAGTGGCATTGGAGAGAACAAGACAAAACTGCACAAACTAGGAGTCAAACACAAGGATAATCTAATTCTCCATCAGATACTCTACAGGAAAAGTCAACATATACACAAGGAATACCCATGACATCATTCGTAGATGCTAATCTTCTTTGTATCGTTCCAATTTTAGTATATGTGTTGCAGTAGCAAGCATTTTGGTCTCATCTGACCACAACACTTTCACCCAGTTGTTCTCTGGTGGTCAGATGAGACCAAAATGGAGCTCTTTGGCATTAACTCAACTCGCCGTGTTTGGAGGAGGAGGAATGCTGCCTATGAACCCAAGAACACCATCCCCATTGTCAAACATGGAGGTGGAAACATTATGCTTTGGGGGTATTTTTCTGCTAAGCGGACAGGACAACGTCACCGCATGAAAGGGACGATGGACGGGTCCATGTAATGTCAAATCTTGGGTGAGAACCTCCTTCTCTCAGCCAGGGCATTGAAAATAAAAAGTAATTACTAAGTCATTACCAAGTACTTAGTCATGTTTTTCAGAGGGGTCAAATACTTATTTCCCTCATTAAAATGCAAATCAATTTATAACATTTTTGACATGCGTTTTTCTGGATTTTTTTGTTGTTATTCTGTCTCTCACTGTTCAAATAAACCTACCATTAAAATTATAGACTGATCATTTCTTTGTTAGTGGGCAAACGTACAAAATCAGCAGGGGATCGAATACTTTTTTCCCTCATTGTACAAATGGTTTTTTTTTCTCTCTGATTTGCACCAAAGTAAATTTGTTATTTAAACGCTATTAATTTTCTAAGATGTCAGTTTATTTGTAGCATCCTAGTGAACATACATTAACATAAAGACTTTTTGAATAGGTAAGTTTTTATAGCTTCCTAAAATGGAACTAAAGGGAACATCCACAGTGTATTCCTGCCTCAAACCCTCTGTTTCTGTGTAGGAGCCTCCATGAGCAACCCTGACCAGGATAAAGCGATTACTATGTAAAAATGTCACTGATTTCACCTTTGGGTGAAAGTTCCCAAGTGCCATGTGCATATGTTTTGGTTCTGTCTCTGGATCCTCTTCTTCCATTTGCTTATTACCTGATTGTAATTACCAAGACAAAGAATCACCGGCAAATAATAAAAAAATAAAAAATCAACATTATACTTAAAAGATTCCAAATTGTCCATGATGGTCCTGTCCCTTTTTAAGAACCCTCCAGTAATCTCACACAAATAGACAGAATACATCATCTACATGCTTTTTAGGAGTAGCGCTGTGTTCACACTAGTGAGCGGCAAAGCAAAAGGTGACTGTTGCATGCCTCGATCACACCTGACCAAAAATGATGTATGAAATCCAATCATAAGTGGTCACTAGAGATGCATTCAAACTTCCAGGAGTTTTGTGTTTGTTGGCTATGCATTTGGTTGTCCAATTCTGACCAGATCACTTAAGGTTAATACCCGGTGTAAACAGGACCTCATTTTCTATGCATGTGTGTGAAATGGTGATTTCAGTCCTTCTTGTTACTAAGTGGTATACCTTAAATACACTTACTGCAAGGCAGTATACCCAAAGGCATGTTGGAGTCTCAGACAACATGTCTTTGGCCTACATTTTGGTGGAAACCTAACACTGTTCTTTGAAGCATGGTGGTAGTAGCATCATTCTGTCAGCTCAGCAGGGACTGGGAAAGTGATCATGGTTGAAGGAAAGATGGATGGAGTAATCCTAAATACAGGGCAATCCTAGAAGAAATCCATAGTTTTTTTTTTTTTAATCTAGATCCCGTTTCAGTCTGTAAGAGACATCAAATGTTCACCTTTCAACGGGATAATCATCCTAAGCACACTGCCAAAGCTACAATGGAGTGGGTCAAAACCAAGAAACTGATTAATCCAATTTGACATTTTTTCCAAGACGAATTGGGCAAAAATATCAGGATCTAGATGTAGCCAAAGATGGTTCTACAAAGTATTGACTCCCTCAGATCCGAAGTGGGATGATGTGTTCCACAGACCTAAAACAGCGACTTTCTGAAATCGTATATATTGCACGTGCTCCGATGTCATGATAAGAAAAGGCACACTTTAAAAGTCATACAGACAAAACAGCAAAGATTTGAATGTGAAGGTCACTGCATAGGCCTTGTTCTCATGTCACACAACTATGTGTTTTAACTGTACACTGTAGCTGCTTGACAACTAGGCAGGGTTTTACTCTCAGTCTGTGCATGTGAGGTTTGTGCCTGTCACTTGCAAACCTGTTCGATGTCATTCCTAGTTGGGGAAAAGAGCCTGGAGCACAACGGCCTGCCTATTTTTCTTATTTATTTATTTATTTATTCTACACTGCTATATATGAGAGTACTGCGTGTGTTTATCAAACTGCCTAATGTTCATTGATCTACGCCTGATAGTAAGTTCTCTTCATAATAAAAACCAAAACACCACCTTATGAGCAATAGGTTAATGGCCATTCAGTGGAAATGCAGAGATAATTATGGAGTGGAGTAAAAGGAAGGGTGAGAAGATATGCATGATTGCACATGATGTATTTACTTTCGCAAAGAACCAAAAAAAAAAAACCCCATGTGCATAGCCAAAGATATTAGAATATCGGAAGAAATCTGGCCACATTATTTCACAGGCCTTATCTTCATTAGGGTCAGTCAATGTATTGGTTTTGTCAGAGATCGCACTTTATAATTTTTTTTTGTACACGCACACACACACACACACACACACACACACATCCCAACCTTTCTGAAGTTTTATGAACTTAGTCGACACACCCTGGTGAGCACCTTTACCGGTTTTTCCTGAAGATGTGCCCAAGGCTGATGGGGGGAAAAAAGTCAGTCACCTGAATTAAAGTGAAGTTTAGAGGTTGACTGAGCAGAAGGTGTGTTCTGGCTCCTCAAAACTACTGTCCTGACACACACTTTGCAGTGTTTTTGCTTTCTACTAGGTTGATAAACTGCAGATAAAATACCAGGCTTTCAATTATTTTCATTTTTTTGGGACCTCCATGTTTCAACATGAAGTTTGATTGTTCTTCATCAAACAGCATTTAATCTCAGGTAAGTACTATGGGGATTTTTATTTTATTTTATATATATATATATATATATAGATTCATAGTGCAGTCTTGTAGATTTAACAAAAAATACTACTCATATATAGTGATAAACTATATTACACATGTAATTTAGTTTATCTAATGGGGCAGCCAATCGAATTAACCCTTCCATGCCTAGTGTCCACATTTATGTCTATTTGTAGGAAAATATAAGACCAAATGACTTGAGACCATTACCATAATATAACATATAGCATAATATGAGCATAATATAATATAGCATCATTCTGATTTATATTGCTCTCTAGACTATTTGACATTTCACTACAGCATGTCTCTGGTATATCTGTCCAAACTTTATACAGAAAATCCAAAATTAAAGATGAAACAAAAAACCAAAAAAAAACCTAATGAACGCTGTAGCCTTTTAAAATTGGAACAGGCCCAAACCTGTATATAATACTTTTCCTGATGTCTTCGATGCACTGTATTCCTACACAGGGACAGTTCATTTAAGATTAATGTATTTTTAAAAATTTATATTACATGCAATTTTGAGTTTTTTTTATGCATGAAAGGGTTAAGCAAAGTCTATAAGCTGCGGTGCAGAGCTTACTCGTATTTCAGTCTTACTGAGTGAAATGTTTATATTTACATTTTTATTGTCAAACTTCTCTAACTCAAGGGATTTAAACTGTACAGGACCTATGACCCAGGCCTGAACACTTCTTCTTTACACATAAAAATGAGATTCAAAGCACACTGAGAAAACTTAAGCCAATATACAGTGTTGTGCTTTCAGGTCATGTGACAGCGTCGTTTCCCATCACACTGTTGCACACTCTGCTGGGAACTGTGGCTGAAATGAGCACAAGAAATTTCAGTCATTGTTTCTGGTAGCGGGAGCAGCAGGCATTCGGCTTGAACGGCGATTTCCCTTTGCGGAAATGACGTCACACCTTCATCATGACTTGAGGAATGCAATTTTTTTGTTAAAAGATTAAAAAGCACTGTGTTGATTATGTATTATTGTTATTATTATTTATTATTAGGATTATTGTTAAGGTATTATTGTTATCTTTCGATTATAGCTACATGAGCTGAATAAACTTAAAAGCTAATCATACTGTGTTTTCTTTATATGAGGTTTATTTCCTGATTGAAAAAACGAAATAACTTCAAGAAGAAGAATGTTAACGCACTCCTGATAAGTTAAATCCATCTGCGATTTTAATAAAACTAGAAATGTGTATGATACAAAATGTTTCAAATCTTTTACCACATTGTAACTGGTTTGTGATCGAGGTCACTTAAGTTCAAAAATGAAAAATTATATTAAACAAACAAGCCTAAAGAACGATTCACACAGAAACCAGAGTCAGCTAGCAGGGTTTCTCCCCCTGTCTTTCTAAACAAACAAACAAACAAACAAACAAACAAACAAACAAACAAACAAATAAATAAAAATCAGGTTTCGTTTTTGGCACCCTTATCAGATAATTTGCTGTTAACAAATGGATTAGTTTGGACCTTTGGGCACAACAGCACCATAAACACACAAATAGTACAGTATAAAGTGACACTGTGGGCTGATTTCTTTCTAGGTCAGACAGTAGATTCATACAGCCTATCAGTGACAGCCATGTCAGGTGATTATGCTCCCTAGAGTGTGTGCGCATTGGGGCTTGTATTTTTTCAATGACACATCTGTAACACATCATCAGAAGTCACTGTTAATGACTCAGTCATTGTCCCACCTTCACAAAAAGTGTCAAATGGCAAACACACACACACACACACACACACACACACACACACACATATATATATAAAAATAAAAGTTGACATGAAAGAATTGATTTGCAACTTATTACAATGAGCACTATAGTGAACATTCTTGGTGCTAAAATCCTCACAGAAGGATTCCTCAAGCCCCAAATCTTCTCCATAATTTGGTCACCTGCCTATTCTGACCCACCAGCCAGCTTTGCCGTCTTACGACAGCTACGCACTGAGTTAATATGTGATTCCTCTTTGACGGGTGAAGCCAGCCAACTATTTTCGAGTTGCTGCTCATGTTGCATCACAGGGCAGCATAACACACTATCTGCCCTCTTCCACATACATGAGTTCAAGACACCCACAATTCCTGATGTTGCTGAGATTGCTGGTGAAAAGGGTGTGTGCCCCTCCCACACAGACAGCACTCGCAACCTCTGACAATAGGGTAAGCGCTTTTCGGTAGCCGAAATGGGACGTTTTTAATCAGTTGCCACAGTGGCTTAGTGGTTAGCACGTTCGCCTCACGCCTCCAGAGTCCGGGGTTCAATTCCTGCATGTTACCGCGTGCTGCGGGGGTTTACTCCGGTTTCATCCCCCAGTCCGAAGACATGATCGGCGTGTCTGAAGTGCATGAATAGGTGAGTGTGTATGTGATTGTGCCCTGTGATGGACTGGCACTCTGTCCAGGGTGTACCCCGCCTTGTGCCCGATGCTCCCTGGGATTGGCTCCAGGTTCCCCGTGACCCTGAAGAAGGAGTAAGTGGTAGAAGATGGATGGATGGATGGATTAACAAAACGAAAAACAACAACAAAAAATCTTAATTAAATCCATTTATTTCGTATTTAAATCATACTTGGCCAGTGTTACTATGAAATAATGTGCAAGATACAAGTTCATGGTTGATCACAAGACATACAGCATTTGATTTTAGAACAAATAGGTATAGTCACAGCCTTTTCTGAGCATGAATTTTACCATTGAATAAACAAATGGCCGATTATTTTTTTATTGCCTCTGAAAATATTGGTATATAAATCAGATTACTTGCTCCTTGAAATATGAGCTGATGACAGTAGTTAAAGCAAAGTCACTTTTCAGCAAGCATTTTATTATAGTCCCGAAATGATCATCTAGCAACAAACAGCTAATCACTTTACATTCAGTGAAAAACATGAATGCGATACCATTTAATTCTGGCAGATAACGAGCAGGCGAGGCATCTCCACTAGTCCATGGACCACTTTATATCTTAATATGTAGAATCATCACTAAAATGTACATACTGGCAAATAAATCAGTTCAACAAAGAAAAACTGTTGAATAATACTCAGGAACTTCAGTATAGTAGCTTTTTCAGTCCTTCAATGACAGATAAGTGATGTTTTTATGTTTATGAATACAAGATAGAGGGAGGCATATAGTACTGGCAACTGAACTGAATAGTAGAGGCACTAATACTGTACCAAAGGAATTTAACTTGTGTTTGTCTTTCAGTTCCACACAGGGAAACACGTAGTTCAAATAACTGTGTTGTACATTTCCCTGAACAAATGCAGATGGACTGAGATCATTTTGTACTGAAAACAACCTGACACATGGCATAACGAGCAGGAAATACTCACTGCTGTTCTGTGTTTACTGTTGCATTCGTCTTTGCAAATATAAATGCCATGCTCAGTTGAATTCAAGGTTGCGACCAAAAACAACAACAACAAACGCAGGACACCACACCTGCTGGTGTGAAAAGGAAGTGTACATCAGTGGTCAATGTACTGGCATGGCTAATGTGTATACAGTATGTGGCAGTAAAGACAATTACTCATTACAACACTGATATCACAACAATGTAATATCTAGAAAAGTAAATTATATGATCTTCATGTTCATTTTTACAAAACATAAATTAAAAATAAATAAATAAAAAAAAAATCTGTCATTGTTGTCAGAAACTTCTTCAAACATGCACAAGAAATGGGTGCTTAATCCTCGTGCACACAGAGCTACGACGATGCGTGTGTGCATTCAAAAGTCTGGACTGGGTGCTTTATATGAGATCGGCGCAAAAAACAGACCCAGCAACATCCCCCTAGCAGAATACAGCAATCTTCAAAAGGTGAAGAAGAAACAAAACAAAACAGAAGTACAGCACAAATCATGAAGTGACAGCAAGGGCCTCGAGTCACTGTCTATAGTAGGCACCTGTAGGGACGAAGACATATGCAGGATTATGAACATATACTATATACATTTCCTTTGAAACATGAAAACACGTTCTTCCCTTTAATACACTGCAAGTTCTTTTAAACATGATGATTGCTAATCCATCTATATATATATATTTTTTTTAATGAATAGATTATTTGAAATTTTATACCAAAGACATTTATTCAAAAATATTTAGTTGCAACATTTCAATCGACTAATACTACTACAACAGAGCTCTTAACTATGTTTAATTAAATAACATGTCATATACTACAATATAACATTACTGACATTTATACTGACACCCAAAAAGGTGTGGGTCTACATTCGCAAAACAGCCAACGTATATGTGCAAACCTTTATAAGCAGCCTCGGGTCTGGAAGGCGGGCGAGGGGCGTAGTTGTCTGAATAAGCATAACTGGAGTCAACATTCACATAGTTATGGATATGTGGTGGAGGTCTGAAAATGAGGACAGGTGAGGAAAGACGTAAATTAAGAATTGGAGTGCGACAGTGTGGGCTTGCAACACTAACTAATATTATCGAATCCTCGTTCCATATACACGTCCGATACCTGGGTGATTTGGGATTCCGAGCTTTTTGGTAGTCATACTCGTCTCGTGTTCGCTGTCTGGCCATTTCCTCCTCCGTGGGCTAGGTAAAACATAAAACAAGTGGGTGGTGAAGTGGCATCATCCCTATTATATGTCTGTCTACACTTACAGGCTACTTTAACAGCCTGCTGCTTCGCGCAGTTTTCGAAACAGCCAATCATTTGGTAGCAGAGCAATGCATAAAATCATGCAGCTACAGGGCAAGAGCTTCAGTTAATGCTCACTTTGAACAAAAGTAACTGGACAGGTTAAGTTCACAGCACTGACAACAGATGCATTCACAGCAACTTGAAAACCCCAGAACAGTCATTTCTGAAATGCTAAAACCAGCGCATCTGAGACCAAAACCAAGATCACATTTTCTCCCATTCTGATAAACATTAACTGAAGCTCTTGACCAGTATCTGCATGATTTTATACATTAGGCTGCTACATGATTGGCCGATTGGAAAATGCACAAAGGTACAGGTACTCCTATTAAAGTGGCGAGTGAATATATACTGTATCTAGTACTGTGCCACTGGAATTACCCTGGGGTCTCCCTCGGCTCGTCTATGCTGTCTCTCTTTCTCTCTAGACTTCTTGTACCCCCTT
Organism: Ameiurus melas; assembly: GCA_012411365.1. Classification (NCBI taxonomy): domain Eukaryota; kingdom Metazoa; phylum Chordata; class Actinopteri; order Siluriformes; family Ictaluridae; genus Ameiurus; species Ameiurus melas. Next base: position 28,080,984 of record CM022762.1, on the reverse strand, counting down.
TCCTCTTCCTCCATGAATTGTCGAGCTATTTCCTTTCAGAGAAAAACTGTGTATTATTTACACAATGAATAACACTTACAATTAACAGCACTGAAGAGGTATTTCAACTAAAAATGACACTATGGCAAACAGGGAATGGAAACGTAGCTTCTCTGGCCAAGACATCTTTCTTTGGTAAAGGTTTTATTTGACCGATTTAAGCCTTAATATGCTTGGACTAATGACAGATGGCTTTAAGAAGTGAAAACACCTACTAACCTCATCTTGTGCAACTTGGGCAGCACGTTTGTCAAGTTTACTCGCCTGTATAATGGAGAAAAACTTTAATGAATGACAACTGTGGAAATAAAATTTTTCCATTTATATAAAAAAAAGTGGTACGGGTACCAAGAGCTCCTCTTCCTGTAACCTGCGTGCCACCTCCAAGTCTCTGAGCTCCTGGGTTCGCAGGTCTATCTGAGACAAACCATGTATTGCTTCCCTCACCCCGTACTCCTCCTGTACGTTTCGTCCTACAGAGAGCACCAGAGAGCCAAGTTCATAACAAGTCTAGCATGTTATAAAGTACAATTTATACATCACGAGCAGTGATGATTGATCAGAAGAAAGATTTGATTTGAATCACAAATCCAATTGACAAACACATGGTGCCAGGAAAAAACAAACAAACAAACCTAAAAAACAACTTTATTAATATTTTGGACATGTTTAGCTACCATTCTGGTTGCAATATGGATTTGTTCTAGGTACTGAAAGAGAAGAAATCAAATGCACAGTTATATATTAGTCAGAGGATTCACCCAATAAGCCACAAGGAAGGGAGTCTAGAAAAAGTCTCAGATTATAGAGTGGTTAAAAGTCCCTCCACCAGTTCACCCAACAAAGGGCCAGCGAAGAAGCAGAACACAGTGAAACACAAGGGCCCTTGCGCATACCTCTATGCCCCTGGGTTTGCCCTTTATGGTGACTTCTAGATCTGGGCTCCTCAAACACCTCATCATTGCTGTGGAGCCTCTGCCTGTTGCTGTAGTCTGCATTCTCCTCTCTTTCTTCTGAACAACGTGTACGGGAAGGCGGACAATCCAACTCTTGGCCTCTGCTTCTGTCCCTAGTCCAATGTCTTTCCTCATCCCGTTCTCTCTGTCTACGTCCATGTTTGTCGATTTCCAAGTCCACATCTAAATCTCTGCTTCTGTGTCTATAGCCATTTTGTCCCATGTCCACTTCTTTGTGCCTGAGCCTGTCTCTACTGGGGTCCCTATTCAGCTTATCTTGACTTTTGTCTCTGTATTGTCCCTTTTCTCCTTTTCTCCTTCTTTCTCTTCCTTTCTCTTGATCTCGATCTTTTCTCCTTGTCCTGTCCCTGTCAGATGGGTCATCTCTATGTGCTCGTTCCTTCATTGTCATCGCCAGGTCCTGGTTGTAACGTGGTTCTGCTTCTGTGTATTTGTTTCTTCCAGCTGAGCATTCCTCTGGATATTTAGTCCTTACCTCTGTGAGATGGTGCTCAGGCGCTTGCCTTCTTGCCCTGCCTTCATTTTTCCCTCGGTTCTGTTCAGATCTATGAGGCTCTGAGACTCTGTAGTGATCGCCTTCAACGGGGTCGTCTTCAGGGTACCTGTTTTGATTATCATGACTGTCCGGTCGTTTATTTTGTTCTAATTTTTGAGGCCAGTGATCTGGAGATCGACCTCGACCTACGTCTCGGTACCTTTCTCTGCCAGACACTGCCAAGTCAGAGCCTGAGTATTCCACATAAGGGTCTGAAGGGGGTCGAGAGGCTGGTTTGGAACATATGTAGGGAAGACAGAAGTAACATAAAAGAACTGGTCATCATTCTAATATGCAGAGAAGCAACAGTATGCTATGTAGATTCATGTAAAAAAAAAAAAAGATATTATATATATATATATATATATATATATATATTATATATCTCGGGGGTTCAAGCCCCAGAACTGTCAGGCTGTGACTGTCGGGACCTTGAGCAAGGCCCTTAGCCCCCTCTACTCCAGGTGCACCATATCATGGCTGACCCTGTGCCATCACCCTAACCTCCTAATATACTGGGATATGCGAAGAAAAAAATATTTTCACTGTGCTGTAATGTGTATATGTGACCAATAAAAGACTCATTATCATAAAAACATCTGTTGTGTTCTCCGGGCCAAAGAGGAAAAGGACCATCCAAGCTGTTATGAGCATCAGGTCCAAAAGCCAATGTCTGTCATGCTATAGGGGTGTGTCAGTGCCCAAGGCATAGTTAATTTTGCACATCTGTGAAGGCAGCATTAATGCAGAAAGAAACGTACACATTTTGGAGCAACATATGTTGGCATCCATAGCAGGACAACGCCAAAACACATTGGCCTGCCTGCAGTCCTGACCTGTCTCCGATTGAGAATGTGTGGCGCATATAAACCTGTGTTGTGTTTGCAATTGTTTGATATCCAAGAGAGAGTATTTTCGTGAAGAAAAGATCAAAAGGTTAAACAATAAAGACACAATTGGACACTGAATCAGCAGCATTGGTCCTGGACACAGTCTGTATAAAACACTGAACTATTTGAATGTCTGTTTTTTTTATATATATACCAAATCAAGTAGATATTGTTATAATCAGTGAGAGAGAGCCAGGTCAGATAATGCTTTGGACAAACTGTGAAACTCCCATGCAGCTAAAAAATAGCAGCTAAAAACTAGCTAACAAGTTCATGAGAGTTTATCAGACAGAAAAACAAGTCAGTGACGGCACTGTTGACCATGCTTTTTTTTTTTTTTTTTTTTTTTGGAGGCCCCAGATGCATAAATCATCAATTGTAAACATTTCAAAGCTGTTTATCTGTTTTCATAGGAAAAGAAGCAGCAAATGTTCTCACAAAAAAATCCTTAACACCACATTATGCCTGTCTTTTAAATGTCTCGTAAATTTGATGAAACTCCACAGTGCTACTCTCATGCATTTTGCTTATCTACTCTACATTCATGCGTACTACGACAATGGTTCATATGGGTGGAGGCCTGGCATTAAGTCCTCAAACGCAATTACACACAAACAAGGCAAGAACAAACAAATATCAGTGTAGGTGCACAAGAGCAGCCCAGATGAGAGGGTGGAGTCAGGTGAGTAATGGATGAAATCTTGCTTTTCCAGTTTCGTGTTTACCACAGAGAGCAGTAATTCTCAAAGGCTGAGATTGTCATGTACTCGGGTTCATAAAAAGAACAGTAGTGAATGCAGTGGCTGTTCACAAAAGAGTCTTTACGACTAACTACTGCTCACCTAACCTGCACCTCCTAACGTTTTTATACCAAATCAGTCAGCTTTTGTAGAAGCTAAATCTTTTCTTTGTTTTTAACAGTGTGACTTACATACCTGGCAACCCCCAAGAGAAAAATGCGAAGACCTGTGGGGTTTGAATGGCACTACATTGTCAGTATAGTCTTTTCATACAGCACGTGTTCAAGGTAGAAACTGGAGTGTGTGTATGTACAGGGTCATACAGTAACCACCAGGCTCTTGGGAGGAAACGTTGTTAAACACTTATCTTATTTAAGAGGTCTACAACAACTTCCAAATATCTCTTACAAGCACAAGAGGAATATACTTTATATTGTCAATGCAGTCAAACCCTGCACATATCGTAACTAATTACACACACACTCACACACACACACACACACACTCTCTCTCTCTCTCTCACACACACACACTCTCTCACATACACTCACAGGCCAACATTTCTACACTGTTTACTCATTCCCAAAGTACACACCTCCTTTGTCTTCATAGTACTGATCTTCCAGTTTGGCCTCCAGCTGTTTCTGCCTCTTCCGTTCCTCTTTCATCTCTCGCTCCTGCAGTTTACGAGCAATGGCCTACACACACACACACACACACAACACTTTTATTTGGATTTAAGCAGTTCCCCCCCCACCATACTCAGGACCAGACCCGTCTGAGCCCAGAGTTCAGTATGAGTGGTGGAGTGTGAATGCGGTTTCTGAGCCCAGGAGCAGTCCAGAGATATTGATCTCTGGTCTTCTTGAAAGCAGTAGTCTGGGGTTCACTTTGCTGCATGCAAAGGAACGTGAACCAACCCCCCCCCCCCCCCCCCCCCACTTACCCTTTTACTTTATTTGTAGTTTGTTTGACTCGCTGTCACGTTTCAAAACAGTGGCACACAACATGTGTCTTCATCTCTCATGACCCCATTTGTAAATGCATGGGGTCATGACTTTTATTGGTAAGTTTAAAGGCCTTAAAACAGTGATGTTTTAAGTGGCAAAAAAGTGGCAAAAAACAGAAAAAACGTCTGTGACATGTCCCTGGTAATCAGTCACAGATCCTTTGGTTCTTACCTCATCCTTAGCCTCCTGTTGCTTCTGCTTCTCGGCCTGCCGGACCAGCTGCTCCTGAATCTCTTGAGCGATTTCGTTGTCAGTGCGTTCACTATAGGCAAAAAATAAGAACAAATAAATACAAATACAAACATGAAGTGCCGTAAAGCATAGACAAGTTCTTTGAGAATTGCGGTTAAATCGAGTTAGATAATAATGAAAGTCTCTGTCCGGCGCCCGCAGCACTGACTGTAGACCTGCCACCGCTGAAGAGGAATAATGCGTAGTCGCTCCAGGGGAGGGTGGGGGCTGCAGAACATACATTTCCGATACAGTCCAAAATGCAGTGAGCATATATACTAGGTTTTATCGAAACTGCTTGTCTGTTTTAGCTCAAATGTAAACATTAGAGAAATGTCCATGCAGGAACGTAGAATCATTTACAGAAGAAATGCTTCAAAAGATATTATATACAGCAATTAACAAGAAAGTGTGCACGTAATCTTTTCTAATATCTACAGATGAGGGGAAGATTTTTTCCCCCACTGATGTGCTTGATGGTTACTGAAAACCACGGATGTAGATCCTGTGCGCTCTAGTTTCTACTGCTATGGGTTGGCCGCACTGTTTGAATGCATCTGGGCGGAAAGGTGCAGGAGAGCAAACAGCACATTTGATCTTTTTCTAATTATCATTACTATTAAAATAATTTTTGTATAGTTAGAGTTGACACTTCATTAATCAAAGTTTTTCCCTTTTTTCCTTGTTAGGCTGGAAAAGTGAAAAGAGACAGAAATCTTTCAGTGGCATCCAAATAAATATAGTTGAGTTGACCAATGTAGTTATATATAACTTAAATATAGTTGAGTTAACTCTCCCATCAGATTTTTTTTTTCTTTCCCTTGAAAGATGTCCCCGACTTTCTGGCACAGTAAATGGAATAAAATCAAATCTATCGCTATCTTTGACTTATCTAATGTGAGATGGGAGAAGGGGGCAGGGCTTCCGGGGCATCAGGTAATGTCCGAGAATTCACAGCACCTGTGCAAATGATTCCAGATTCAATAAGACTCCTCTGCCGTTTTTATTGAATGACTTTATTGTTGAGTTCCTACTCAAAATGCATCAAGGATGGCAGGTCTAGTACTGGCTGTGTAGTCACTGATAGACGTGTAATTATAGTTCTGTCCCTGTCGTTATATTCATGTATTTCTGGGCTGCTCACATGTCTTGGTGCTGTTTTTGGCTTTGGGCTTTAGCCCGCTGGTCCTCTTCTTCTTGGAGACGCTTGGCCACCCGGAGATCCTGCTGCACCAGACGACTCTTGTGGATGTTGGAGGCCAGGTGGCTCTCAACTAGAGTAAGCAAGAAGAGGGAAAAAGGTACAAATTGGCCACACTGTTATCCTATTACGTACACAGTATTTACACAAACAATAGCAGTTATATATATACACACACACACACACACACACACATACATATACATACATACATATATATATATATATATATATATATCACAACATCGTTCTACAATCATATATTTCCTGTCTACGTACATGATTCTTGCTCTACAGTATTAGCTTTTTAGCAGTTAACATGGGTTCCCGACACTTGAGGGGAACATTTTGTTTTGAAGAGGGCAGAATCCGTATGAGGTGGTGGTGTTGGGTCATGCGCGTATCAGAGGTGTTTTACTAACTTGGGACTTTTGGAATATGTCGCCTCCTCGCATTGAGCGAGAACGAGATATGGTCTTCATACACCGTCGGTGTTTCTCCATCAGTAAGAATAAGTACAAGGCTCTTGTTCATCTCTTCGCTGTGTTCTATATTCTCACAAAGATCGATTTAAATTGAGTTGGGGTGGGTCGCATTTGAACACGCCCTGAACACTACTGGCTGTGGTGTAAATGAGACATGCAGTTCGACCCAATGTCATTCTGACTTCCTGGTTCAGAAGGATTTTGTGTCAATATCTGGAATCAAATCACAACTAAGCCATTTCTTGGGGATTTTACGGCTCTTTTATGAGAACGGTGGAATGGAGTACTAATTTAGCAGTAGGATTTATGTGCTTGTCTTAATTATAATAACCATATTTACAGTAACACATTTATATATATATATAAAAAAAATAATCCTGTTGAACTGGCTTAGCTAGATTCAAACCAACTGAATCTTCAGACTCTTCAGTCACATGGGTATACCAAAGCTGTCATTCTTTTTTTTTTCTTCTAATATATGTTTTAATAATAATAAAAAAAAATTCTTGTGCTATACCAGCATACTCACTTTCTTGTTCTTGAAGGTTGTGGGCCAGACAGTGATCCTCCAGCACTGCGAAATCACGACATACTATGGAAAAATACACAGCACACAAAAGGATCATTAAGGTGTGCCCAGATTTGCTCTGTTATATCTACGCAATCACATGTTGGCCTACATAACCATTTTATAGCTTAAAACAATTCAGCAATCCAAACAACAGATTAACAGCAGGTTCACTATACTTCCACTTTGGAAAATAATTATGTGTAACTCTGATTAGATGGCCTGATGATTTAAAAAAAAAACGCAGTCTGTAAAACACAGGAGAGAAAATGTCATGAACGGTGCATAAAATGTACATGCGCCTTTCCTTTCTGTCCAAGTGAACTGGTGTAAATAAGAGAATGGATGACGGCGCTCTCTCTGCTTCGTCCTGTAACTATCCCCCACTGTAAAATCACCAAATAAGCGAAACAAGTAAAGTTAGACCATCTACTCCACCCCTCCTAATTAAGCCCTGACAACTGCTGATCCGGTTATGCTAACCGCTGCCACAAGGAAAGCTGCAGTCAGTCTGAATCGGCGGCGCTACAATCATTTGACATTTGAATAGTTAATGGTGCATTCCGATATGCAGCACGTAGTCCATTTGAATAGGACTAGACTTGTGATATTTACATTTTTTCCTGCTTGTGATTTTCCAGTTTAAAACCATGGTAAATGAGCGTCCAAAACCGAGAGAAATATTTCCACCATGTCACCAGATGTAAAGTCAGGAACTGTGGCAATCACAAAGACTGCAGTAATGCACAGTAATCAGTTTATATATATAAAAAAAAAAAGTTAAAAAAACAAAACAAAACAAGTAACGCTACATTTACAGCAATAATTCATTTACAAAGGGTTTCTGTCCACATGGCCGACATTTTTTACCGACATTTCACTTAATCTGCTGCTGCAAAATGATGGTCAGGTCTGATAATATAATATAATATAATATAATATAATATAATATGAGTAAGTGTTTACTGGATATCATTGCTGTGTAATATCATGTAGAGGTGAATAAACTGTTAATAAACCCGGGTGTATTTACCTCCTCAGTGTGTTTCTCTTGGTAGAACACAGCAGTGGTACTCAAGCGATTTGACTGCAGTGACGAAGCAGTTCGAACCTGAACCGACTCGACTGCAAGAAGTGAACCAAACATGTTGTGTTTTTTGTTTGTGTTGTTTTGTTTTTAAATGTGAGCTGCTGAATTGAGCCATGGGACAGAGCTATGGCTCTGCATTTCTGCATGTTCTAGATTAGAGCTGGGCAACCCTCTTTTTTTTTTTTTTACACTTTATGAATCATTATCGTTTATGATTTCAGGTTTTTTGTTCTTACATAAGGCACGTATAATAATTTTTTTTTTTTTCATTATTAGAATGGACTTTGGAAGATGTAGATGTTCAAAAATAGTAACAGCACCATCTATAGCAAATAGTGCAAACAATGTTTTGTTTTTTTTTAAATAAAGAATATTTAAAGTTTGCACTATTTGCTATAGATGGTGCTGTTATTACTTTTGCACAACGTCGTGCACCCTTCTTTCTCGATAGAGTAAACGGGAACTGAGAAGTCAACTTGGGTTATTCTTCTCAAATCCGAGTTCCTTTGAAAGACCTCAAATCAACATGGCTGAGCACAGCATCAGAAATAAACAAACTAAAACCTCTTACCTTTAAATAATTGTATTATACAGGGCAGTGGAACATCTGTGTACATCTCATACTAACTAGTTTCAGATCTTCAAATGAAATACAACATAAAACAAAGGCAACCCGAGCAAACACACGATACAGTTTTTATTATTTTACATTTTTTTTATTGAAGCAAAAATAAAAGTTAGCCAACACCTATCACCCATGTGAAAAACCTGTTTAAGCTCCTGCCACAGCATCTCAGTTGGTTCAAATCAGGACTTTGACTAGGCCACTCCAAAACTTTCATTTTGCTTTCTCTTTTTGAGTCATTCAGAGGTGGACTTGCTCCTACGCTTTGGATCATTGTCTTGATGCATAATCCTGTTGCACTTCAGTCTCAATTTATGGACTGAAGTCCAGACATTCCCTTTTAGGATTTTCTGATAGAGAGCAGAATTCATGTTTCCTTCAATTATTGCAAGTTGCCCAGGCCCTGAAGCAGCAAAGCATCCCCACACCATCACACTGCCACCACCATGCTCGACCACAGGTATGATGTTCTTTTTGTGGAATTCTTTGTTTGGTTTACGCCAGATGTAACGGGACCCCTGTAATCCAACAGGGATGTTGGAAGTCCACTGAACATTCTCCTAAAAGGTTTGAGGATCATCAAGGTGTTTTGGTAAAATTCAGACGAGCCTAAATGTTCTTCTGGGTTAGCAGTACGGCTGTCATGATAACTACTTTTTGTTGTGCGATATACTGTCCCAAAATTAATTGCGATAAACTATATTATTGTCATGTTAAGACCATTTTATTCCACTGACTATATAAAGACAATATGACCAGATCCGCTGCCAAATCTATTTTTAGCTGTTAGGCAGGTTCCGAGAAAGGAACACCAACAGGTTTACAACAGGTATTTTTGTGTTAACTTCCGTATTAGAGGAAATCTTCTATGGTTATCATGCCACCACATCCATGGATCACAAGATGCATCAAGTGCTTCTTCCTGGAGGACCTTGGTCAGCTCCACATCAGCCTGCGCTCTTGCTTCCGATGCCCGAGTCTGTTGACGTGTAAGTTTGGTTCATCTGTTCTGGAGAAGATCACACAGCCTCTTCTTCTTGGTTGCTGGAGGTTCATATTCAGATCCTTCAGATCATTCAGATTTCCCCCTGCAGCTTTAACACCGCTCTCACCAGATATCCCATGAAGTCCCATGGCACGTGCTGTGAGATCCTGGTCACTGTCTATTCCATGGGGAACAGCCAAATGGAGGTTGTGGCCAAAGCAATTGAGCCATGTCCAGCCAAAACTGCGTTTGCGTAACCACAATGTTAGCACCGTTGTGTGTAGTGATACCGGCCATTGTGCGTGCATCCAATTCCCAGTCTGCTAAACCAGACTGAAGGGCTTCAGCAAGTACATCAGCAGGGTGGTTCTGGGGTATGTATCTGGTCTCTAAACACTTTGACTTTGACTGAAGTTTATATCTGCACTGCCAGGAAAAGGCATCTGTAACAGACCGGAGGCCCATCTCCACATCCAGGTGTTGTTCCCAGATTGAAAAACTTAGTTTAGTTGTGTTTCGTCTTTTCGTTCACACTGTTTCTAAACAAAGTTGACATACCAGCTTGTTTACGCTAATTGTCTCTCCTCTCTCATGTGGCTTTAAAACTAACTGGCTGTAGTTGTCACGAAACACTATATAACGCAGTGGGTTCATGACTTCTCTTCACCTGTCGCTGTCCTCCCTCTCTCCATCTCTCTCTCTCTAGCTCTGTGTGTGTGTGTGTGTGTGTGTGTGTGTGTGTGTGGAAACGCTGCCTTAGCCCTGCCTCCGCTATACAGAGCAGACAAGATGACAGAGGTGATCGACTAAAATGTTGGTGACATAAATTTTTATGTAAAAAATATCATATTCACTATTTTCAATAATTAAAAATGATCGATCGCAATATATTGCATGACCAAAAATAATCGAGCTCATTTCCATACATCGTGCGACAAGTCGATATATTGACTACTGTGACAGGCCTAGTTAGCAGTGGTTTTGTCCTCGCCACTCTTCCATGGATGCCATTTTTGCCCAGTCTCTTTCTGATAGTGGAGTCATGAACCTTTATTGATGCAAGAGAGGGCCGTGGTCCTTTGATATTGTCCTTGGGTCTTTTGTGACTTGCTGGATGAGTTGTTGATGTGCTCATAGAGGAATTTTGGAAGTTCAACCACTTCTGGGAAGGTTCACTACTGTGCCGAGTTTTTCCATTTGGAGATACCGGCGCTCGCTGTGGTTCTTTGGAGTCCCAGAGACTTTGTAGAGGCTATGTAACCCTTCCCAGACTGGTGTATTTCAATCACCTTCTTCCTCATCATTTCTGGAATTTCTTTCGATTTTGGCACAGTGTGTTACTGGGTAAGACCTTTTAACCAACTTCACGCTGTTGAAAAAGTTCTATTTAAGTGTTGATTTGATTGAAGAGGGTTTGCAGTAATCAGGCCTGATTGTGTCTAATCCAGCTGAACCCCATTATGAATGCAGCTTCATAGATTTGGCGAATTAGTAACTACGAGGGTAAATACATTTTCACACAGGCCCAGACGGTATTAGGTAATTATGTTACTTCAATAAATAACCATCATTTAAAAACTGTATTTTGTGTTGACTCTGGTTGCCTTTGTTTTATCTTATTTCATTTCTGAAACAATTTCGTATGACATATACACGAAACCCAGGAGAAATCAAACACTTTTTCACAACACTGTATATACAAGTATTAGCTTTAGATGAATCAACATACCAACATATTCGTTTGGTAAAATCTAAAACACTGACTATACAGTTTGCCGTTTGAAGAAAAAAAAAATACAGATCACTCATCCGTGTTAGCTGCCTAGCCTGTTGCTAACAAAATATGCACGTCTGGGCGTCAACTGTTGAAAGGTTGAAAACAACGCCATTCTGAAAAACGAATTACTGCTTAGGATGTAATGCAGCATTACATTTTACATAAACTTGTTCATCTGACTTTTCGAATATGTACCAATTCCATATCTCTGTAGTGAGATTTGAGGCTCTCCTTGCTACGAGCTCGGCGAAGTGCTACCTGTTTATCTTGGTGTTTTTTGATTTAATCTATGCGCACAGTGTTTTGGAAGAAGCACGAGCTGTAGGAAGTGAAAGCTCAAGAAAGCTGTGTATTTCCTTCATATTGGTTTGAACTTTTAAATAGCATTTAAGGATGTTGTAATATTTTATGAAGAAGCTTTTTTCTTTGGTTTTTGCTTATTTCAAAACCAGAAACCAGACCAGAAAATAAACAAAAGTACATCCTGTTCGACTCCCACATGATTCTGAAACTCTAATGTTTCAATGTTGTGTACTCGATTTTAACTGGCTCTTAGTTTCACCGAGTAGAAATCAACACCAATGGCGTTGACGGCGATGCCTCCTCCAATTTGTACACCCCAAAAACATTCAAATATCCTTGAAACAGGAAAGCAGCTGTTAAAGAGAAACGATTTCATACATTTTCCCTTGCTGTGACCTTGACCTTGTTTGGATCAATTACCAAATCTAATTAGTGTGTCTGATTGATACAATGATTACGCCATATAAATCCTTGAAACATTCAACCACTCGTTCTTAAGATATTGTGCTTGTGATTGCAAAAACTCAGACATCTACTGAGGCATAAAAACAGGAGAGGGGCATGCAGGCAGCTCCAGTAAAGGTTTTGATCCAGACATGGTTGGAATAAATGATTAACAGTAAAAAAAATAAAGGTCAATGAACTTAAAATACAGAGGATATCTCATAAGCTAGCAGTCCGAGCCAAATCAGAAAATGTGTTGTCTGTAGAACGTGGCTATCTATCTATTAATATTGATCAGACCAAAGAGATGATAGTTGACTTCAGGAGGACCCAAGCGGACCACTCACCACTGCTCATCACCGGAACAACTGTGGAGAGAGTCAAACGCTCCAAGTTTCTTGGTGTGCACGTGATGGAGGACCTTTCCTGGACTCGCCACACCACCTGCCTAGCCAAGAAGACCCTCCACTTCCTGCGGAGGCTGAAGGGAGCCAAACTCCCCCCTCCCATCCTCACCTCCTTCTACAGAGGGACAATAGAGAACGTCCTGACCAGCTGTCTCACCATGTGTTACATAAACCGCACAGCCTCCGACCGCGAGACACTACATTGAATTGAGATTCACATGATTTGATCGTGTTTTCAAAACCCTGAATAAAGTAGAACTTTCACCCAAACTGGGGATTGATCCCAGGCTGTTTGCGTCCTCACGAGGTTTCATAATATAATGAATTTTTGTTAATACTACATGAATTGAACATGCTCACTCAACATGATTCAAACCAGTAATTAGAAACTTACATTTTCTATAAGTAATGAAATCACAGTTTGATAAGAAATGTAATAGTTTTATAGAATGTTGCATATTCAACATAGTTGGCAGCGATACAATAGAAAAAAAGTCTACACACCCCCGTTAAAACAGCAGGTTTTTGTGAAGAACAAGAATGACACCCAGATAAATCATGTCAGATCTTTTCTCACCTTTAATGTGCAAGTATACAAATAAAGTGAGACCCTGTACATGCTTTGTCAGCTCTTTCCGGACCCTGGCTTCAGCAGTCAGCCAAAACCAAGATGATGTCGAGAAAACCTTACAGAAACAGCTGGTCTTTATTTTGTGGTTAATCAGAATAATTACACTGATGACAGCTGTATGAGAGTTACTTATGAACAAGAGACTGAATGTGATTGGTTTATTCTGAACACAACCACATCCGAGTTTATTACAACTCTTATCTTCCTATTTTCCCCTAAAATGTTTCAGATAGGTTTTTTTTTTTTTTACACAGGGGTGTGCAGACTTTTTATATCCCCTGTATCATCCACATGTTCAAAAATAAGATCATTCCAACTTGACATATTTACTCTTATTCAGTGTTAATTTTACAGATATGTATAGAAATGTGACCAATTAAAGGTAATTACAGTGGAGAAATATATTGAGTAGACTCTCCAGGATTTTGCGATCGCTGAAATGAATGCGAAATCAACGAAACGCCGCAATATCCAGAGAGCTCGAGATTTCTCTAAATTACCACAAATCTTCCACAGATTTGGGCCAGGATGTGTCATGTGACGTCATCACAACTCACCACGTGCCGTCATCACAACGTGCGTTCAACCAAAGCCTCTTCGATTCACGTGTGTCTAACAGGAGTACAGCTAAAAAGATCTCAAGTTCTGGTCACAACAATCACAAAGAAACGCTGCAAAATCCTGTATGGACTGATTGAGATGTTTCCAGACAAGTGTACTACATGATACAATTAAGCAACTAACATCCCATCATGCTCTGTATCAGAACAACTGAGCAGGCCGAGTAAGGCTCAATTTTGTATCAATACTTAATTCAATTCAATGCAATTTTACTTGTATAGCACCTTGAACAATGGACATTGTCTCAAAGCAGCTTCACAGAAACACAAACACAGGATAGAGATTTTAAGTGTGTGGATTTATCCCTATTGCGCAAGACGGTGGTGACGGTGGCGAGGAAAAACTCCCTAAGATGATATGAGGAAGAAACCTTGAGAGGAACCAGACTCAGAAGGGAACCCGTCCTCATCTGGGTAGTGACGGATGAGTGTGCAAGTAAAAGAAAGTTCATTATGGTTTTTATATGAAGTCTGTTTGTTGAACTAGTCCACTGTTCACTAAAGGAGACCCGAGTGCAAAACTGCATGTGGTAATAGCAGTCCCGAGGCCATTGCAGCAACCACAGCGAGACCGTCCATGTGGAATATGTTGGGAGAAAATGTTTCAAGTGACTCTCAAAGTAAAAAAGCAATACTTATATATTCATATTAAATCCTGTCACAAATCCCTTGTCTAGGGCAAAAATTGTAGTGTGGGTATACAGTATATGTGGGGTTTTACAGTAATCACATGGTGTTCATGAGATTGCAGGGAAAGGGGTCCGGGGGATCCAGCTGGTGTTGGATATTATCCGAGAGTTCATAATCTACACGAAACATTTCAGATGTCAAATGTCTCAATCATAAATTTGAGGAGAAAATAACAGTTCTTTGATAACCCGTTCTAGCATAGTCTGACGTTAAGCTGCATTTAAAAAATAAAAGTTAGCAGGTCTGCTAATATGATATTTACGCCACTGGACAGTGAAATATCAGGTAGAGATGGCTTAATTGTTAGAATATTAATCCCATGCCAACAACAGAACAAACCCAAATATATGTAAATGTGTGATTACTGTTTCGAAAACACAAGCTTCCTTGTTGTCTACACTCAGCTGATCTCTGTTTACCCTAAGATCAGTGGGGAAAGAATCGAGGAGTAATTCACACGTTTCGAAACTTCACCTTTACCGATTGTGTAAGCGTTCTTCTCTGTTTTCATAATGATGTGATGGAGCGACAGCATTCCAGACATTCTGACAGCCTATCTGATTACAAACTGAACTACGGTGTGTAACAATAGAAAAATCTGAGGTCTATGGCATCTTTAGGCAGACCAGACTGACTGCATTTACCACCGTGTTCGTTATACTAGCTCTAGGTCAAGGTCAGAAAATAACTGCGGAGCTGGACGAAGGCCAGGAAGATAATGAAGGACCTCAACAATCCCAACAATGGACTGTTCGCTCTGCTACGGTCAGGGAAACATTTCCGTTTCCTGAAGGCCACGACAGAGAATGAGGAGAAGAATTTTCCCGCAGGCGATTCGGGCCCTCAACCAGAGGAACACCAAGGAATAAAACTTGACTCACACATACGACGACCGCTAACATCCTCTATCCTGCATGTTATTACATTTTTACATCTTTACTCACTCATCATATTTTGCACTCTCTACAATTTTCACACGTACAGTTTTTTTTTTCTCCATTTAGTAGAATTGTAAATTTTTCTTTTTCAGCTTTGCAAGTTTACTCTATATAATTGAAGTATTTTGTATTATAGTCTAAATTGTAAAATCGTTCTATTCATATATTCTAGTTTTGTTCTCTATTATATTACATGCTTTCTTTTTACTTATTAAAATATTTTTTCTACATATCGGTGCGGTTGTACAAAGCAATTCACTGCATGTCATACTGTGTATGGTTATGTATGTGAAAATAACATTGTAATTGATTTGGATAAATTCTTTTATTCACAATGCAAAACATCATGAAAATGTGAACAGGATACTGCTTAACAGGCTCGTCACATTGATCTAACTTCTAGATCTCCATCACGCCTATCTGAAATCTCTCATCACATTTTGCAAGTGACCTCAAAACAGCTGCTTGTTGGCCCCGTTTTGTTTGTTTGTTTGTTTTTCCTTTCCTACCATTCTTTTTTTATTTTTTTTATGACAAATAGCAACCTAAAACCAAAAGCCCATGACCCCAGAAAGCACCTATTTCAACAAAGTATTGAACTTATTGAACAAGCCAACAACAATATTACTTTGAAAATATACTAACTGATTAAAAATCAAAATATTTCTTCATTTACAAGCCTAGGACAGCCTGGTAGAAGCCCGGCCCTGTGCCCAACACCGCAAATTGCACACTCTTCATAACCTGAGTGTTTTAAAAATGACAAAACATTCATATCTTGTCAAACAAAGTATTGTAAAGTGTATATATATGACTTTTCAGCAAAAAGTAGCACAAGAGAAAGCTTTCTGATAGGACAAAAGCTAAACATGACCATAAATGTGCGATAATGCTTGAAAACAGGAAATGGATGGTTACAAATCGAAATATTTATAATATAAAACAAAACAAAAAGCCAAGTTGTGTCCAGAGGCCAACAGCATAGTGTAATGGAAAGAGTTCCCAGACTTTAGAGGAAGTTATCTTTGGTAAGATTTCCAACATGTGCTTCAAAACAACAAACACAGTTGAAAACTACTATTATTACCAAATTGAATACATTTTGAACCAAAACAATTTCTATTTCCGTAAGAAGTCACGCCACCATGTGGTTGATTAGATTCCGATGGGAAAAAAAAAAAAAGATGAAAATGATTAGACGTTGTGACTGCCGAGTAGTACCTTTGAAACTACTTAAATCCAATCAAATGCCATCAAAAACTCAGTGGATGACAAGTTTTACCTCCAGTCCATTAGACTAACAATTTTATCGTCCCTACACTACCACTGTATCCACTTGTGTTAACTCTGATTACATTATTCCCAGACCTGCCAACATTTTCGCAATTTGCATCCATTTCTCTCTAATGAGCAAGTCAGAGGCGACAGTGGCAAGGAAAAAGTCCCGGAGATGATATGAGGAAGAACCCTTGAGAGGAACCAGACTAAAAAGGGAACCCATCCTCATCTGGGTGACAATGGATAAATAGGAATGATTACTTAAAAATACACCAAAAGAGCAGTCTTTTTCTCCCCAATGAAAAGAACCAATACTGCCACAGTGTAGCGCCATAGAGCCTGACTGTGTCTGAAGCATCATTTAGTCAAAATTAATTTCTTATAAAGCTGTTGTATAAAATCAGTATCGCATTCGCAATCCTGCGGTCGCACTGAATCTCATAGCTATGATTACCTTTTCTTTCTTTTAAATTCCCCTCTGGGAAAACCCTTAAAGGTTTTTTTTATGTAGAACCATAAAATAAGGGATGTCCCTTTCTACAAGTAGAATCCTTTTAGGAAACTAGAACCCCTGACCCAATACGCTCTCAAGCGACTATATTTTCACGGCCCAGTTAGCTTAGCATTATTATTATCTGAATCATAATTTAATGCTACCAACAATGTAGGGTTTAAAAATGAGGTTTTTATCCAGAGACAGGAAATTACAGCTGGGTGGAACTTTCGCTTGCTAAAGTTAAAACTAAAAGCACAGTCTCGAAACCGGAAATGGCAACAAAAAAAAAAAAAATTACAAACCATCACTGGGGGAAATACGCAGTGTCTGATTATTATTTTTTTCTTTTTTTGTTTTACCTGTCACATACATCAGGCGTAGTGTGTAATAAACGTGTAAATGTATTATTATCAAGCATATAAACGTGTGATAAATGTGTAAATGTATTATCAATCATATGGAGTAACACCAATAATCGGCAAAGAAATGCAATGAAATGCTGTCGAGCAAAAAATGCCTTCAAAATAATGAAACTAAAAGTTTCTACATTTAAATAATAATAATAATAATAATAATAATAATAATACAGTAAAGAGTATTAATAGTAAAAATAGTATTTTCCGGTACATGAAAATGAGCATTTCCTCCATTTCAAGTTTAAGGAGCTCAGACGAGGTGTAATAATCAGCTGTATAGTTGCAAAAAATCAGGTGGACAATCACTTAAAACAGTTATTTTTTTAAAAACATGTCTCAGTACATTTGAAGATCCTTTTACAGATCAGATGATTTAATCACTTCCTAATGATCATCATCATTAATGTTATTTGTAAAGTGTTTGATTAGACTTAGCTCGCCACTGTACTTCTCATCGGTTTTTCTGCTTTGGTGTCATCTTTTAATGTAATAAAATAACTAATCTCCTGAACTAATGTTAAATACAGCCAGGTCCATAAATATTTGGACACCGACAAAGTTATTGTTTTGGTTTTTTTTTGTCTGCCACAGTAGTATAATAGAGTTGAAATCTGCTCATGAATATGAGCGCGAAGGGCAGATTTATTTTGAGGGTCTGGACGCGTGAGCCGTATAAACAGACTGTTTGTGGAAGTAAAAACGAGTGGAATAAACACTACTCAAATCATCAGCACTTTCATCTGACTCATCCTTGTGAATGGAAAAAACCCTCAAATTTGGAAATTACTCTGCAGAAAGTTCAGTGCGCTCTGGGCCAGGAGCTCCCCCCGGAACAGGGGGGCTTACTGACCACAGTCTGGGGGCAGAAATCAGGAAAGGAAACTCCTAGCACAAGTCATCGTTTAAAAATATGCCAGAAGAGCAGTTTTATTCCCCTCTCCGATAACATGGAAGACGAGCAAATCAAACTATGAATCACGAAAGTGTTTTGAACTCTCCAGTGTTAACGGACACTCCCTGTAAGCCACGCCCCTTTCCCCCCCAATGCTCTCAACCATCGCGGAGATGCCACTTTTCTGTTAGAGAACGTTTTGTCAGTCAGTGTTTGTTCGGATTTGCTAACATTAGACGGATATATATTTAACATCAATTTACTATATTTATTACTGATTTGTTTCTTTTTTAATTCAGAAAAAAAAAGGTCAATGGTCAAACCTCTTTAGGGGTTTTTAGACAAAAGAAAAAAAACGACAAAGGACAAATTTAACACCAATGGTGATTAGAAAGTGATTAAATATGTAAGTTTTGGTTTTTTCAACCGATGTATTCTCATGTGCTCTCCTGCTCAACACTGAACAGCAGATTAACAGAGAAAATGTGGACGACGTGAACTTTAGACAAACGCATTGTTTATTAAAAAAAAAGAAGGATATTTTTCCATCCATCCATCTTCTATACCGCTCACTCCCTGTTCAGGGTCGCGGGGGAACCTGGAGCCTATCCCAAGGAGCATTGGGCACGAGGCGGGGTACACCCTGGACAGGGTGCCAGTCCATCGCAGGGCACAATCACAAACACACTCACACACCCATTCATACACTACAGACACTTTAGACACGCTGATCAGACTACCATGCATGTCTTTGGACTGGGGGCGGAAACCGGAGAACCCGGAGGAAACCCCCGCAGCACGGGGAGAACATGCAAACTCTGTACATACAGGGCCACAGCAGGACTCGAACCCCGGACCTTGGAGGTGTGAGGCGAACGTGAGGATTTAAAAAAAAAATAATAATAATATTAACAAATGTTAAGAAATATTTTCAACAGTTTAGTGAATATTACTGCAGTATCCAGCTGAATTCTCACGACTGCCACCGTTTTGATAATATTATTACACACTCCTCAACTCCTTAAACAGGAAAAGGTGAAAATCTTTGTTTTTTGGGTGTTGTTTTTGTAGGCTAGTGATTCTGGACGATCCAATCATTTATCGTGATGTTTTAAACTGGAACATCGTGAGAAAAAAAATAAAATGTATACTGCACAAGCCAACAAGCCATGCTTAATTCTGTTGCATACTTAGACACAGCTCTAGATTGGATTGATGTTGCTAAGATCATTATTAAGTTTTTATTGTTTTTTTTTTTTTTATTTTACAGTGTCGAATGCTTTTATTAATTGAAAATGAAAACCTAAGGCACAGGTCCATATTCAAGCAATACTTGTTTGTGCTGTGTCAAAACCATATCGCATTTGAATGTCGTGTATCATTACACCCCTCGTATTTACATCAAGTAGTAGGTCATGCAGTCGCTTCGCGGTTCTTTAGATAAGAACTCCAAATTGAGTCTCGTTGCACCTTAAGCCAACAAATATCACATTCAAATGAACACTAAAATGGTCGAAATAAATGCTGGATCATTTTTCACAGAAATAACACTGTAGTTTTCACCTCATAAATGAGCGGTATTTCACACGCTGCTAGCCCTACATGCACTCTGGTGCTCCTCTTGAGTAATAAGTAATGAATAACACATGGCAGAACATGCAGTCATACGAAAACAATCCACATCATCTCGCCCACTTGCTCGATCAGATCTCGCTCTCTCAAAGCTTGTCATCATTTTACAGAAACACCAGAAAGTGTAAAGTCCTCTGTGACTCTGTAAACTCTGCACAGTGACTGTCTCCTAACAAGAAACATCACTGGACCATTTCAGTAAGTTCAGTAAGACGGGTGAAGTCTGAACACTCTTTTTCGAGCTTTGAAGCGAATCCAAACGGCCCAATTACTCTCCTACACTGAACCACAGCAGGGCCCACATCAGGTGTGGAAGCTTTACCATGCTCTGGACTGCAAGGAAAATGTTATGTCACTTATTCTTTTTACTTTTATGTTGACGGTTACAGCATTTAGCAGACGTCCTTAACCAGAGCGACTTACATTTATGTCTGAGCAGTTGAGGCTTAAGGTCCTTGCTCAAGCGCCCAAACTCACCACTTTACACCTTCACCACTATATACCTATCTATATTGATAGAGATAGAGAGTCTCACACACACACACACATTTTATATATTATATATTATATATAAATATATATATATACACCTATCTATATAGCTATAGAGACACACACACACATATATACATAGATATACCTATCTATATAGATATAGATAGAGAGAGAGACACACACATACACATATATACAGTGCCTTGCGAAAGTATTCGGCCCCCTTGAACTTTTCAACCTTTTGCCACATTTCAGGCTTCAAACATAAAGATATAAAATTTTTATTTTTTGTGAAGAATCACCAACAAGTGGGACACAATTGTGAAGTGGAACGAAATCTATTGGATTTTTGAAACTTTTTTAACTAATAAAAAAATGAAAAGTGGGGCGTGCAAAATTATTCGGCCCCCTTGCGTTAATACTTTGTAGAGCCACCCTTTGCTGCGATTACAGCTGCAAGTCGCTTGGGGTATGTCTCTATCAGTTTTGCACATCGAGAGACTGAAATTCTTGCCCATTCTTCCTTGCAAAACAGCTCGAGCTCAGTGAGGTTGGATGGAGAGCGTTTGTGAACAGCAGTTTTCAGCTCTTTCCACAGATTCTCGATTGGATTCAGGTCTGGACTTTGACTTGGCCATTCTAACACCTGGATACGTTTATTTGTGAATCATTCCTTTGTAGATTTTGCTGTATGTTTGGGATCATTGTCTTGTTGGAAGATAAATCTCTGTCCCAGTTTCAGGTCTTTTGCAGACTCCAACACTTTTTCATCCAGAATGGTCCTGTATTTGGCTGCATCCATCTTCCCCTCAATTTTAACCATCTTCCCTGTCCCTGCTTAAGAAAAGCAGGCCCAAACCATGATGCTGCCACCACCATGTTTGACAGTGGGGATGGTGTGTTGAGGGTGATGAGCTGTGTTGCTTTTACACCAAACATATCGTTTTGCATTGTGGGCAAAAAGTTCGATTTTGGTTTCATCTGACCAGAGCACCTTCTTCCACATGTTTGGTGTGTCTCCCAGGTGGCTTGTGGCAAACTTTAGACGAGACTTTTTATGGATATCTTTGAGAAATGGCTTTCTTCTTGCCACTCTTCCATAAAGGCCAGATTTGTGCAGTGTACGACTGATTGTTGTCCTATGGACAGACTCTCCCACCTCAGCTGTAGTTCTCTGCAGTTCATCCAGAGTGATCATGGGCCTCTTGGCTGCATCTCTGATCAGTCTTCTCCTTGTCTGAGCTGAAAGTTTAGAGGGACGGCCAGGTCTTGGTAGATTTGCAGTGGTCTGATACTCCTTCCATTTCAAAATGATTGCTTGCACAGTGCTCCTTGGGATGTTTAAAGCTTGGGAAATCTTTTTGTATCCAAATCCGGCTTTAAACTTCTCCACAACAGTATTACGGACCTGCCTGGTGTGTTCCTTGGTCTTCATGATGCTCTCTGTGCTTTCAACAGAACCCTGAGACTATCACAGAGCAGGTGCATTTATACAGAGACTAGATTACACACAGGTGGATTCTATTTATCACCATCAGTCATTTAGGACAACATTGGATCATTCAGAGATCCTCGCTGAACTTCTGGAGTGAGTTTGCTGCACTGAAAGTAAAGGGGCCGAATAACTTTGCACGCACCACTTTTCAGTTTTTTATTTGCTAAAAAAGTTTCAAAAATCCAATAGATCCATTTCACAATTGTGTCCCACTTGTTGGTGATTCTTCACAAAAAATTAAAATTTTATATCTTTATGTTTGAAGCCTGAAATGTGGCAAAAGGTTGAAAAGTTCAAGGGGGCCGAATACTTTCGCAAGGCACTGTATACATAGATATACCTATCTATATAGGTATAGATAGAGAGAGAGACACACACACACATAAATACATAGATATACCTATCTATACAGATATAGAGAGAGAGACACACACACATATATATACATAGATATACCTATCTATATAGATATAGAGACACACACACACATACATACATATACCTATCAATATAGGTAGATAGAGAGAGAGAGAGAGAGAGAGAGAGAGAGAGACACACACACATACATATATACATAGATTTACCTATCTATATAGATATAGAGACACACACACACATACATACATATACCTATCAATATAGGTAGATAGAGAGAGAGAGAGAGAGAGAGAGAGAGAGAGACACACACACACACACATATACATAGATATACCTATCTATATAGATATAGATAGAGAGAGACACACACACACATTAATATATATATATATATATATATATACATACACACACAGAAAAACACACACACACACACACACACACACACACACACACACACACACGTGTATGTACGTTTGTGTGTGTGTGTCCAGAATATCTTATATATTTAGTTCAGAAATGATATTTTCAGCATTTTTCAATATAATCAACATTATATTCAATTATTTAGACATAACACGTTAGGATTTATTTAGGTATATGTAGGTGTATACACACACACACACACACACACACACACACACACACACACTGGAGTCAAAAAACAGGAATACTACGAGAAAGCCCAAAACATCTGGATCTTGATTAAGCCTGCATTGCAGATTTTGAGATTAATATCCGACAGATTATGAGTTATTCCTCCAATTATTTTAGCTATTTACAAATCTCTCTCTCACACACACACACACACACAGACTCACTCACACACACTCACACTCGCTCTCTCTCACACACACACACTCGCTCTCTCTCACACACACACACTTTTATTTTCTCTACACACACACACACTCGCTCTCTTCACACACAAACTCGCTCTCTCTCACACACACACAACTCACTCTCAATCACACACACACATAACACACTCACTCGCTCACACACAAACTCACACACACACACACACACACACACAATCACTCTCTCACAACACACACACACACACACACACACACACAATCACTCTCTCTAAAACACACACACACACACACACACACTCGTCTCTCTCACACACACACACTCGCTCTTTCACACACACACTCACTCACAAAACACACACTCGCTCTCTCAACACACACACTAACACACACACACACACACACACACAAAAATCATCTCTCTCTCTAACACACACACACACACACACACACACACATCAATCCTCTCTCACACACACACACACATCGCACAGTGACATCTCTGTGACAACACAACACAACACAACACAACACAGCTCTCAGGTGTGACCTGCCAGACCTCAGGTTTGTGTTGATCCTAAACCCATTCTCACACACACACACACACACACACACACACACACTCTGGTCGTGGGGGAAATCATCCACAGTAAATAACGTCATGTGTCAGAACCCCAGAGTCGGAACCAATGCGACAGCACGCGATCTAGTGTACACGACCCGCAGCATGCGGATGTGCAGGGTGTATCCTCACATCCTTCTTAAACACCCCGGGCTATCATTCCTGGGTTCTGGGGCAGTCAGAGCATTAATCTCGGGACAGATCCCGGTGCTGCAGCAGACTGTCCTCCACGCAGTCACACCTCTGAACGCGGCGCAGGACGCCCGAGAGCGACCGTGGAGGTGTGCGGGCTGAGGGTTTATTTATTCTTCGTTTCGTGTCGTGTCATGAACGTGTTCACATGTCGCTTCTCTCCTCCTTCCACTCACCTTCTTTGACGCCGGGGAGCCTTTTCTGATCGATGCTCATATCCTCCATGTTGCGAGGCGGTTTCGGCTTCAAGGAAGAACGCCTCCAGTGATTTTAATTCAGGTTTCTGTTTGTGGTTTCGGTAACCTCTCTCTCTCTCTCTCTCTCTCTCTCTCTCTCTCTCTCTCTCGCGAGAGCCCCTCCCTCTACATCACGACAGGGCCGCATTTCAAACACGTTTTACGGCAACGGATTTGCGACAGTAGCCGCATTTCGTTGACGTGACGATTCAGATTGTTTTCTTCAGAGGTGGTGGTAGTTGGCCACGTTGTTAGGAACACACGAGCACACTGCGCACTGAGAGGGTTATCTATTGTTAATCATTGTTGCAGTAGGAGTTTTTGGTGCCAGGCAGGCTGGGTTTAGTCCATACTGAAGAGTTTATAGAAAATGGTGGGGAAACAAACAAACAAAAACAAAAACACTGAACAACCGCGGTGAGCAGAAAAGCATCTGAGAAACACGCAACACATGACAAAGCTTGAGGTGGACTTCCACTCATCCCTGCTGAAAAAAAACCAATAGAAACCATCACTGAAATTCTAATGGTTTCCACTACAAATACCATTACAAATCATTAGCTAACAATTAGCATTACCATTAATAGTCCTTAATGGTATCAAACCAATAAAGTTCCCTTCAAATAAAACCGTAGAAAAAATAAAAACAATACAGTTCCCTTTAAGAAAACAGTAGAAACCATCACTGAAATTCTAATGGTTTCCACTACAAATACCATTACAAGCCATCAGCTAAGCATTAAAACAGTTACCTTTACCATTAGTAGTTCTTAATGGTATCCATTAGACATTGAGTGGCGACGGTGGCAAGGAAAAACTCCCTAAGATGTTTAAGAGGAAGAAACCTTGAGCGGAACCATACTCAGAAGGGAACCCATCCTCATCTGGCTTTTTCACAGATAGAGTGAAAAAGTTCATTATGGATTTATATGAAGTCTGTATGGCCTTAGGAGCAGCTGTAGTGCCAGCAGTCTGGAATTA
Source organism: Ameiurus melas (assembly GCA_012411365.1). Classification (NCBI taxonomy): domain Eukaryota; kingdom Metazoa; phylum Chordata; class Actinopteri; order Siluriformes; family Ictaluridae; genus Ameiurus; species Ameiurus melas. The sequence goes on along the minus strand of CM022762.1, from coordinate 28,055,867 downwards.
GAGAAGATTTGAGCTCCATCCAGAGGCAGAAAGGATCTGGATCTCCAGAATCTCCATAAATTTGTGTGTGGCTCGGCAAAAGGAGAGAGGGAGAAAAAAGATTATTTGGACTGTGAATTAGTATAGTAGAAAGTCTAGTCAGGGTAGGCTTGAGTAAACAAGCCTAGTTTCAAGCCTAGACTTAAACACTGAGACTAATCCACTAATAGGAAGACTGTTCCATAACTGTGGGGCTCTATAAGCGAAGGCTCTTCCCCCTGCTGTAGCCTTCACTATTCGAGGTACCGTCAAATAGCCTGCATCTTTTGATCTAAGTAAGCGTTGCGGATCATATAAAACCAAAAGGTCGCTTATTGTGGCACGAGACCGTTTAGTGCTTTATAGATTAATAAAAGTATTTTATAGTTAATGTGAGATTTCACTGGGACCCAATGCAGTATTGATAGTATTGGTGTGATATGGTCGCATCTTCTAGTTCTAGTAAGGACTCTAGCAGCTGCATTCTGGACTAACTGGAGTTTATTTATATTCTTACTGGAACATCCAGACAGTAAGGCATTACAGTAATCTAATCTAGAGGTGACGAATGCATGAACCAGTATTTCTGCATCATGTAGTGACAATATGTTTCTTATCTTAGAAATATTTCTGAGATGAAAGAAAGCTATCCTAGTAATATTATCTACATGAGCATCAAATGATAGACTGGAGTCAATAATCACTCCAAGGTCTTTAACTGCTGTACATGATGAAACAGAAAGACCATCAAGAGTAACCATGTGATCAGAAAGATTATTTCTAGTTTCTATTGTTTGTTTGTTTGTTTGTTTGTTTGTTTTTTCCCAGCAGGGATGTCAGCCTGTGCCAACTGTAGGTTTAGATTTCAGCAGTTTCTAAAATACACTGAGATCACATTTCCCCCATTTTGATATTTGATGTAAACATTACATTCTTGACCTGTATCTGTATACAGTGAGGGAAAAAAGTATTTGATCCCCTGCTGATTTTGTACGTTTGCCCACTGACAAAGAAATGATCAGTCTATAATTTTAATGGTAGGTTTATTTACATATAAAGAGCTAAATTTTGGTCTCGTCTGACCACCAGAGGACAACTGGGTGAAAGTGTTGTGGTCAGATGAGACCAAAATGGAGCTCTTTGGCATCAACTCAACTCGCCGTGTTTGGAGGAGGAGGAATGCTGCCTATGACCCCAAGAACACCATCCCCACCGTCAAACATGGAGGCGGAAACATTACGCTTTGGGGGTGTTTTTCTGCTAAGGGGACAGGACAACTTCACCGCATCAAAGGGACGATGGACGGGGCCATGTAACGTCAAATCTTGGGTGAGAACCTCCTTCCCTCAGCCAGGGCATTGAAAATTAAAAGTAATTACTAAGTCATTACCAAGTACTAAGTCATGTTTTGCAGAGGGGTCAAATACTTATTTCCCTCATTAAAATGCAAATCAATTTATAAAATTTTTGACATGCGTTTTTCTGGATTTTTTTTTTTGTTATTCTGTCTCTCACTGTTCAAATAAACCTACTATTAAAATTATAGACTGATCATTTCTTTGTTAGTGGGCAAACGTACAAAATCAGCAGGGGATCAAATACTTTTTTCCCTCACTGTAATAGTATACATGTATGGTAATGTGTGTGTACAGGTGTTTCTAATAGTAGTTAATTAGTGTATTTGATTACAAATGAGATATAATTGAAAAAGTTTAATGTAACTTTGAGTGGTGATTTTAGGTATGATGTAATTCAGTCTAATAATTTGTCAGTCTAATCTATACAACTATGATCTGTCAGTATAATCAGATTAAAATGAATAAAATTATAATAGCAAAATTAAAATAAATATTTCCTTCTATTCCCGTTATCCTTTGTCAAATTCTGAATGTAATGCTGTAGTTGATTAATAAACCTCTTGTTTAACTGGTCTATTCATATCGCCAGTGTGAGTGTGTTATTCAAGAATGATTTCTGATGAGGAATCTAAAAGCATAAAGTCACAGCTCTTGAGACTGAAACTTCAGTTTTCCCTACTGAAAAAAAAGGAATGGTCAGTGATCACATCGTATTTTACTTAATCCTTTTCAATATTGAAACCTTTTTTAAGCTCTTCACACCTCTCTTTATGCTTTAATCAACTAGTCAATATACTCAATAAAAGTTTGGATTTTGTTGTTGCTGTTGTTGTTGTTGTTGTTTTTAGCTCAAACTGCAAATGCTTGCATATACAATTACACTTAACTCCTAAACCTAAAATGAAAATAAACTGGATATCAGTCACAAATACTATATTAAATAACAATTAAAGCACAAAAAGAGGTCACTTCTGGAGCTTTTTTTCTTTTCTTTTTTTTTTACGTAGATGTGTTAAACAACTTAGAACATGGCACCTTTGGTGGCAGGCCACCTAGTTTTTGGGTGAGCAAAAGTATCGGAACAGATACTTGCAATAACTGCATCAACCCCGCGACCTACTGACATCACCAACTTCTTCTTTTTTGATGCTTTTCCTGGCGTCTTTCAGTTCTTGTTTGATTTGGTGGGTTTCTTTCTTCAGTCTCCTTTTCCGGAGGTGAAATGCATGCTCAACTTGGTGTATGACTTGGCCAGTCTAAAACCTTTCACTTTATTTCACAGATTTAATTCTTTTCTTGAATTGGCAGTATGTTGGCATTGTCTTACTGCATGATAAAGTTCCTCCCAATAAAATAGGATGCTTTTCTCTGTAAATTGGCAGACAGAATATTTCTGTAGACTTCTGAATTCATTCTGCTGCTAGCACCACGAGTTATGTCATCAATAAAGAAACAGCCATGCAAGCTGAAGCTATGACACTACCTCCACCACTGATTGATGAGCTTGTATATTTTGGATCCTGCGCAGATCCTTTCTTTCTACACACATTGGCGTTTCCATCACTTTTGTACAGGTTAATCTTGATTCCAGAACTTTTGTGGCACTTCTCTGCATTTCTTTGAGAGTTCCAATCTGGCATTCTGATTTTACCTATGGTGAGTGGTTTGCATGTTGTGGTATGGCCCCTATACTTCTGCTCTCAAAGTCTTCCTCGAATGATGGATTCTGATATCTTCCCTGCCCTGTGGAGGCTGTTGGTGATGTCACTGACTATTTTTGGGGTTTTTCTTCACAGCTGTCATGATGTTTCTGTCATCTGCTGTAGTGTTCCTTGGCTGGTTGTTAGTACACCAGTGGTTTATCCGTTTTAACAACAACTACAGTCTTCACAGGGGAAACCCAGGGTTCAAACCAAGAGTAGACATTCAGAGCTATTAATTGTTCCAACAATCAATTTAACCTGGGAAGCAAGAAACACCAGTCACCTGTGTTCCAATATTTTTGATCACTTGAAAAATGGTTGGATTCAAGCAAAATATGGCATGTTCTAAGTTGTTAAACACATCTAGATATAACGATCAGGAAATGAGAGCTGAAGTTCTGAACTACCATGTCATTCGTATTTTGATCTCAAACAAATGTCTTCGGTGTATAGCGAAAACAAAAGAATGTGTCTTGTTGTTCCAATACTTTCGGAAGGGATTATATGTTTCCAGTGTTTTGATCACTGTAGAGCATTTTGGGCATGATATAAACTCTTGCGCCAAACTGCATGTTTCTTCAGAAATTTGTGTGAAAAGTTCTGAAAGAGTGAATATGGTACTGAAAAATGTCGGTTAACAGTTGTTAAAACAACAACAAAAAAAAGTGTAATAAACAAACAAAGAAATAAATAAATACATGTAAATAAATAAAAGATTAATAAAAGCTTTTGTACACATTCTCTCATGCCAGCTCAGAGAAGCTAAGTCACGTATGTAGCTAAACTCTTGACAGTTTGCACAGATAAAATTATATCATACACCAACAGGCACCATGCCATTAGAGCCAAACACAAAAGACAGGAAGCGAAAGAGAAATAATATAGAAGGCAGAGGAACTTCTGTTCCAGTTATTTCCAGTATGTCAAAAGTATTACGTGCACACTGTTTACTCATAAGAGGATACTAAAATGGATGGATGGAACAAAGCTTTGTGTAAATAGATATCCTTGGTATAGGGGCATAATTGTAACACACTCGTTTGTTAAGATCAGTGAACGGTGACAGTAGATTAAATGATCACTAATTTTTGCCTGTGTATGAATGAACTGCAATCGATGCATAAATATCTTTTTTTTAAACCTTAGAATTATAGTTAAACCGTGGTAACCTTTCGCTAACCATACTATAGTGATCATTGTTAGTGTAGTTACATGTTTAAATGGGTTCACCCCTTGACCAGGATGTACATGGAAGTTTACAATGAAGCATTGTTACATTTGTGCTACTTTGCTGGTAAAACCCGAGGCTTAGCTACAGGACAGACGAGGCAGGCAATTGCATGAGGCCCCAAGTTTTGAAGAGGTGACCTTAAGGCTGACACTGAGTTCATCATGGAAATTTCAGACCTCAATGTGCAGAAACTTTGATCGATACTGTGACACGGTATATCAGGAAGCTACTTAAAAGGGCCCTATCTTGATTGTGTGTGGGATTTTATTTTGAATTGTCGCACTTTGCAAAATGGAAAGAAGTTGCCATTCTGTAAGCTAGAAAAAATACAAGAAGAAGAGGAAAAGAAGGAGCAGACCTGTGGTAAGTGGTGGAGATAATCTTTTAATGAAATCATTAAGCATGACTAAAAAAATGTAGACTAAACCATAATGTAACGCTAGTCCAATATCAATGTGGCAAGCAAACAGCTATAGCTCGGAGTTGGCACATGAATAATGCTTATTTATCTTGATAGCTTGGTTTTGTAAAGTATATACAGAGCCAACACTTTACCAAAGGTGTTCTGTTGTAGACTATGTTTTATAACGATGCTTTATTTGGGAATCTTGATCGAATTGTATTTGGATTTGGGAAAATCATTATTTTTTACGGAAAAGCAGACATAGACATCGCCTCATGTATAATCCCTGACTAGATCTCTCTGTGGGAGAATTATTTAAGTATCTTTCAGCAACAGAATAAAAAGAAACAAAAAGTGACAGGATTTAGTATTTGACTGCCTGCGGTCCCCACACTCCCTATTATCAACCCAGGTAAAACTGTAACACAGGACTCCTTTTGGTTTCTGTGAAATTGTATAGTACTCACCTGAGGATATGGGGAAACCTGCACATGATAAAAGATGATGTTATGTGGGAAGTATGATGTCTAATTTAAATCATCACTTATAATTGAACTGCAATTGTACTGGCCGTCCCCTATATACAAAAGTGTGGTGTTCTGCCTGCATTTAGCATATTGTTTTATCTGTTGAGCATCAGTCATTGTGCTAAACGTCAAGAGAAAGAAAGCGAGTGAAACATGGAAGGCAGTGAAAGGGATGTGGGTTCCATATTTGCAGCTTATCATAGTCGATTCAGACATCCTTTCAGTCTTTCTTCCTTGTAGATATGTTTCTAGTTGCATTTTAAAATAGGCCGAGTGACAAGCGGTTGTTCCATTATAAGAAGACATTTTCTGACGAGAGGTAGGAAGAGCTCTGATGTGTTATGAGTTTGCATTGTTACAGTGGACATTGATATCCATAAAATGATATAATTTCAGTGCAGAGTTCTGTGATGAAATGAAAGGTAAATAGAATTTTATTCTTTGGTTAATTTACTTCAGTAGTTTAGATCGCTGAATAATAGGGTCTTTCTCTTGTATGAGTGTGGTTTAAGTAATCTTTAAGCGCATCATTTACGTGTTTTTAATTAATTGAAATCGGATACATGAAGGTCAGGCGGTATTATAAAATTCCTTTACTATCCTGTCAGTTGTGAATTTATTAAAAGAAATATAGGAATTACAATTAACTGACAGACTGTAACTGAATTTATAATCTGTGTTGTCTACATTCCTAATCCGTTTTATTTCTGTGCTGTTTTGCAGTCTGAGAGAATGTGGTTCATTCTTATTCTACTGCATCTGGGATTGCAGCTCCCACTGAGCTTTTCCTGCCCAAGTAGCTGTGTGTGCTTTCCAAATGGGGATGTTGAATGCACAGGGGCCATCACTAAAATCCCACCTCTAAAAGCCAATCAAACCTTCCGCCTGAAACTCAATAAAACTGAAATAACAATCCTTAATCCCCAAAGTTTTCAGGCTCTTTTTCTTTTACAGCGTCTCCAAATTATCCACAATCCTCTTGCCACCATCCACCCAGAAGCCTTTCATAATGCTTCTCAGCTCCGGTCAGTTGTGTTGTCATCTAACTCCATCTCTGTTCTTCCACCAAGCGTGTTCAGTAGCCTGGGAAACCTAGAGCAGCTTTACATGGACAGGAATCAGCTGATGTCTCTCCATGCAGACACGTTTAAAAAGCTGGTCAATCTCAGAGAACTGGACATCAGCAAAAACCAAATTGAAAATTTGGATGCCAGAATCTTCCAGGATGTGACAAATTTGACTCACCTGAACCTGTGTGAGAACTTACTACAAAAGATCCCACAGACGATGTTCCACAATCTTAAGAAACTCAAGTCCCTGATACTTTACTCCAACCAGCTGAAGACTATAGAGGAAGGTTCCTTTGATCAACTGCACAATCTGATAACGCTCATGCTGTATAAAAACCAAATCCGAGAAATCCCTCCTCGACTTTTTTGGCACATGCCCAAACTGTTAACCCTGACTCTGTCTAGCAACCAACTTAGTTATATTCCAAGTGAGACCTTTTACTATCTACCCAACCTTACTAAACTTACACTCTACAAAAACCCTCTAATCTCCCTGCCGGACCAGCTAGTAGGTCACATGCCAAGACTTAAGGAGCTCTACCTGTACAACACCTATCTTACCAGTGTGCCCTGGAACCTTTTTGCTAACATGACTGGCCTTAGGGTTTTGAATTTCCACTATAATGCCAATCTCAGCTCACTACCAAAGGACCTATTTTGTTGCTTGCCCAATCTTCAAAAGCTGTCTTTAAAAAACAACATACTTCACGATTTACATCCAGATCAGTTTTCGGACCTAACCAATCTTCAAATTCTAATGCTCAATGGTAACAAGCTACGGTCCCTTTCGGCAAAGACCTTCCAGAATCTCCATAGACTAACCAAGCTTGAACTGAGCAACAACAATCTGAATGAACTCCCAGGAGATATTTTTGTGCATGTCACTGCACTGCGGTCTGTTACTCTTGGGAGCAACCATTGGAACTGCACATGCAGCATTCTGGACATTGTAGAATGGATTCGTGAAAACCAAAATGCAGTTACTGACTTGCAAGACGTATTATGCTATGAACCTTACTACTTACTTAATAAACAACTGGTTGTGTTAACCAGTGACAGTCTGAAATGTGGCATCACCACTGCAGGAATGCATTCTTCAGAAAAAACATCATTATCTTCATCAACAGCCTCATATTCACCTACAGCATCATCTTTCACTGGCACAAGAACCACTGCCAATGTTGCTGCAAATCCAAATACACTCTCACCAACCACTATTCTTTCAATTCATCTAACCTCACTAACCCCTTCTACAACTGCTTCAACAACCGAGGAAGAACATACTCATGTCTCCAAGTCCGGTGTATTCTATGACACTGTGGTCCTTGTTAATGGTCCTAATATTGTCCATAACAATCGCCACCAGCGCTGGGTGTACCTGTGGACCGTACCTGCTACTGGACTATACAGTGGGTTTTTGATGGCTTTCTATGTTGTTCTCATAGTCACCGGTGTAATTCTGATCATAGCCAATGCTTATGCTTTGCACCGTCTACATAAGGCTTTGTGGAAAACAGGGATGACTCTTACTAGAAATCAGACAATCATGACTAAACGACTACGGAGTTTTAATGGCAAACTCTAGAAACAGTACGTTGGATTTCGTCTTATATCATTAATCTCTAGCCACAGTTTTGCTCAGTGACACATTCTGTTGTCCTGACTTATCGGCTTGAACACTGCATGTTCATTCTTTATAACAGCATGGTTATGTTATGATTTATGTACAACTTGGTTTTCTAGAGAAGATCTTTAAAATTTGGCAAAATTGTATACAAGTGAGTTATTTTCCACGTACTTACAATTCATATTTCATGTCATTTAATCACTGTTTTTAACCTTAAATAAAATAAAATGCCATCTTATGAAATTACAGAGGTGTGTTTTTGTTTTTTGTTTTTAAATCAAAAGTTTCACACAACCAAGAGCTTGTTTCCCAAGTTTCAAGGTATGAGGCATTACAAAACAAACAACAACAACAAAAAATGTATGAAATGAATATGGGTAAATGTATGTATTTCTTTTACACATTTGAGTTATATATTATGGCTTATTGTTGGAAATAAATGTCTAAAATTAGAAAAGTCTGGCAATAATGCAAGTGTGTTTCAAGCTTGAAATGAGTAGAAATATCCAGAAATAGGTTTAATATTCATATATTTGGTTTATTGTATTGTGTGTGAACTACTTGATAAATTTGAGCATATACGTGATGTCATTTGTTTGAGTCCGCTGATTAACTGAAATTATAGAACTAAAATTATAGAAAGCTTCACCATAATTGCTTCTTTCACGAACAAATGCTTCAAATTAGCAAATAATTCTGCAAATAGAACATTAAAATGAGTAAAAATGCCTACAAGTAGGTTTAATTATCATACATTTGGTTTACTGTAATCTCAAAATAGGAAACACTATATAAATTAAACTATACATAACATTATCACTTGGTAAGATGTCATTTTTGGCAGTGCAGTCATATGCAGGAACTTTAATGAGCTTAAGTTAGGACCGGATGTAAACTGGAAGCACTTTTATCACCAGATATGATTGCTAAGAGCATCTTCATGAAAATCACACTAAAATATAAGATATTTGGTAGTTTGAACCGGAAGTGGACAGGACGACTCGTTCTATTACAAAAACTAAATTCAAATGAGAAATTTAAAAATGGGTAAGCAAATGATCCTCAGTAGAAAAGTGTTTATTTATAGCTGTATATGGTTCTATGACTCTTTCAATTATATAGATATAATACAGAATATACAGTATAGAATAGAATTGCAGGATGATTACAGGAAGTACAATATGGGTAGCCTAACGGGGTTAGTGTAGAGTTCAAAAGGGTAACAGTTGTGGGGAAGAAACTGGCCCTGAGCCTGCAGGTTCTGGTACAAATGTATCTGCATCTCCTCCTTGATAGAAGGGGATTGAACAGTTCATAACTGGGCTGGGAGGAGTCCCCAGTGATGTGTGCTCCAAGCAGACATCTCCTGTCGTGAAAATGTTAATTGGCTGGGAGTTGGGCACCAATGATATGCTGGGTGGTTTTCACCACCCTTTACAGGGTTTTAATATTGTTTTATTATTGGACAATGGAGCTGCCATACCACAGTATAATGCAGTTGGTCAGGATGCTGTCAATGGTGCAGTGATAGAAACTTGTTAAGATCTGGGGGACATCTGGTAGAAAAGATGCTAGAAAATCTTTCTAACCAGAATTGAAGGTTTTGCCAATTGCAATTGTTGCCAAAGCAGAACCTCAGAACATTTATAATGACTTAGAAAGTATTGAATGGTCTCCCAGCAGAATAAATGAGTGACCTTTCTTATATGATCTGTCATGTCTGCTTTGATCAAAAGCTGCAGGCTCTTTATTAGCACCTAGAATAATGAAGACTACAGCAGGGGGTAGACCGTTTTCTTCCAAAGCCCCACAGTTATGAAACAGCCTTCCATTTAATGTTCAGTGGAGTGGCAGTCTGCTTTATATCCCAAATAGCTCATGTCTGTGTTACCTTCTGCCTCTCCCTTTTATTTACACTTTCATAGCTCACCCTGCCAGAGTCCCTGCTTGCACAGTGAATACCGAATAATCTGTTCTCACCCACCTCCTTCTCATTGCCTGTTGTGCTACAAAGCTGCCTAAAGGGTTGCCAGTACCGACTTCTACCTACCTGGCTCATCCTGAAGCTCTACTTCTACTTGGAGCTTCCTTCACCTGAGAATCACTTGCTGCATCTGAGGATAGCCACACTTGGACAGCCTAAAGATTTCTGTGAGATTGCTGTGGCTTGTACCAGACAGTTACCCTAACAATCGCTGTGTATGGTCTCACATTTATGGCATAATGTTTATACAGAGAAAGTTGTATCCCAACTCGTATCCATTCTTCCATGAACAACTTCTCTTGAATATTAGAGATTTAAAGTTAAAACTCTACTGAAATAAAAAAAAAGACAGATGTGTTGTAAAACTTGGGCTGTCATTCACTCCATTCACAATTCATAAAGGGAATTTACTGACTTTGATGTTGCACAATGATACATGCAAGCTTACTTGAATACTTCTATGTACAGGAGAAATTCAGAAACCAACAACATGACATATTTTAGAAACCAAAATAAGGCTGCAGGCAGGTAATGAATTTATTAAGGATATATTTAAATGCAAGTGAAGCCTCAAGGAGCCTAATTCCTACTTTCACGTCATAAAAAAGAGGAAAATTGATTAGAACTTTTAACGTATCATATGCAAAATGATTATATCCTAATGTCTAATAATTTTAGGCAAGAAATGTTCCTGAAAGTACTTGAGTATTGTTTTCATACCCAATGAAAATTCTGATTTCTTATATCCATTGTTTAGAATATCTGTTAGCTTGATTCTGGTGGAAACATGATGTCATGGAGCTTGTTCCATGGACTTATTCTACTCTAAACCTTATTCTACTCCAAGATCTCTTTGGTAATCAAGCAGCTAGTTAAGATTTGGCAGTCCTTTGGAGCACGTAATGCTAAGTATTTATAGCTAGCTTTCTTCATATAATTTGTTGTTTTAGAACATATTGTCTTGATTGCTTGTTCTTGTAAAGTATATACTAGCACTTTACCAAAGGTGTTCTGTTGTGGCCTACATGATGTAACAATGGCCTACATGTTGTAACAATGGTTTATCTATTTGGTAAGCTTGATCATACTGCATGCATAATAAAACCTATATACAGTTTGGAAAAGCAGACATCTCCATTTTTGCCCCCTGTATAATCCCTGACTAAATATAAATTGATGCACCTGCTTCTTGTAATAAAAGTAATAAAAAAAAGGTTATTGACCCTGAGTAGTAAGTGTTATGTCCTAATTGCTTATTCCGCAAAAGCATAGAAAATGGCTGTTACTCCCCTCAAACTTCGCTTTTGTGACTGGACATTGGTATTTTGAAATGTACCTATTTTCATTGACAACACAGGCGAATTTGCATATTTTTGTTCATGGAATCAAGCAGTTTCTGTAACAGATTCAGTAGATGTTTCCTCAAAGTTTCAACCAACAAAAATTTCGGTTCATCCACACTAGAGTCGACAACCTGCTAATTTATTCTCTGTTGCATCCCATAGATGCTCTATAGGGTTTCGCTCAGGGCTCTGGGATGCATTCTTGCAAAAGGTGGCAGGTATGCTTTGGATCATTATTCTTCTGAATAATCTACTTCCCCACTTGAATAATTTATTTGATGGTTTGCAAGCTTGCAGCCAAAATACCTCTGTTCACTTCTGAATTCATGATGCCATCAATAAACACAAGCTCACCAACACCAGTGTAGGAAACGTCCTTCGTGCTTAAACCCTTAGTAGAGTTTAGTTGCAATTCTTCTCCTGGCTTTCCCCAAACACTACCATCAGATCCATCCAAATTAAAGCTGAAAATAAGTTCTCCGCAATCTGTTGTCTTCTGTGCAAGTTCTTTTGCAAATTTTTACCATTGCTTTCTTATTCTGGAGGCTCATTAATGGTTTCTACTGCATTGCTTTCCCCTGTACCTATGCTCATTGATCCTGTTTTGAATAGTTTGTACTGCAGCAGTTCTCATTGATATCTGAAGCAATCCTTGCTGCTGTTTTCTCAGTGTTATTAAAGAGGAGATTGATATCTGTAAAAAACGATAAAGTTCTAGTGAGAAGTTCTGTGATGATATGAAAGTAGACATAACCAGGGATGTCACCAGTTTGGCTTGTAGTCATTCTGTTACCTCCGAGGTTTTAACTTGCAGGGAAAAGCCTTTCTATTTACTTGTCAAAGGTCCGTTTCAAATGTGTCTAACCTACTTTTATTTAAATCAGCTTTATTCATGAATCTCTGGCCATTCACGAATAATCGCAAGTAGTAGTTCTTATTGAAAGGAAGTATGTTACATAAATGTCCAGAGATTAGTGAAATATGCTGAGTAAAATAAAAGTTTACAAATAAATTTACAGATAACAGGTACAGACTTTTTTTTTTATAGACTGCAAAATATGAGTAAGAATGCAATAAGTGAAAGTGTAAACTTGAATCATAATGAATGGATTGGCCCACGTGGCTAGCAAAGGATACAGATGGAATCTCCCAGAGATCTTCTTCAGTAAGATTCTTCTCTAAACTCTCACACCCTACTTATACCCATCCATCTCTTTGAAGTGTATATTTACATACAAATGGGTCATCAAATGGGACACATCCTTTAACATTTTACAACGGGATGAGTTTGTGGCCTGACCTAATCCTTAATGTTTTTAGTGTAGCCTGTAAGCACAAGACCCCCCTGAACTGAAGGTGTGATAATTATCAGCTGACCAGAGAGTGACTTTCTTTCTTTCTTTCTTTTTGCAATTTCATGATAAACTCAGATTCCTGTTCTCGTCTGACAGGAGTGAAACCTGATGATGTCCTCTGCTGTTGCAGCCCAACCACTTCAAGGTTTGATGTGCAATTTGAGATGATTTTCTGCTCACCACGGTTGTAAAGAGTGATTATTTGAGTTACTATAGCCTTCCTGTCAGCTCAAACCAGTCTAACCATTCTCTTTTTAGTTTTTCCACACCATTCTGTGTAAACTCTAGAGGCTATTGTGTGTGAAAATCTGAGGAGATCAACAGTTTCTGAAATACTCAAATCAGCCCATCTGGTACCAATAACCATGCCACGGTTTACGTCTAACATTTTTTCCCCATTGTGCTGTTTGATGTGAACTGAAGCTCTTGACCTGTATCTGCATGATTTTATGCATTGTACAGTTGCCACATGAGTATTATATGTATATGTATTATATGAGTATTAGGAACACCTGTACATTCTTGGAGTTATTTAAAACGGACAGTAAGTATAAATATCTTTACTATTCTGGATCTTGAAATGTCCGTCAATCTAAGTATCAGAATTTCACTGTAAAGCTGAAAGGCAGAAATTGCTACAGCTTTCTGGAGGTTTGTAGAAAAAAAACAAAAACATAAGAACATTATGATGATTAAGTAATTATGACAGTTACTGTAACACTAAATAACTGATCTGCCAGTCTTGAATTGTGCTGTAATAAAAAAAAAATATATATATATATATATATATATATATATATATATATATATATAAAATATATATTATATATGAATGAGAGAGAGTGAGAGAGTGAGAGAGACCTTCCACCACAGACACTGATCATCAAAACTGTTCCTAGCAGCTCCTTTAGTTCCAGAAATCCCTCTGCATGCGCTCATTTAAAAACAGAGGCAGAAATGCACAATTGTTCTGCCAAATGACAAATAAGTTTAGATTGCAGCAGGTGGCAGAGTTTTTTTTTTGCTTGTTTTAAGTCTAAGCCGATAACGATTTGGTAGTCAGGTATTTTGGTAATGGCTCGTCTTGGGTAAATTTTGGTAATGGCTCTGGTCAGATCTGGACAGTTCATAAACTTATAGTATAATGTATAAAGAAAGCAGTTGTGCAAATTGTGGACACAAAACAACACATTTTATGACATTGTTTAACAGTAGTTAACTGTTATTAACTAAAAACAGCAGCCTTACCCAGGTTTGTTGACATAAGAGTTTGGTGAAATACCAACATGAGACAAATATAAACAAAACAAAAACAAACAAAATCAATCAAACCACACTAGTTGTGACCATCAATGGCAATTATATGAAAATAAGACATGTTTATTTAAACATTTTTGCATGCAAACATGAAGTCTTACGCGCATCACAGCAAGCACCACACTTTAGTTCAGTTTCTAGGTGTCAATTATTATTACAGATGGCAAACGTACATTGAGAGATATTGTGGGAAATTACAGAAAGTATTGGAAAGTGTGTTGTTACTACTTTGCTTCTTGAATCTTTTTGGCACTTTGCTTTTCTTTAGCCTGAGGGAAGAAAGATAAACAACAAAATGCATTCAGTGTTTCTTTTAAGCCACTTTGGGTGTAAATGTTCTAAAGGAAGTTAGTTGAAAGTCAAATATAAAGACTGTATATATGGAGGACATCATAACTGCAGTTAAAAATTAAAGACAAAATGTCTCTGATGCTCTCTGGTGTGTGACTGCATTACAGATCTACAAAACTCCACATTATACCATATAAGTGAACGAGTGAGTTTTTTTTGTTTGTTTTTTGTTTTGTTTTCAGCAAGTGTGTTCCAAGAGAGTTTTATTTCCACAAGAATTCAAATCCTTAATTCTCAGCTTAACTCATATCGGCCATGAGCGTTTGTAACTATACCAAGACCACAACTTGACAAGGAAACGACAAGTAGATGACAACCTGCAAGAAATGTCAGGTGACCAGGTTGGTAAATGAGGTAAATTTGTAGGCAAACCATGTTATCTTTCAAAGGGAACTTCGGCGTTGCATTTAGCATAACACTATGGGAGCGCCTCTCGTGTGCGACAGACATCTGAAGATTGTGTAAAATCATGCTTATTTATAGGCCTGCCATGATCAGGTGACATGGCATTTAAGCACGCCGTGTGATATAAATATGGCACCTGTGAATCGTGCCATCAGTCTTTTATTATCTTCAGTGAAAGACTGCATGTCAGTTATTTGTGGAAAGAAATAAAAAGACGCTTAATTTCCTCGCTATCTTTTCTCAAAATCTCAGAATTTTTCTATGCCTTAAAAAATAAATAAATAAATAAATAAAAAAATAAAAAAGAAGAAGAAGAAGAGTGGGGAAGGAGTACTTAACCAAAGTAAAGGAGTTCAAGTACCTCGGGGTCTTGTCCACGAGTGAGGGGGCGTTGGAGCGGGAGATTGGCCGGAGAATCGGATCAGCGGGAGCAGTACTGCAATCGCTTTACTGCACCATCGTGACAAAACGAGAGCTGAGCCAGAAGGCAAAGATCTTGATCTACCGAGCAATCTTCGTTCCTACCCTCACATATGGCCATGAAGGCTGGGTAGTGACCAAAAGAATTATATCGCGGGTACAAGCGGCCGAAGTGGGTTTTCTCAGGAGGGTGGCTAGCCTCTCCCTTAGAGATAGGGTGAGAAGCTTGGTTATCCGAGAGGAACTCAGAGTAGAGCCGCTGCTCCTTTGCGTTGAAATGAGCCAGTTGAGGTGGTTCGGGCACCTGGTAAGGATGCCTCCTGGGCGCCTCCCTAGGGAGCTGTTCCAAGCATGTCCAGTTGGGAGGAGACCTCAAGGAAGACCCAGGACCAGGTGAAGAGATTATATTTCCACACTGGCCTGGGAATGCCTCGGGATCCCCCAGTCAGAGCTGGTTAATGTGGCTCGGGAAAAGGAAGTTTGTGGTGGGAATGAGCGAGAGAGAAAAATCTGAGTGAGAGAATTCAGGAAGTGTGTTACAGCTTTCATCACGAGGAATAGTGCATTCTGGGTGAAGTGTCTAGGTTTGTAGCATGCGATGGATGTAGCATGTGAAGGCATGGTAATGCCTACATTTAGCAGCTCAGCTCACGACTCATGTTCTTCCTGGAAGCCGAAGCGAGTTGGGTTTCAGAGCCTTGAGGATCTGGGGCGGCCATTGCTGAGGCAGCTAGCCGTCTCAGGTTTGGGGGATCTCTTATGGATCCGGAAGAGGAGCCGGAGACGAGTGCTGCTCTCTCCCTTGCTCTGTCTTCCGGGTTCGGCTCTCCGCTGGATTTTGGAGCTTGAGTCGCGACTCCTCCTTCCGCTATGGAAGCCAAAGGGGGCAAAGACAAAAATAATAGTAATAATTCATCTCCGAGTCCGAGGAGCCAGAAGGACGTGCTAAAAACAGAGATTTGTAGAAGAAGTGATTTGTATTGAAGTGATTTCTAAGGCTGGATGAGCCTTTTTCTCCCCAGGGAAAGTAAATCCCTCACAGAAGTGCATAACAAAATATCAGGCTTCTGGGGGAAAACCATGTATAAGCCGTATATATAACCCCACAATGTTGGATTATTCGGCCATTGTGGGGAATGAACGGCAAGGTGGAAGAGGAGCTTGCGAGCTACCTCTCTCCATCGACGGCAGGTAATTAGGGGGGCCGGCTTTGCCATCCAAGCCACCGTGTAAGGCCACTGTGGTATTGATGGGCAAGGCCTATACGGTAGTAGTCTTGCTTGTGGGTTACTGCAGACAATGACAGTGTTGCAGGCCTACCAAGCAGACCTACTGAGTGAGCTCGACATATGGTGGCATTCAGCCAGTACCTTCCCTGTTGTCTCGAGGTCACTACTACGAGCCAGCACTAGTGCGAGGGAGACCTAGAAGGCGGGTATGGCAGCCCGCCAACCCCCACAGACAGTCAAGCAGGCAAAGAAGAGCGGTCCTGAGTGGCTGTGGAGGGACGTATCAGGGGACATGGGGTTGTTAGGGCAGTTAGCCCCCAGTGCTACTGTAGGGCCTCCCCTAGCCAAGGCGGTCCCAAGTTTTCAGTGTTCTCTGGTCAGCGAGCTGTCACAGGGCAATATGATGCTTTCCCTCCAATAGAATGTGGAATAGTTAACGTCACTAGAAGACCATCTGGCAGCCTAGAAACTACTGCCAAATGTGTCTCCATGGATTCTGTCTACCGTAGAAAAGGGTTACCGGGTCCAGTTATGTTTTTTTTATGTTTATATATATATATATATATATATATATATATATATATATACACACACACACACACACACACACAAGTATATATAAGTACACAGCCAATTCTGAACTGTACTCTTCGGACATACAGGTTTAGGATGCTGACGCCCAAACTTATCGTTTCACATATTCAGTTTGAGGACTGGTTTGTAACGATCGATCTAAAAGGTGCATATTTCCACACAGAAATATTGCTAGCTTTATCCCCTTGCACCTTCCCAAAGTGCATGAATGTCACTCTGGCTCCATTGTGACTCCAGGGTATCCATTTAATAAACTACCTGGACGACTGGTTAATTCTAGCACGATCCAGGGAACTGGCGGTTTAACATCGAGATGTTGTTCTCGCCCACAAGAAGAGCTTGAGGCTCAGGTTGAACCTCAGAAAATGATGCTTTCCCCAGTGCAGTGGACAACTTTTCTAGGGGTTATAAGGATTCTACTACGATGAGGGTGTTTCTTTCCCCAACATGTGTAGAGTCAATCCTATGACCCCTGAGCAAGATAAAGCTGGATCTTGGGAAACCTGGCACTTATGGGCCTATTGCACGAGACCGTTAAGTGGTGGCTGAGAAGTTGGGGGTTTTGTACAAGGACGAAACCTCTGAGAATAATCAGTGTCACGCGGAGATGCCTACATGCTGAGAATTCGAGTGTCCCCGGTTTCTAGGTTTGGGTCACACTCTAGGGATGTTTCCTTAGCGCAAGACGGTAATGACAGACACCTCCCTCACGGTGGGACACACCGGTGGTCTTATATATATTGACCACCAGGGAGGATTATGTCTGTGCCCCCTGTTCAGGCAGGCGCAACTAATTCTTATCTGGGAAAAAGGAGAGATTGTCAGGGAGTGCAGTGTACATTCTGGGAATATTCGGCCAGCTCTAAAATGGTTCTCGGAGATAACATCCATGCTAGATGGCACTCCTTGGGAGATTCCCATCTGCCGGGATCCACTGTAAACTGCACAATAGCTACAGTTCTGACAAGAACATTTTTCAGCGGGGTGGGCTCCTTCTACAATCAAGGATAACATGGCCACCATTTCGGCCAGCCACGCCCCTGTTGATGGAACCTCTGTGAGGCAACATCCTCTAACTTCGAGGTTCATGTTTGGTGTCAGGTGGCTGAGGCCGATCTGCAGGCCGCACATACCTTCCTTGGACCTTTCTGTGCTCCTGGAATGTCGGTCAAGGGCCCCATTTGAGCCCTTAGAGCTTTTAACTCTAAAGGTAGCTCTTCTGCCTGCCCTAACATCTCTCATGCAAGTAGGACATTTTGCCCATGGACTAGCCAAGGCCTTACTGTATTCTATGCCGGATTATATTCCTAAAGTGCCTACATCGGCTGCCCACCCTGTGGTGTTGCAGGCTCTCTGCCATACTCCATTCCCCACACCGGAACAAGAGAGAATGCACCTGCTGTGTCCAGTAAGTGTCTCTGTACTTACGTCCACCGCTCCGGCCAGTGGTGTAAGTTGGAGCAGCTGCTGGTCTGCTTTGGCGGCGACAGTAGAAGTGATGCTGTCTCAAAGCAGCGCATCTCTAATTGGTAGTGGAAGCAATCTCTATTGCTTATGCGGCGCCTGGTCTCGCTACGCCTCTGGACATAAAGGCTCATTCCACTAGGGCGGTCGACCCCGCGAAGGCTTTGTCCAAAGGGGTATCCTTACAGGATGTGTGTGATGCTGCAGGGTGGTCTATGCCGCACACATTCATTTGTTATTACAGCCTAGATATTCATTCCACCCCAGGCTCGAGTGTCTTTCAGTGACCTTCGCGCTTGGGTCTTTTTGAACAGGCCGTACCCTCGGTATGACTGAGCGGGTATTCTCGTTCCCGTAGTGTTATGATAAATGCAACGTCTCGTTCCCTTCTCAGGGAACAGGGTTACATGCGTAACCCAGATGTTTCCTTTGGGCGGTGCAAATGAATAAAGCCATGCTGCCCACCATATAACGACATCACCATTTTAGTCTATAACACCAGTATGCAGGACCTGGAAAACTGTGGCAAATTAAAATCGGTCCACGCTAGTGTGAGAAAGCTCAAAAATACATTCCGACTCAAAAAAACAACAACAAAAAAACAGATGAGTGAATCAACATGTGAATCTGAAATGATTTCCATAGGCGATTTGAACTCTGATATTAACTGACGCCGGTTGGAAGGCCTGCCCCCTTTCACCACCTTACATTCTCTGGACTGGACTCGCAGGGTGCTCTCGTATTTGGTCATGGTAAACGGAGAATGTTTTGAGTTCATTAATGTGAAATAAAATCTATTAGTGTATGCTAACTTGGCTAACATCAGACATGTAAATTTAACATTATGTTTATTAGGGATGCCACCGAAAAAATTTGCCCACAAACCAAAAGTGTTTAGGACTAGTTAATCTTTTGGGGTCAAAAATGGCAAAGTTTAAAAAAAAGAACAATTTACAAATAATAGTAATGTCCATGATGATTAGAAAGTGATTAAAAATTCTGTTTTCTTCCCTCCTATGGTGGTTTGAGCTCATTTAAACACTTGGAACAGTGGATCAACTGACATACTGACTGGACAAGAAGTATTCTTAGGCCACTCCCACATCAACTGTCTGCAAAAGTAGGCTAATATAGGACATTTGCTTTATAATGTTTTCTTGTTTATTACTTTTTGCAGATGATGTTCTGTAACAGACATTAAAGGCTTATTTCTAAGCTTATTTCAGTGTTAAAATGTGGTGCTCTTACACAATGCTTAAAACTTGTTTTGTTATATGTTGCTAAGAGATAAAATCTATTGGTGATGGATCTTTTTCTTTTGCGGCCCCTAATCTATGGGATGCACTTCCTTTTACAGTCTCCCACGTTAAGCAGAAAATGGTAAAAATCCATCTTTTTAAAAATAGCATAAACTGATTAGTTTGATCTAGTTCCCCCCAGAGGTCGTGGAGTTAATTATAGTTTTTTCCACATTTATTTATCATACTTACTGTACTGTATTATAAAAATAAAAGAAACAGTGTTAAATGCTTATATATACTATTTATTACTTAGAAATACATTTTAGTTTTTAATATTAAAATGTATATGTTTATTGATAAGCAAATAATACCATATATATACTATAATTACCATATCATTATATTGCATTTTTATCATATCACCCAGCTCTAATGATCAGTACTAATGGTTTTCAAACGGACCTTTTCAACCAATGGCATCAGTTGTTGATATTCAGCAAGAGTCTTCAGTAATTCCATGATGAAAGGTAGGTAGTTGTGCTTTCTTCTAATGTTTTCAATCTATAACGATAACAATAATGAAAATAATAATTATAACAGCAAAATAATAATTATAACAGCGGCAATCTGTGGGGTCCAAGCACATTTATTCACATTAATGGAACTATCCTTCCATCTTGTGGTGGAATATGATATTGCACATTGCAAGCATTAAATTAAAATAAATCTGAACCATAGTTAATTAAATGTTCCAGTACTATGCCTTTACATTTACTGTAATAGAGCAAAGGATGACAAAATGCATGCTTATGGAGATATATTACACCACAAAAGGGAAATATGACTCTATATAACATCGCACAATTTAACTATTACAAATTAACAGCAAGACAACACAAATCCTATTTAAACTTACAATTTAAGGCTCTGGGCCGCAAGTTGGTGCAAATACATTAAAATTGTATGTTAGCATCACCTGTTGAACAGGTGTTTAATTCTTCAGCAGCTCCCAAACAACATTGCCCATTCTAGCCATTCACTTATCATTAAATATCACTGCTAGTTGCCAGTTCCTGCCAAGATACATCAACAAAGAGGCCATAGAGCATAGTTTAAACGGTTGACGGTAGCTCAGTGCTAACCCTGTAAAATGCGTGCTGAAAACTGACTGGGTAATGGCATCCATTTTTTGGTGTACTGCAACTATCATTAGAAATACTCATGGGAGTCATATCATTAAAAACGGTACAAAAAGCAATGGTTAATGGTTTGAGTATCATTCAGTACAATGAGAACATGAAAGAATTTTCACTTAACACTTCATTTGATAAAATATATGCTTGGTTTTATGTCCCGAGAAGCAGTTATCTTCACTTAACTCCACCTCTTATGGGCCAATGAGTGTCACAACCTTTTCATATATCCTCAAAACCTTGTACTGAGCATGCATCCAAGCAGTCTTACATTACAACTGTTGGAGGGAGGCATGTGGCAGCCAAACTGTTTAAAATGTCAAATGAGTTTGGGACTCCCATGAATATTTTGACACCAATTTTGTGAAGGTCGGCCCAAAATCCTAGGACTAGTTCGCAAAAGTGGGCACTGCAAATTATGGATATGATCTGAAATGGGTGTGGGCTGTAAGTCACCGAATCTGGCTATAAAAGAATTTTCACAAACTACTAAAAGAGATCTGCTCGTTTTAATGCGCAAATGAAAACAAATCTTCTGCTGTAGTTCATCTGTCTCAAGCTTAGATGTGTTGTCCATGTTAAGATGATTTTCAGCTCACCACGGTTGTAAAAAGTGGTAATTTGGGCTACTGTAACCTTCCTGACAGCTTTTTCCACTCTGAGCTCTCTCGTCAACAGGTCATTTCTTCCCACAGATTGGCCGATTACGGCTGGCTGGGTGGTTGTTTTTTGATTTGCCACACCATTCTGTATAAACTCTAGATTGTCCTGTGTGAGCTCAGGAGTTTCTGAGATACTCAAACCAGCCTGACTGGCACCAACAACCATGCCCATGTCAAAGCAACAGAGATCACATTATTTCTCCATTCTGATGTTTGATGTGAACATTGACTCTGAAAATATTGGAACAGCATGGCCAATTCTATTGTTTTCATAGCACATTGAAGACATTTGGGTTTGAGATCAAAAGAATGACACAATAGATCCGAATTTCAGCGTTCATTTCCTCATAGTAACATCTAGATGTGTTAAACAACTTAAAGCACCTTTGGTGGCAGAGCACCCAATTTTAGGTGAGCAAAAGTATAGGAACAGACAGTCTTAAAGCAAGTTAAAAAAAATAACAATATTTGGTTGCATATAACTCGCTTGCAATAACTGCCTCAAGCAGGTAAGCCACTGACATCACCTATTGTATTCTTCGTTTGTGATGCCTTTCCAGGCTTGTACTGCAGCTTCTGTCAGTCATTGTTTGTTTTGGGGTTGTAGTTTTTTTTGGGTTGGGTGTTGGGGGGGGGTAATTAACCCAGTAATCAACTGGGTTAAGGACTAGTGATTGACTTGGCCAGTCTATAAGATTCTCCCCCGCCAAATAAAAAAAAACAACAGTCTTTTGTTGAGTTGGTGGTGTGTTTCTGGGTCATTGTCTTGCTGCATGATAACGTTTATCCCAATATGATTGGATGCATTTCTCTGTAAACTGAAAGACAAATTGTTTCTGTAGACTTCTGAATTCATTCTGCTGCTAGATCATAATCAATAGGAGTGTGCCTGTTCCAGAAGCAGCCATGCAAGCCCAAGCTATGACACCTCGATCATGCTTGGCTGAAGAGCTTCTATGTTTTGGATCATGAGCAGATCCATTCTTTCTCAACACCTTGGAAGAGGTTAATCTTCGTTCCAGAACTTTTGTGGCTCAGCTCTGTATTTCTTTGCGAATTCCAATCTGACTTCATTCTTACTGCTCATGAGTGGTTTGCATTTTGTGGTATGGCCTCTATATGACTGCCTTCTTTGAATGGTGAACTGTGATGCCTTCAACCCCTGCACTGTGAAGGTTGTTGGTGATGTCTCAAACTGTTGTTTTTGGGTTTTTCCTTCATAGCTCTGACAATAGTTATCATCAACTGCTGTTACTTTCCTTGGCCAACCTGTTTGATGTTTGATGTACCCCAGTGGTTCCTTTCTTTTTCTGGACATTCCAAATTGTTCTACTGGCTATGTCCCATGTTTGTGCAATTCCTCCTACTGATTTTCTCTTTTTTGAAAATGTGTTCACAGGCAAAACCTAGGGCTCAAACCAAGAGTAGACATTCAGAGCTTTTAATTCTTTAAATAATCATTTTAACAGGGCACACCTGGGCAGCAAGAAAGACCCATCGGTCTCATGTTTCAATATTTTTTTATCACAAAAATATATGGGTGGGTTCAAACAAAAAGTGCCATATTCAAAGTTGTTTAACACATCGAGATGTAAATGTGAGGAAATGAATGCAGAAATTCTGATCCATCATCTCATATTCATCTTTTGAGTTCAATCCCAAACGTCTTCAATGTATAGTGAAAGCAATAGAACTGGTATTGCTGTTCCAATACTTTTAGAGGGGATTGTATCTCTAGGCAAATGATGACTGCATTTCAAGATACTTGTAAAGTCTTTTTTTTTTTTTTTAACCCAGAGGAATATCACGTTCATAGTGAGAACGTACACAGAAATGGACTGCAAATCATATAAAGATATAACTGAGAAAATATTAACATACTTTATATTTTTTTAATTTCTGGTTCTCCTCATCAATCAGGAGCTGGTACTTGGCGATCTCTGACTGGATGGAACTCAGATTAGCACTTTGGTCTGTATCCATTGGCTCTTCCTGTGATCACAATGACATCCTTGTTTGAAAGAAACCACAGCTGAAGAGTGTTTAAAAACATTTCACGCGAGTGAGCTCCTACCTCTGTTAGGTGAGCCTGTAGCTCTGCAATTTTACGCTCATAAATCATCTTGCGATCAGATACGATGGCCATTAAGTTGAAACGGATTTCTCCCTCACTGTATCTGATAAGCAAAAACACAAGCACAATAAAACAAAAATACCCACTTTTAAGGAAAAGAGAATTGTAATTCAGAGCAACACTTACTTTTGTATTCTTTTCTCAATTACTGGCCGAACTGCATTGATCCAGTCTTCTTGGTTGCAAGTGCCTGAATGACAGCAAATTATTTAACACACTCGCAAATTCACTACGTACAAATGACAAAAGAAAAAAGAAAACAATATATACAGGAAAGCATATTAATGCTTATTCATCAAAGTTTCACAGAAATTAGGAGGTTCTATTGAAGTACAAAAAAGAAAAAGATGCCAAGAGCACTCCTGAATGGCACAACAATAAAGGTGTTCGCTATCAGGAGATTTCAAGTTTGAATTTGTGGCCAGAAGAGCAAAATTGGCATGTTCTATGGGTGTGAGAGATGGCGTACCCTCTCTCCCATGTCAGTAGAGCGACACTAGCCAATCATGGCATACCTGTACATAGTGCTTTCCCCGAAGTGTGTTAAGCTGTCCTGTGACACAGCATGAGCAGCAGTTGAAAAGATGCAGCTGTTTTTACTTGGAGGAAGCACGTGTTAGCCTTCTACGAGAGACACCAGACCCAACAATACAGGTGAGCTGAAGGCCGCAATCAAAGCAACCTGGGCTTCCAAAACATCTCAACAGCGCCACAGGCTGATCGCCTCTATGCCACGCCGCATTGATGCAGTAATCCATGCAAAAGGTTTAAAGCCCCGACCAAGTATTAAGTACATAAATAAATATACTTTTCAGAAGGTCGACATTTCTGTGTTATAAATTCTTTATGCTAATCTTTTGAGATACTGGATTTTTTATTTCAGTGAGCTGAAAAAGGCTTGAAATATTTCACTTTATGTGTAATGAATCTAGAATACATGAAAGTCCCACTTTTTGAATTAAATTATGGTTAAAAAAAAAAAGAAGAATTCCCAGGATATTCAAATTTTTTGAGATGCACCTGTATAACAGGGAAGCATATTTGACAATAGCTAACTTTGATGAATAAGTGCCATTATGTATTGCAGTAAAGAAAATCAAGGTTCAAGATCAAGAAAAAAGAAAGAAGGTTACAGATCTGGAACTTTACCGAGGTCAATAGGTCCTTCACGAAGTCCATCTAATTCATAGAGTCTACCATTCACAGGCACATAGCTCACAAAATGAAAAGCATCTTCATCTTTTGCTGATGATTTCGCATCAAACTCAAACATCTGCTGCCTGATAAGAAATTGAGAAAGCTGATACATGTGCAAAATTCCACACTGATCAATATTTGACAAATAACTAATTACACACAAAAAATGTTTGTTTTGTCAAAAAACTATTGATTGAAATTACCCAGAGTGTAGCTGATCATCCAATACATGTTTGGTGTCGAGTTTTAGAGCTTTAATCCTACATTTGAGCTACAACACTAATCAGTTTTATTATAGTACAAACTGCATGCCTAAATCAGGGTGTTGAATTGATGTTAAACCTTAATACAACAAGCTGTTATAAGCTTTTGAATACTTTAGGCAGCATTAACACAAAGGAGTTCTTAATATAATGCACAACTCATGTACAAGTGTTTTTTAGCCTTCTTTTCAGGGTCACAGGGTTTTTTAGCGTTTGATCATATACAAATAGTGTCCAATATCTCCATTTTATTTATTTACTACCAGAAACAAGACACCCCAGCCCACCTTCCCTCTGATTTATAATGGCACACACTTCCTAGGTACGCAAACTTCCCTGGGGAAAACGTCTATATCAGCCAGCAGCCAAACTCGAACTTTTGTATCCGTCAGTTGACATGTTGGTACCATTGTGTCCGTCAGTGACCAAGTTGGAAGTTTTACATCGGTCAGGAAGCAAGTTGGAATCTTGTATTACATGGGTAGAGGTTTGTGGATCTCAGCTTGCATCATGGAGTGGAGAATAACAGGATTGACACCTGTGAAGATGTTTTGAACTCTCCAATAACTGACACACAATCATTCCAGATTCATCAGTTGGAGTTAAAATGCAGAGTTCCTATGGGAAATGTGTAAACGTTGGCAGCTCTGGGTCACTCATTAAGGCGTGTCGCTTGTTACCAGTTTTGGTATTTTTATTGATTACTTAGTTTGAGTTATGAGGGCGATCAGGAGTGAAAGGATTTATTTGGTGAATATGAAATAAATAACAAAAAGCATTATTACTCATATTGCACCAAAGGCCATAACATTAACAGCTAGTTAATTCAGTGTTAGATTTATATCTTTATTACCATAAGGTACCATTAAGGTTCATTGGAAAGAACTAAAACAGTGGTGGAGTGAAGCCTCTCTGTATTAAATTAAAAAAAAAAAAAAAAAAAAATTTAAAAAGTCATTTTAAAGTTAAGTAACGTTAACCGTTTTTATTCAGAGTGGTTTACAAACAAAAAAACACGATGTATTTGTTTTGGCACGTCCTGTACAAAGCATCTACATTTATATTTTGTGCAATAAATTATCTGCACAATAAAACTAATGCGTCAACCTTGACTTTCTGCTTTCTTCAGCATAGTTTTTAGGTTGTTTTTTTTTTCTTTTAAAGTGTAAAAAAATTACCCTTGATTAAGCTTGACAAGTTATAACTGAAAAGTAGCTCCACAGCTACTTATACAAGGACTTACATGGCAGACGCTCCACATAATTGAAGCCTAATAATAAATTGTTTTATTTAACCCAGATAAAACATAATTGCTGTGGTTAGGTTTTTTTTTTGTTAGGAGAAATTTATGCATCATTTATAGAAGGAGTGTCGGTGCTTTGTAAAGTCTTAAGGATAGGAGCAGTTCGCTTTCTGGTTTCTCTGTGAAACTGCATTTTGTGTCTTACTAACATAAAGAGAAAAAAAGCAGATGGTGTTGAGGGAATGAGTTGATAGCTAAACACTTCTTACACACACACCAATGGTGCCGGGATAAGCATGTCTCATCAGTCTGCTTTTTGTCTGAAGCATTTTATTTATATAATGTTATTACCGGTATATGTTTCTCTGTTCTCTGAGGTAAGTGTGTGATGACTCACCCATGCAGTTTCCATGTTGATAAAATGACCAAAGAGGAATCTACAAACATGCTATTATAATGGACAGCTACATTTGGGTTAAGGTGTTAGTTTAAGTGGGTTGAGATGTTTTACCTGGCAAAGCTGTTGTGAACTTGTCGAATTACTTCAGAGTTACTGAGAGCAAGACCTTTCATCTTGTAAAGGAAATGACAAAAAACAGAGAAGAAATGTATTCAGACAAAAACTTAAATAAACAGAAATACATTTCAAAAACTGGAAAAAGAAAATGCACCTTTTCTTCTTTATTTCAGTCTTTTCACATAAACTGACCCCCCCAGGAATTAGCCAGGAAGTTATGTCCAAAGCAGCAGACAGAGATTGAGATCGAGAGAGAGAATGCGTGTCTTTTTGTATGTTATGTCGACACAGATACAAGTATTAGCTGCAACTAGTAAGCTAGCTAAGCCCTTAACCCTCAACTGCTCAGCTGTATAAGCCCTGGATTACAATGAGGTAAATGTAACTGTATAAAACAAGGCCACATCTTTCCCCACCCATCCACCTTCTATACCCCATATCCTTTAAAAATTATGTGAGACTGGGGGGGGAAGGGTTCAGGGTTTCCAAGTAGTGTCATTTAATAACGGAGATCTAATTCACATGTCCACTTATTGTGGAGACAAAAAAAAAAAAAAAAGCTCTTTTGATGTACATTTGAGGGATAGGTTCAACGCTAAAATACACAAAAATGTGTAAAAGCTGACGGGTCTGAATTTGTTTATTTTTTTAAAATTCTTTTTTATTATTACTCAATAAGGCTACTTGTTTTATTTTGATAAAGGTAATACATACTGAAACCCTAAATATAAATGAATAGCTAAGAAGATCAGAAAGGTCTGGATACAGGAAGGATATAAGGTCATGTCACAGCTATCAGCAGACTTTGTTAGTTATTATTTCAAATGAATTGGAACTTTAAAAAAACGAAACTTACTGCAGCATCAAAACTTTGCGAGAACTCTCGGAACTCAGTCAGTGTTTCACCAAGGTGCATGTCAGGATGAAAGCAGTTCAATAGCACGCTGACTATTGCTTGGGTCGCACAGGCATTGTTGATGACCTAAAACCTCAAGAATATGAAGATGGATCATTTCCCTGGCATAAGCAAAAACCACACCCACCATACATAAACTGTACCATAGGTGTAAGAAATAAAATGAAAAGGCATGCAATTATACAAAAAATAATAAACAACAGTCCGATGAGGTGCAGCCCAAAAACACAAGGACAGGTTTTCAAATAATGGCATAAAACTATAGGGAAAAGAAAATATCCAATGGCGCACATTAATATAAACCTGAGATTTAAATTGCAGCTACTACTACTGCCAGAACCATGCTGTTATAGAAAATCAATCAGAACTGAACAGCATGGTGATGCAACTGCATTCATAATATACCTGCTTAGCAAAAAAAATCTGGTCGAGTCTAGAGTCCTGAACAATGGAGCCAGCTGGCTCCTCACCAGGTTGCCATTTGAAGAGAAATATTAAGCCATGAACTGGTCTGGAATACAAAAAACACAAAATAACGAGATAATATTTTGTTAAATGAAATCATACGGTGTTAATAAATGAAATCATACGGTGTAAAATACAGGGACAACCCTGAAGATGAACAACGTCCTGGGAGACAAATCGCTTATCGATCTATCTATCTATCTATCTATCTATCTCACACACACACACACACACGAGGTTATACAGTAACTCAGTGGGTTTGACCATGCTCTTCAAACGTGGCTGTGCTGACCGACAGAGGACAGATAGCAGAGTTTTTAATTATAATTACCATTAAAATTATGTGGGGTTGGCGTTTAAGGGGTTAGTTAAGTGTTCACGGAAGAGGTGGGACTTTAGCTGTTTTTTGAAAATAGTGACAGATTCTGCGGTCAGATTGCGGTTGGAAGTTCGTTCCACTACAGAGGGACAGTAGTGTGAAGGTTCTGGCAAGGGACCTTGTGCCACGTTGAGTAGGCACTACTAAACTTAAATGAACTACTTAAATGATCGCAGATTGCGTGATGGAACATAAACCTCAAGGAGAGGACTTGAATGTGAGCATCAAGGCCTTGAATTTGATGTGAGCAGCTACAGGAAGCCAGCAGAAGGAGATGAAGAGGGGTGTGACATGGGTTCTCTTGGGCTGGTTGAAGACGAGGCATGCTGCTGGATTCTGAATCATCTGAAGGGGTTTGATGGAGCTGGCTGAGAGGCCTGAGAGTACTGTGTTGCAGTAGTCCACTTTTGAGATAACAAGAGCCTGGACTAGTAGCTGCATTTAATGTTTTAATGTTAAAGGTGCAAACATTCAGCGATGCTCAAAAAGGCAACACACTACATTCAGAGACTGGAGCGTGTAAACTTGATTGGCTTAAACTGTTATTATTTCTTAAAATACCCCCCCCCCCATTTAGTACTGCCCTTCAAAAGCTTTATAAGATATTTACATGTTTCCCCAAAGACAAAATAATTTATACTGATTATCCTGTTCAAAAGTCGGTAAAAGTACATGTATCGTGTTGCCTTCAAGTTGTTATCAGTGTGAAAAGATGAACCTAAAAATCATTGTTGGAAAGGAGTCAAGTTGCAAGGGGTATGTAAATTTATGAGCACAACTACACATATCAGAGCCCCAACATTTATAATACAATATAATGCGCGCGCGCGCGCACACACACACACTGTCAGGTTCATAAGTGTGACAGTTTTCATAATTGTTCCTCTACACATCACCACAATAAATTTGAAATGAAGCAATCAAGAATTGATTGAAGTGTAAACTTTCAGCTTAAATTCAAACAAAATGCTGCTGTTTAGGAATTAATTTTGTATTGTTGATGCAGTTCTTATGCAAGATTATCTTGTATCAGAATTATGGGAAGAGTATGGAGAACGAAAGGAAAGGCTCATGATCCAAAGCACACCACATCATCTGTCAAACCTGTGGTGTGCTTGTGCATGTACGGCTGCTATTGCAACTGGGTCACTGGTGTTTACTGAGGATGTGAATGCTGATAGATGTAAGCAGGATGAATTCTGAAGTGTATAGAGCTATACCTTCTGCTCAGATTCAGTCAAATGCTGCATAACTGATAGGATGCTGCTTCATAGTACTGAGAGATAATAACTCAAACATTACTGTGAAAGTAACGCAAGATTGTCTTAAGGCAAATAAATTAAATGTTCTTAAGTGTCAAATGACCTCAGTCCAACTGAGCATGCTTTTCACTTACTGAAGACAAAACTGAAGGCAGAAAGACCCACAAACAAGCAGTATCTGAAGGTGGCTGCAGTAAAGGCCTGCAAAACATGTCAAGGGAGGAAACTCAGCATTTGGTGATGTCCATGGGTTCCAGACTTCAGGCAGTCATCGACTGCAAACGATTTGCTTCCAAGTATTACAAATAACCCTAATATTTATGATTATGCAAGTTTGTCCAATTACTTATGAGCCAGGGGAAACGAAAGGACTCCATAAAAAATGGCTGTAATGCCTAAACGGTTAATGCAATATTTCTGTTAAACCCCTTGAATGAAAGCTTACAGTCTACACTCCAATCACATCTTGAGTGCTTCATTTCAAATCCATTGTACTCCTTCACAATATCATACATACTAAATACTCACTACAATTTTTTTAAAGGTTCTTATATGATGGTAGAGCTGCAACAACTAATCGATAAAATCGATAATTATCGATTATGAAAATCGTTGTTAACGAATCTCATTATTGATTATTTGGTCTGCACGTGGCACGGGGTGCTCCACTGTGTGTAAGGGGCAGAGAACACTGGTGCGAGTTGCTTAAAAAGGTTTAGTTTAATTCAAGTTTATTGTCATGATATGCTTTATTTGCGCGCTTGCAGTGTAAATTCTGTCGTTTATTATAACGGAAGTTATGTGTTAGTAACGAGGCCGCGTTGCTGATCACGCACTGTGTAGACGCGCTAATACAGAGTGGGAGCGCGAGTAAGATCCATAATAACTAAAACATTATGATCAAAAGTAAACAAGTAAAACAATATTCCTAAAGGCAGTGAGCAACAGAAACCACAAGGTGCGGTGAAAGTGAATTCATTATTAATGTAGAATTCGTTATTAATGTTCATTATTAATATTAGTGTGCTTTTTGAGCAGCCATAAAAATAATATATTATTTTTATATAATATATATATATATATATATATATATATATATATATATATATATATATATATATATATATATATATATATATAAATAAATAATAATATATTATTTTTATATATATTATATATATATATGAATGCACAAAAAGCAAACAATTAAACTACAGTCCTACATTAATAATATATATTCTGGTGTGTGTATTGGGTTCTTTTCTGTTTTGGACAAACAGTTGTGTAAAGTTTTAGTCTGAAGTTTATATTTGTAACACTCAGTTTGTGGATTTTATTTTAAAGAAACAAACAAACAAAAATGTACTGAAAGCTTGCCCAGCCCCATCCGATTAAGCGAAGAAAAAAAAAAAATAATAATCGGCCAACTACTTGATTGTGATCATTAAAATAATCATTAGTTGCAGCCCTATGATGGGTATAAGCCAACATGCTGTTGATATGCTCGGCTTTCTACACGTTGTGGGACAGCAAGCTCAAGTCCTCATTTAAGCCTTCATAGTTATTCTAGCACCTAGTTGAGAAAATGGGAACTGCAACAAGTGCTGATGGAGACTCATTGGGGAACAAACCCCCATCCCCCATGCACACATTTCAGCAGTGGAGGAGGAGCAGACATGGTCTAATCATGGTTAAATATAATAAGCTTCAGCACAAAAAATCAAACTAAGAGCAGCCAGTGTGTCCATGATGTACAGATCCATTTCTATTGCAAGATATACTGCAAAACAGAAATGTGTGTGAAATACTTGTTTCCCCACACAAAGGCAGACTAAAAGAAGAAAAAGTTTCCCCATTTCCAATGTTTTTGGGCTAGTTTCTGGTCTTGTGTGTGTTTCTGGGATGTATCTGGGCCAAAACCAGGTCACTCTGGTTAATGATATTACTTTGAACACAGTTATGGTACGTCTAAACGAGGACAGGGCTGCCTGAATGTCAGTTAAGGTGAGACTTTGAAAGGCCGAAACTGTCGAGCAGGCCAGATGTACATGTTGGTTGGCTCATCTGCCATTTTTATTGCAGAAAAAAAAGAAGACTGCCCGTTTAGTGTATTTTTGAATGATAACTTGCAGCAGCGATGTTAACAGCAGAGTTCCTAGTTGGCATGTCTGCTGTTTACACTCTTATTTATTATAGAATACTCCTTACTTGAGATTTTGAAAGTTCTCTGGCTCCATGCTCCATATCTCTTCAACTTGTGCTCCTTTGCATCCTGGCATTACGGAAAAACAAACAAACAAACAAGGCTTTAAACATTTATGCTTTACCTAGAATGGTCAACATTTAGACTGCAGAATGCACTTTCCTCATTGTACCTTTTTAGTCTGGGGTTTTAATTTAGACATTGTAACAAATTCATTTAATATGTTTCTAAATTGACATAACCGGGTAAAACGGAATAAAACACTATTATTTCATGACATAAAACACAATATACTTTGACACATGCAGTATATGATAATTAAATGCATTCTAATAGGAAGCCTTTTTGTAGTAGAACTAAATTGTCCTTAAATTCCTTCCCCCCTCTTTTTACAACCACATACTGTACAGTAGCTTCTGCTTGGAGCTTCCTTCAGCTGAAAATCTCACAAGCCTCGTGTGGATATTACGACACAGACAACCCTAAACATGGCTGTAGATGTTTTTACTTAGAGAGCCTAAACACTGCAACTGCTAAGAAGAGTTTACATAGTCTTAATCACTGAACAGTTGATCACCTCACTTTAATATAACGGACAAAGTTAAAATCAAAAATGTATCCGATGCTCATACACACGTAGCACTATGTGACTCTACAGTATACAGTTATAGAGGAGAAATATTTTATAATCACTCTATGTTGTGTCACCCAGGTGAGGGTTGGTTGCCTTTTGAGTCCGACTCCTCTCAAGGTTTCTTAAAATCTATTTTTCCTAAAAATCTAAAACTGCGTTAGGTTCGACTTTATTAAAAGTTTCTTCCAAAGTGTTGACTGAATAATAAAAAAAAAGGTTTCTCACAGGGTTAAGACCTGTACAGTCGAACATAACATGTTTCAAGGATAATGGATTTTGGCCGAAGGTACATGTTGGGGAGTCTTCTACTAATATTAAAAACTTGTCTCATCTTTTTTGTGAGTCATCTTTTCCATATAGCACGACATATAATTAACTGCACTTGAAGCTTTCATAAAATTAAACACCCAGAACTGTATATGGTCCCATAAGGAAGACGAACAAACTGTATGTTGATATGTGAAATTCTGGAGGGAAAGTCGGACGGCGTGGTGTGGGGACGTATTGACGTGTGATGTTAATCGATCTATGTTCTATAACATGTAAAACGGGAACATGAAAAGAATATTCTAAATGCGACTCATGTAAACACCTTAATCAGAATAAGGTAAATAATGAGATTATTGCTGTCCATGTAAACGTAGTGTGCTGCAACATCCCCATAGGTTCTGTACAGGAAACAGAAATGATTAGTTCATCTCTCGAGTCTTCGGGTTCGAGTCGTTCGTTCTTCCGGTGACTGTCGCGATGACAATGCACCATGCAATACCAGAAACGGTATGAACGAATGACTCGAACCCGCAGACTCAAGAGATGAACTAATCGTTTCTGTTTCTGGAGAACAGGTATGACAAAAGAAAGAACGACTCAGTTCGGGAGGTGAACAGTCTGCAAAGCCCGAAGACCCAGCTAAGCTATTAATTAATCATTTCGGTTTCTCACAATTCAGCCTTAATTGCCTACAGATTATGAAGTACTAGATGTGTTGGGGGATTTAACATGTAACATTTTAATTATATTCTGCTGAAATGAAAGAAATGACTCGAACAAGATTAGTTCATTTTGCAAAGATCCGAGTCAGTAAAATGATCCGCACTTCCCATCACTAGAAAACCTAACCCAAAAGAAACTGGCTCTTGCTGCGGAAATGTAAAAAAAAGTACATTACTTTTGATAGGAACAGCGTCACTAGCTTAAATTAGCACGTTTAAATGTGCTTCTGATTATCATTTACATGTGTGCATTACAACTGGTCAAGGTGTGATAAACAGCAGAACGCGCATTGCTGCCATCTGCTGTTCGGTCTGAGTTTTTCGGTCCCGCGTCTTCTACTCTGACTAAAAGAGTGCGCCCCTAGCGGATAATTTAGGAATAGCATTTTTATTAAAAAATTTGTTTAATTTAGTTCAGGGGCTACATACAACCTAATTAGATGTCAAGTGGGCCGGGCCAGTAAAATCATAGAGTAATTACCTATAAATAACAAAGTCCATGTTTTCCCCTTTGTTTTCATGAAAAGAAGTACAAGTAAATTAGCAAAATCTTCATATTTAATTAAATATCCTTTTACAAAACATATCATGGACAACCTCAGATTTCTTAAGACAAACGTGCAATTTCCTTCTGATTAGCATTTACATGTGTGCATTACAACTGGTCACAGTGTAATAAACAGCGGAAGACGCACTGCTGCCATCTGCTGTTCGGTCTGAGTTTATCGGTCCAGCGTCTTCTACTCTGACTAAAACAGTGCGCCCCTAGCGGATAATTTAGGAATAGAATTTTATTAAAAATTTCAAGTACGTGTCTTCATGCATTTTTTTTCCCTTTCAAAATTCATCCTAGGGGCCGGATTGAACCCCATAGCGGACCGTACGTCTGACACCCCTGGGTTAGATCATAAAGATCAGCAGAATCACTCCAGTTGCAGGGTCACTCGCTATACGCTGCTTTCCCTATGTATCATAGTACAGTGCTAGCTACAGTAGCTCTTTCCAAATCCGTGTATAATACTGTAATAAACAGCATATTAGCAAGATTTCCCGCCAGGGGTGGATTCTTTCTATTTTAAACCAGTATGCGATCCTCGTTTTCTCCCTTAGCGTGCTAAAGGAAACACGCAGTACTTACCAAAGCCTTTGATCAGCTCTGTGAAAACTCCAGGGTCACTCTCCATGAGACACCACTCTCCAGCACTTCCTGACATTTTTTATTTATTTATATTTCACTTATGTAAAAGATAATAATTATTATACCATGCAATAAAGTACTAGCCGTTAGGATTAATCAAATATTCAAACACTGCCAAGCATTCATTCACGAACGCACCAGGGCCGTCTTCTTCTTGTTATTTGACGTTTTTGTAGATGGCACACCGATGTCGGTGCAGCACTGCCACCTGCTGAACTGGAGGGTGAAGTGAGACTTCAAACTCACACACTCCGTTTGCAGCACGCACCCTTGCGTTTGAGTACAGAGTACACTTCACGACAGTACGCGTGACGCAAATTTCGTCATCAGCGGAGTACGCGCTCCGCCCGATTTCTCTAACCGCGCGTACGTTGTGCGCGCAGGTCGCGCATGCGCATTAAATTCTTTAGTAGTAGGTTCTTGTTCTTCCACAAGGTGGCAACAGTGACCCAGGGCCGTTGATTCTCAGGGTAGTTGAATAATAAACGGAAGAGACGGAAACGAGTGCAGGTTAGAAAGTACCCACATTTGTATAATTCTAGCCTTAAATAGTATTAGTATATGGGTGCTAATCGTGACGAGAGATTGCCCAAGCATTGCTCTTTGTATTGCTTTGATTCTTCTTCGTTGTCGTCCTTCACACCAAAGGACCCACTTTACTGCTCTGTACTGACTCTTGCAGGCCATGAGAGGTAGGGCAAGTAATGCGCATGCGTCGAACCCCTGTGTACGCGTACATGTCAAATGGAGTATACTTTGGAAAGGCTTTACGTTTATAACACAAAGCTCCTTTTTAAATAACATCTTGTTCAGTAAATCCAAACACATAGTCCTAAAGTACTGATGTCAAAGGTCATGGTTTGAACCAGTTTTGCTAATCATCATCCTGGTCATTCTTTTGCTCACCTGTAATGGACAAATGATGATTTTATGAATATTCATAATGTTGTTAAAGGCTGTACCAATCCTTTAATGATGAATAATATGGTAATGTATCTTAGCCAATGATTTTGCTCTGTTTGGTCGTATTATAATAACACGTAATCACACTACTGCTCTGCTCTCTTCTCTTTTTTATCTTTTCTCTGTTATTACTTTTCTAGAACCACTTTTCAGAATAAATTCTCTGTTGCTGCAAGATTTTCTTCTGTCTTGGAATAAACTTTGGCTCATGTTTTTTATTTGAATACTCTGCATGCCTACACTTTGATAATTGCACCAGATTTACCATTTAGGACACCTGTAACTTTTGAGCATTTTATGATGTCAGTAACACACTATATGGCCAAAAGTTTGTGCACACCTGACCATCACCCAAACTTGCCACAAAGTTGGAAACACACACTCTCATAGAATGTCTTAGCATGTTGTACCATTAAAATGAATAGTTATGTGTAGTTAAATGGGATAGATTCTGGTTCATTCCACGTCACTGAGTTCAGAGGGACGTGTGTTTAGTTTATCAGGAATCAGTTGTTATAACTAGGATTACAGAACCTAATGAAGAAATGAATGAAGGATTATAAAAAAGCTTAGTACATAAGCCAGCGTACATTATGAATAATGTACTAATTATTTCATTATGCTGTATCAACAAACATGCACGTTAACCTTGTGCCACACTGTATGAGGTACAGCAGAATGTTGCCACACTTGCCTTCCTAACTGATTACCTTGCCATTGCAACATCTTTTTTTTTTTTTTTGGACAACAAAAATCCCACGGCAATTGAGCATCTTGACATCATGTTAATAAAATTTGTTTAAGCCACACCCACTAAACATCCATAACAGTGGATGAAGTGTACGCAATTAAACCAGAACCCATACAATAGACATAAAAATGATCTGTAACTATTGAGTGTTTGTATGCAGCAATATTTGATCATCTTCAGAGAGTTCATACAGTATATTTCCACGTCTGTCAAAAAGAAAATTCATATTTTATTGCACTATTTTTTTTTACAACTATACATGAATGAATAGTACTGAGGTAGGAACATTTTTTTTACCACCAACAACAACAACGGAAAAAAAACAAAAAACAAAATACACCACTTGCCGGATACCAGTCATTAGTTCTTTATCTCAGTATTCGCTGATTTAATTCATCTGGACTGCAGGAGGATGGTAATAGTGCGTAAACTAATCAACAGTCATGAAGCATGTTGTCCACTCCCTGATCCTTCTGCAGCATTATTCAGGCAGCATGGGTTACACTTCTCAATGAGTGGCAACAGTTTGCCCTGTTCATGGAGCTGTCGCGTATCAGAGCCTCCTCCAATGCACTGTCCATTGACAAAGACTCTTGGGACCTGAAAAAAACCCGACCATTTAAAAGCCATTTAAACCATTTCAAAGCCAACTTAGCTACATTTATTTGATTTTTGTATCGTTGTTACATTATAGACCCTTAAGTGAGCCATGTAATTTATACAGTCACAATGCACATAAATGAACACGAACGCCTTACCGTTCTGGCACCGGACATTTGTGCTAAAGCCTCTTGAAGCTGTTGGCCGTTATGATGTTCATCCAGTTCGATCACCTTATAGGTAGCTCCTATTTGATTAAAGACATTCTTGGCCATCTTGCAATAAGGACACGTTGTCTTGGAGAAGATAACGACGCAGTTATGAGACACCAAATCCTAAATGTGGAGGGAAAAAAACACACATGTAAGGAATTAAACATGACAGGGTGTTATAGGGAAAAGATTTGTGTCAGGGTAGTGTGACCCCACCCTAGACATGAGACAGTGAATTACTCTTCCCATAACAGCACGTCCTCAAGTGTTTTTTTCCCCTCTTATACCACAGTGACTACATTTTCTAATCATTTATTAGTGAATGACATGTCAGGGTTTTTAACCCTCTTTACATTTAAATTTAGTGTTACGTGACATCCATGAGACCAGTTAGCTCCGGTTATCCCTTATAACAGCACTAACATTGAAAACTCCTCAGGTAAATGTGAAACAGATATCTCCTAACAACCAAAAAAAAAACGTCATCATATCGATATGCTTTTCTTTGTTAACGCCTTTAGATCAGGGGTTCTCAAAGATTTTGTAACCAGGGAGTCGTTTAAGTGTAAAATAAATTCCAGGGTACAGTACAGATTTATTCAATTAACATTATTTAAATGCGTACAATAATATTATGCCAATTCGTTAGACCTATAGAGGTTTCCGTTCCGAAACTTTCCATATTTAAATCATTTACCGGTGACTTTTTGGTTTTGAGTCAGTGGGGTTTGGATTAAACCCATTCAATTCAACTGACCACCATATAAGAGCTCGGACCTATCCATCCATCCATCTTCTACCGCTTTCTCCTTTTCAGGGTCACGGGGAACCTGGAGCCTATCACAGGGAGCATCGGGCACAAGGTGGGGTTACACCCTGGACCTAAATACTCATTAATAAATAAATAAACTCTTGTACCCGTTGTTACTAAGAAAAAATGATTTAAAAGAAGTCAGACACCAGAGCCCACTTTGAGAACCACTGATGTACCCAGTC
This sequence comes from Ameiurus melas, assembly GCA_012411365.1. Taxonomy (NCBI): domain Eukaryota; kingdom Metazoa; phylum Chordata; class Actinopteri; order Siluriformes; family Ictaluridae; genus Ameiurus; species Ameiurus melas. The sequence goes on along the minus strand of CM022762.1, from coordinate 28,017,447 downwards.
GCCCTACAAGTCCATGTCCATGAGCGCATTAAAACAAGCTTTTGTAGAAAATGCTGACATGAGTGAAGACTTTAATGCTTACCTGTATAAACTGTACATATGTCTGGTTTGAAAACCTTCCAGCGCCGGTGGACATGAAGTTTCCCATCCTAGACATATAACACAGCCATGTTGAAGATTAGTTCAGAGTGACACAAAGCAGAACACAAGCTCTATGAACACACATTGTGGAGTCTGAACCTTGCTGGACGGTAGGAGACGCATGCCGCTGGCGCAGAGGATAAGAACAGCATTAAAATAACGAGTTTTACTGGAACCATCTTCCTCTGCTGTAGCGGAGTAAGATGCAGCAGTGTGAGAAGGGCTTTCTAATTCCAGCTCATGTGATTACGGGGAGAGATTACTGTGGAAGGCTCCTCAGACACTGATACTGACCTGTCCATGAGCCGCACTGCTTTAGTCCTGTTGTGTGAGAGGCAGAAAGTGTGACAGTCTATCGGACATGTGAGAGGGGTTTAACTGCAGTCTATCGGACATGTGAGAGGGGTTTAACTGCAGTCTATCGGACATGTGAGAAGGGTTTAACTGCAGTCTATCGGACAGTCTATCGGACATGTGAGGGGGGGTTAACTGCAGTCTATCGGACATGTGAGAGGGGTTTAACTGCAGTCTATCGGACATGTGAGAAGGGTTTAACTGCAGTCTATCGGACAGTCTATCGGACATGTGAGGGGGGGTTAACTGCAGTCTATCGGACATGTGAGAGGGGTTTAACTGCAGTCTATCGGACATGTGAGGGCTTACTGAGAGCGAGAACACAGAGGTCATACACTATTAAAAAGGACACCATGATAAAAGACCTTTGAGTTGGGCTGTAAAGCTTTCCCGACTCGTACAGACAATAATTTATTTATTTATTTTTAAATATCCGATTTTGACAGCTTACATAAAACAGTGAATATTTTACCTTTTTTCTTTCCTTCTCGTACATGCGCTTATGGCATTTATTTTACGTCCGGGTCAAATTTTGCAGGATTTGTTTTCAAAATAAAAGTCTCGTTTTTTCTTTCTTTCTTAAACAAATAAATAAATATGCATATATATTTTTTAGAATGCCCCCAACCCCACCAACAGAATGTTCAGGATATGTTCACGATCGCCATTTCCTCCGTACAAAATTATATTACACTCAATTAACGTTGTGGATTTTTTGTTTGTACTTTTTTTTTTGTCTTTAGGAGTTTAATGATATCAAAATAAAACATGCTCTCTCTCTCTCTCTCTCTCTGTATATATACATAAACATGGTATATATATTTACTAGTATATAAAGTAAAAGCTCAAACAGGGTTTGCGTTCTCCTAAAATATAATAATAAAAACAGCAGCTACACCGCTTCATCAACTAAAGATGACATAAATAAATAATGTTTATTATTCATTTATTAATAAGATTTATAAATGATAACAGCAGCAACAACAACAACAACAACAACAACAATAATAATAATAATAATAGAAGTAGGACAGTAAGCCATCCAGCTTGCAGTTGATCATGCAACCACCAACCAGCCCAAACCCAAACCCAGTGAGAGCAGTAGTCCGAAACCTCCATCTTTGCCCCTAGCATATGTACCATCTCGAATCTGAGTGGCTGAAGTGCCAGATACCAATGAGGGATCCGCTTTCTTTTCAATTTGGGGATGCACCTGCCCATGGCCCAAGTGGGAACCCAGACGCTGTACATTCACCCATCCAATTACACACTTCTCTGGATTTGCTGTGAGTCCCACCCATCTTAAGGATCTCACAACAGCTCTCAGATGTTGTCTCTGTCAGTCATTACTGTAAACGATAAGGATATCTAAATAATCAGTGGCATATGCTTGGTGTAAGAGGAGTGTTCTGTCCACTAATATATTGCTGAGATTCCAAATAGACCGAACACCCTGGACAAGGTACACTCACTTATGCCAATCCACCTACCATGCATGTCTTTGGACTGAGGGAGGAAACACCCACAGCACAGAGAGAACTTGCAAACTCCACACACACAGTGGGAATTGAACCCCTGACCCTGAAGGTTTGATGCAAACATGCTAACCACTAAGCCACCGTGCGCCCCAACTGAGTACACACTGGGGTGAATTGGGCTGCAATTTATTGTGATTTACTGTTACTCCTTCCTCTTGGTTTCACTGTCATTTAAGCCACAGGAAGATTGAGGTTGTATATTTGATCTGCCTTGCTCTATTTGTTCACCTGACCACATAGTCGACTTCACTAACTCAGCGTGTAACCTCAAGGGTCCTTGGCACTTTGTGAGTAATTTAGAACTTGATGTGGGTAATAAAACAAGTACCTTATCTTCTCATGCCAATTCCTGTACTGCACCCGAGTACCAATGTCGGGTTTGGAGTTATGCTCTCAGGTCCAGAACATACTGAATTTAATTTTTGCTGTTAGAAGTTCCCTCCTCCCAATTTTCCCTAATGCCATCGAAGATGTCCTGATGCTTATGCGTATATAATAATTTGAACAGGGAGAACCCCGTGGAGGCTTGTGGGATCTCTTACTGCAAACAACAGGGAGTTCGAGCCACGCATCCCACTTCCGAGCCTCATCATGAATGTACTCACGAATCGTGTTTATAAGGGTCTGATTAAACCGTTCACCAGCCCATCCGTTTGCTGCTGGTAAACACTTGTGTGATTCGATTTAATCTCTAGTAATTCATACAGTTTTCTAAGGGTGTGTGACATAAATGTAGTGCCCTGGTTAGTCCTATTTCAGGATTCCAACTCAGAGCTATGGTATCGCGTTACGTAGTCCGCTGAAACTAACTCAAATCAATGCCCTTGTGCAATCCGTTCCAAGGCCCATGACAATTCTTTTGAAGGGAACCTTGATTAAAGGAAAAGGGCACAATGGTGCTTTTGGGTGGCTGGCAATTTCAGCAGCTGACGATTGCTATGTGCCGCACACGACCTGCGATCATCGCCGCAAATGCCCGGCCATGGGATTATGATGAGCTGTATGGAACTGGAGTTTCTCCCCCAACTGTTAAGGTTGTATGGTGTTGAAACAGAAGAATATAATCTTCACAATGCTGCTGTGTTCAGGTAGGAGTTTGTCCTGTTCAGTAGATAGATAAACACATCATCCACACCAATGCCAAACTGTAGTCAGCAGCTTTCACCAGTGGTTGATCAGACTTTTGGGGTCTTCATTAGGTGTGATGTTAAGGTCACCATTTGAAAGTCACCATGGTCGCATCCGGCTTTCTCATTAGCTATCTTTATAAATCTGGATTTCTGTAAAGTTAGTTTGTGACAATGTCTATTGTTAAAATGCTATAATAATTAAATTTAATTTAACTGAAATTTGAATTGATTTAAAGGATCAGATGGCAAACTGTGCAAAAGCAGTAAATGGGCTTTACCAGTAAACGTATATTTCTTCAGTGACTTATGTGGACCCGATAAAATGGTCAGAGTGCATATACAAGGCAGGTGTTCCTAATAAAAGGGCAACTGAGTCTATATGTCAAGAGCATATGTATGGTTTTCCTAATTAACCTCTGTTATGTAATCCACCCAGTTTGCTTTCACCTGCATGCAAGAAGTGCAGAAACCTCATATTTAATTCATTGTGAATAAGCCATGAAATGAGCCATGAAATTTAAAAACAACACCTGAATGTCTCACAGCAAATGACTGAGGTCAGAAAGACCTTGGTCCTTGGTTTTTTTTTTTTTGCTTCTGTTTTTTTCTATCCTGTTGCTTCTTATTTTCCTCTTGCCATTTGCTACTCTTTTCTCCGTAACTACCCCCCAACACAACACACACACACACACACACACACACACACACACACACACACACACACACACACACACACACACACACACACACACACACACACACCACTTTTAACAAATTTTAAAGATGTACAGATCAATGGCCAGTTGCCATGGCAGTGGAACAACCCAGTCATCTGGATGCCTGGTGCTTCTCAATAAATGAAAGCTCCCTGCTTACCGAGGCTATCGGAAACTACATAAGAGCTGATCCAAAAGGATTTGATGATGAGGGTGTTCATAACCATGATGGACCTTTGGAGAGATTTTATTCAACTTTATTCAAAGAATACTATTAAAATAGGCTAATTATATTAAAACAAACACTGTCTTTTAAATGAGTCAATAATTAATATTTCTTACATTGGAAAATGAAAAGCACTATATGAAATGTTATTATATTGACCAAAATTTAGACATATGTTAGACAGGGTTCATTCATAATTGCACACCAAAATGTGGTCTTGGTCTGCACAAAATTTTTCCATGTGCTTCTCCTGTAATGTGTATTCTGATTTGCACGCATTACCTCTCTCTCTCTCTCTCTCTCTCTCTCTCTCTCTCTCTGTATGTATGTATGCCTATGCCTGCTTTCTTGAGACGGACAATGGATGGTTTGTGCAGCAGCACCCTTGAAAGAAAAAGTATATTTCTCACAATTATTTATATTATAGGGTTATTCCCCCAAAAAACACCCGAATAGTCTTTCTAACATTCCCTAATGGCAGATGATTGATGCACCGGACCGGGATGACGCTGAGGGCAACAGAAAATATAAGCTATGTCGTTATGTTGTTTTGGGGGCTTTTCGCATTTTGCAAAAAAAAAAATAGATAAAATCACTCACTCATTTGGGCGCCCTCTATGGATGGATGAAGGCCCTAGCATTTGTCTATTCACGGGATGGCCCTGGCCCTAATGAATGGTCGACCGGTAATGCACAACACAAGGAAATATAAAAAGCAAACATAAGTTAACAGCATGACGGAATAAAGCCACAACACAACAGAAATGCTCCTGACCACGAGGAGGAAGTGTCGGGATGGGGAAAAACAGTTATTTCTGGTGTTATTCACTGCTGGGGAAATGGTTATGAGTGAAATGTCCAGTATCAAGCAGAATTAACAGTAATAGCGGATGTCAGATAGAGTGTGTTTCCCATAGCTTTTGTTAAATTACTAGTGTTTATTTTGTTTTTTTCCTCGTTAGTTTGTAATACATGTTGTAGAATAACTGAGTGGATTGTGAAAATGTCACTGCACTGAGTTCTGAGATAACTCCTGCTGTTTGCAGCTGTGCTAACAATCAGGTTAAGGTAAATTAAAGGCTGAAACAGGAGTGTTATGAACATTTGCACATTTATAGCAGGAACATATCTGTCTGCAATGAATTCAGTCAAGTTTTCATCACCTACAAAAAGAGAACAAACATAGCGTCCGAAAACTGTGTATGTGTGATCATTTCACTTAGTTGCCATGGCGAGGCTACGAAATCACCAGCAAAGAGATTATGAGTCCTCTAGAGGGTTAAATGGATCTTTCTGGAGCTTTCAATGTAAAGAAAATGCCCGTATGTGCAGAATGAGTTCTTTTGTTTTAGGTATTAAAACACATAAACACATATTTAGTGTCCTTTGCTTAAGTGTATATTTGCAGTATGGGTAAAGCAGTATTTTTACATTCTACACGTATTTCCTCTTGTGATAAAATAAATGTACATACCAGCTGTGTGTGTGTGTGTGTGTGTGTGTGTGTGTGTGTACTACATACTGATAACATTTACTTTCATTTGAAATTTTGGAAGCAGCAGATTAAGTGAAGTAGCTAAACATGCTCAATGTTGCTAGGAGTGACCCTATGTATGGTGGGGATAGACAAGTCCTCATCGTAGTTAATTCTTTAAGAGTCATATTCCCATATAACTTTTAGAAAAGTGTCCTCTGCAAAGGAGAACGCAAACTTTTAATGAGGTTCAACCTGAGCCCCAAACTCCTCATGTGGGCGAGAACAACATCTCGATGTTGAAGATGGATCATGCTAAAATTCCCTGGATCATGCTAAAATTAACCAGATAAATTAACTATGATGAGGAAGTTTCTATCCCAACCACACATATGGTCACTCCTATCAAAGTTGAGCAAGATAAAGCTGGGTCTGGGCATCCCCTCCAGTCTCTCTGAGAGACTGTTGGGGTTTATGACTGCAGCAGCCAACATCATAACCTTGGGCCTATTGTGCATGAGACCATTTCATTGGTGGCTGATTAGTCAGGGGTTTCGTCTGAGGACAAAACCTCTGAGATTAATCAGTGTCATTCGGTGATGCCTACGTGTTCTCAGAATTTGGAGGTGTCGCCGGTTTCTAGCCACACACACTTTCTAGCATCTCCTTATCACAAGACGGTAATGACAGACGCCTCCCACACGGGTTGGGGCTTGGTCTTTGGAGCAGCAGTCATCTGGAGTGGCATATAAATTGTCTAGAGATGCAGGCCGTATATCGAGCACTGAAATTCTTTCTTCTGCAATTAAGCGGTCACCATGTGTTCAGGAAGGTGCAATTAATTCTTCTCTGGGCAGAGGGAAAGTTCTTGTCAGTGAATGCAATGTAAATTCTGGGCAAGCGAAATGTGGGTGCAGACATCCTGTTGAGGCAAGGGCTGAGACCCGGGGGTTGGAGGCTCCATCCTCAAGTGGTGGAGTCCATATGGCTAAGGTTTGGCTAAGCAGAAATGGATATCAGCTAGACCCATTGAACTGCACAATAGCTACTGGAGTTCTAACAAGGACATTTATCAGCAGGGTTGGCTACTTCTACAATCAAGAAAATGCAATATATATACAGTATCTCACAAAAGTGAGTACACCCCTCACATTTTTCGTAAATATTTGATTATATCTTTTCATGTGACAACACTAAAGAAATGACACTTTGCTACAATGTAAAGTAATGAGTGTACAGCTTGTGTAACAGTGTAAATTTGCTGTCCCCTCAAAATAACGCAACACACAGAGGGTCCCAGAGGGGTCTCATGTAGGATAAGCAGTACAGAAAATTGATGGATGAGGAGGACATGGTATTAATCATGGTATTAATCAGGTATTAATCAGGTATTAAGCTCTCCCTGTATTCCTGTTGGCAAATTTTGCAGCCTGAATTTGGACATTTAATTTTCCTGGGCTTTGAGAAAAACAATGCTAATGCGCATTTGTAGTTGAATTACTCTGGGCGTGGCCCATTAATGGAGACCTTCAGGTAGTCAGCTAGGTGCTTTGACCTGAAAATGAAGGTAACTACAGTTAGCCAGATGAATGAAAATAAAAGGTGCATTTGGAACACTCTTTGTACTTTTCTTTTAGTTAAGAAGAATATGCATTTTATCTTGAGCAGAAATATATTACTTGTAGCTTTATATCTTAGGCTAAATGCTACACCTGTTTAGCATATATAGCATATAGTCGTAATTGTGCATTTACTGGCGTCAGATTTCATCTGTACAAATGTTTCTATCTGTTACTTATGTACGGAGACAGAACACGGAGGTTTGTACAGGATATTCGACATTCGGAAAGTGGGAGTTATGAACACACAATATGATTGATGGATCAGTAACCAATCATCTGTCTGAGTCATCAATTCTGGTGTACAGAGGTTTAATGACACTTCATGCTCATCAGATCACATAATTTAGTTGGAAATGTACAGAAACGAAGATTCTCTCATCATGAAATGTGGGAATCAATCAATATTTCTCCAAATGTGCCCACTTTTAGACTAAAGGACCTAACTTTGTGTTCTGACCACAAATAAATGGAATCAGACACCATATATGTGTCTTGTTATTTCATTCAAAACTTCAATAACTACCAGTTTGATTTTGCATGTTTGCTGTGTACTCCTGACAGAAATTAAGAAATTACTGTTACTGTAACTGTTTTTATCATCAACAGTGGTCAAGTATTGACGCTAGAGTCTTAAATCCTTCTAATGATTTACACTTTGTCAAGATTAAATAATGGTGTTATGGTAATAGCATGCAGTGAATGTAAACAGGAACAATCAACAACAGTTAAGAGGTTAAGATTACTTACCTCGAATGATGTCATGTCCTCAAAATGGATTGGTGTCTTGGATGCAGCCAGGTGGTTCCAGTGTGTGTGTGAGCATAGGTGTATAAACCAGGGGTTTATAATTACTGAGTGGTCTGACTGACTTGGAGTGGGAGATGCATTGCCGAAGCAATGGCTTATTTTATGTTATTATGAAAAGTGTAAAAAATATTTTCGATTCTTTAATGAAATACCACAACACACCTTCAGAGGTCTTGAGGGGTCCATGCCTTGGTGGGTCAGAGCTGGACAAGGTAGACCTACACAATATTAGGCATGTGGTATTAATGTTATGACTGTTTAGTGTATAAACACAGGTGTAGCATTAAAGTATCCTTGAAAATTTTACTTTATGTGAATCATTTTACATAAGGTATATAATATAGCTTCAGCAACCATAAAAAACCCATAAAAGAGACAAAAAAGAAGGAAAACCATTTAATAAATAATTTTCTTCAGTCCTCATGAAGAATAATCATATGCAAAGCACTTAAAAAGAACAATCTTTGTCTCTTGTCTATTGGAACACCTGTACACCAACACATTCATTCAATTATCTAATCAGCCAATCATGTGGCAGCAACACAATGTGTATACATATATATATATATATATATATGTTATATATATATATATATATATATATATATATATATATATATATATATATATATATATATATATATATATATATATATATATATATATATATATATATATATATATATATATATATACACACACACACACACACACACACACACACACACACACACACTTCCGGTCAAATATTTAAGCACACTCATTCTTTATTATATTAGCGCCCCCCACACCCCCAATTTAAATAAATAAATTAATAGATAAATACATAAAAATATTTTAGTATTGTAGCTTCAAAGTAGACCCCCTTTTTGACTAGAATTGTATACTTGGCATTTTCTCAACCAGTTTTATGAGGAATCCCCAGGGATGCTTTTTTAAACAGTATTAAAAGAGTTCCAACCTTATTGGCTTATTTTTGGAATATTTTGCTACAAGTCATGCCAAATATTTTTTGTAAATAAAATTGTAGTTTTGTAATGAAAGAAATGATGTTGGCACAAATATATTTTTACAACACAGATTTCAAACATTTGATCATACACCTTAAGTGTCTCCAAACTTTTGACTGGTAGTATATATATATATATATATATATATATATATATATATATATATATATATATATATATATATATATATATATATATATATATATATATATATATATATATATATATATATATATATATATATATATATATATATATATATATATATATATATATATATACAGTTTCTCACACATACACCCCTCACATTTTTGCAAATATTTGATTATATCTTTTAATGTGACAACACTGAAGAAATGACACTTTGCTACAATGTAAAGTAATGAGTGTGCAGATTGTGTAACAGTGTAAATTTGCTGTCTCCTCAAAATAACTCAACACACAGACATTAATGTCTAAACTGCTGGCAACAAATGTGAGTACACCCTACGTGAAAATGTACAAATTAGGCCCAAAGTGTCAATATTTTGTGTGACCACCATTATTTTCCAGCACTGCCTTAACCCTCTTGGGCATGGAGTTCACTAGAGCTTCACAGGTTGCCACTGGAGTCCTCTTCCACTTCTCCATGACGACATCACGGAGCTGGTGGATGTTAGAGACCTTGTGCTCCTCCGCCTTCCGTTTGAGGATGCCCCACAGATGCTCAACAGGGTTTAGGTCTGGAAACATGCATGGCCAGTCCATCACCTTCACCCTCAGCTTCTTAAGCAAGGCAGTGGTCATCTTGGATGTGTGTTTGGGGTCTTTATCATGCTAGAATACTGCCCTGCGGCCCAGTCTCCCAAGGGAGAGGATCATCTGCTTCAGTATGTCACATAACATGTTGGCATTCATGGTTTCCTCAGTGAATTGAAGCTCTCCAGTGCTGGCAGCACTCATGCAACACCAGACCATGACACTCCAACCACCATGCTTGTGTAGGCAAGACACCCTTGTCTTTGGACTCCTCACCTGGTTACCATCTGAACGACAAGACATGGTTCCAGTAATCCATCTCCTTAGTCTGCTTGTGTTCAACAAACTTTTTGCGGGCTTTCTTGTGCATCATCGTTAGAAAAGGCTTCCTTCTGGGACGACAGCATTGCAGACCAATTTGATGGAGTGTGCGGCATATGCTCTGAGCAGTGACAGGCTGACCCCCCACCCCTTCAACCTCTGTACCAATGCTGGCAGCACATGTACGTCTATTTCCCAAAGCTAACCTCTGAATATGACACTGAGCACATGCACTCAATTTCTTTGGTCGACCATAGTGAGGCGTGTTCTGAGTGGAACCTGTCCTGTAAAACCGCTGTATGGTCTTGACCACTGTGCTGCAGCTCAGTGTCAGGGTCTTCGCAATCTTCTTATAGATTAGGCCATCTTCATGTAGAGGATTTTTTCAGATACTCAGAGAGTTCTTTGCCATGAAGTGCCATGTTGAACTTCCAGTGACCAGGGAGAGTGTGAGAGCGATGACACAAAATTTAACACACCTGCTCCCCATTCAGACCTAGGACCTTGTAACAAGTAACATGACACTGGGGAGGGAAAATGGCTAATTGGGCCCAATTTGGACATTTTCTCTTAAGGGTGTACTCACTTTTGCTGCCAGCGGTTTAGACATTAATAGCTGAGTGTTGAGATATTTTGAGGGGACAGCAAATTTACACTGTTACACAATCTGTACACTCACTACTTTACATTGTAGCAAAGTGTCATTTCTTCAGTATTGTCACATTAAAAGTTATAATCAAATATTTACCAAAATGTGAGGGGGGTACTCACTTCTGTGAGATACTGTATATAGTGCATTATATATTATGCTGTATATAGTGTATTATATCAGCGGTCCCCAACCTTTTTTGCGCCACGGACCGGTTTAATATCAGACAATATTTTCACGGACCGGCCTTTAAGGTGTGGCGGATAAACACAACAAATTAAAATGACAGGAAAACTGGGATATTTAAAAAATATAATAATAAACGTGAATCCAATGTGAAATCGCAACTTTATTAGCAGCGTCCTCGTAACCCCTCGTAACCCGTATATATATATATATATATATATATATATATATATATATATATATATATATATATATATATATGTATATATATATATATATATCATACTAAATTGTTTTAGTATTTTGTTGTTGAAATTTCAACAAAATCTAAGATAAAACAAAGGCAACCTGAGTAAAATGCAGTTTTTAAATGTCAATGTTATTTATTGTAGCAAAAAAGTTATGCAACACCAACTGGCCCAGTTGTGTGAAAATGTATTTGCCCCCATAGTCACTAATTCCCCAAAATCTATGAAACTGCATTCATATTGGGGTTCAGCTGAACTAGACACAACCAGGCCTGATTGCTGCAAACCCTGTTCACTTAAATAAGCACTTAAATAGAACTTTTCAACAGCATGAAGTTAGTTAAAAGGCCTTACCCACTATGCCAAAGCTGAAAGAAATTCCAGAAATTATGAGGAAGAAGGTGATTGAAATAGATCAGTCTGGGAAGGGTTACAAAGCTTTCAAGGTTTCAAAGGTTCTGGGACTCCAAAGAACCACAGTAAGATCCATGATTTACAGCCCTCTTGCATCAATAAAGGTCGCTGTTCATGATTCCACTTTCAGAAAGAAACTGGACAAAAATGGCATTTCTGGAAGAGTGCAAGAAAAAAACACCCAAACCCAAAAAAAAAAAAAAAAAAAAAAAGTGACAAGGGAAACTATATTTTGGAATTTCTGAGTGACTTGTCAAGAAAGGGTCACTGTTACATCTGGCGTAAACCAAACACAGAATTCCACAAAAAGAAAATCATACCTACGGTCAAACATGGTGGTGGAAGTGTGATGGTGTTGGGATGTTTTGCTGCTTCAGGGCCTGGACAACTTGCAATTACTGAGGAAACATGAATTCTGATCTCTATCAGAAAATCCTAAAGGAGAATGTCCAGTCTTCAGTCTGTAATTTGAAACTCAAGTGCAACTGGATTATGCCACAAAACAATAATCCAAAGAATAGGGTCCACCTCGGATTTGTTCAGAAAAAGCTAATTTAAAATTTTGGAGTGGCCTAGTGAAAGTCCTGACTTGAACCACTTGAGATGTTGTAGCAGGAGCTTAAATGGCAGTTCATGCTCAAAAACCCTCCAATAAAGCAGGTCTGCAAAGAAGATTGGGCCAAAATTCCACCACAGTGCTGTGAATGAGCAGTCTTTAATGCTCTCCAGTTATCGGAAGCAATTGAGTGGCAAAACCAGATTTTAAATTTAAGGGGGAAATTAGTTTTCCACATGGGTCATAGGTGTTGGCTAACTTTTTTGCTTCAGCAAAAAAAATAAAAAATAAAACCTGCACTGTGTTAACTCTATCTAAAACTCTCCCTCTCTCTCTTTCTTCTCTCTCTCTCTCTCTCTCTCTCTCTCTCTCTCTCTCTCTCTCTATGTATATACAGTGGTGTGATAAAGTGTTTGCCCCCTTCCTCATTTCCTGTTCCTTTGCATGTTTGTCACACTTAAGTGTTTCGGAACATCAAACCAATTTAAACAATAGTCAAGGACAACACAAGTAAACACAAAATGCAATTTGTAAATGAAGGTGTTTATTATTAAAGGTGAAAAAAAATCCAAACCATCATGGCCCTGTGTGAAAAAGTGATTGCCCCCTAAACCTAATAACTGGTTGGGCCACCCTTAGCAGCAACAACTGCAACCAAGCGTTTGCGATAACGTGCAATGAGGCTTTTACAGCATCCTGGAGGAATTTTGGCCCACTCATCTTTGCAAAATTGTCCTAATTCAGTTACATTAGAGGGTTTTCGAGCATGAACGGCCTTTTTAAGGTCATACCACAACATCTCAAGAGGATTCAGGTCAGGACTTTGGCTAGGCCACTCCAAAGTCTTCATTTTGTTTTTCTTCAGCCATTCGGTGGTGGACTTGCTGGTGTGTTTAGGATCATTGTCCTGCTGCAGAACCCAAGTTCGTTTCAGCTTGAGTACACGAACAGATGGTCGGACATTCTCCTTCAGGATCTCTTGGTAGACAGCAGAATTCATAGTTCCTTTTATCACGGCAAGTCTTCCAGGTCCTGAAGCAGCAAAACAGCCCCAGACCATCACACTACCACCACCATATTTTACTGTTGGTATAATGTTCTTTTTATGAAATGCAGTGTTCCTTCTACGCCAGATATACTTGGACACACACCTTCCAAAGAGTTCCACTTTTGTCTCATCGGTAAACAGAATGTTGTCCCAAAAGTCTTGGGGATCATCAAGATGTGTTGTGGAGAAATTGAGACGAGCTTTGATGTTCTTTTTGCTCAGCAGTGGTTTTCTCCTTGGAACTCTGCCATGCAGGCCATTTTTGCCCAGTCTTTTCCTGATGGTGGAGGCATGAACGCTGACCTTAACTGAGGCAAGTGAGGTCTGCAGTTCTTTGGACGTTGTTGTGGAGTCTTTTGTGACCTCTTGGATGAGTCATCGCTGCGCTCTTGGGGTAATTTTGGGCGGCCGGCCACTCCTGGGAAGGTTCACCACTGTTCCATGTCTTCGCCATTTGTGGATAATGGCTCTCACTGTGGTTCGCTGGATTCCCAAAGCTTTGGAAATGGCTTTATAACCCTTTCCAGACTGATAGATCTCAATTACTTTCTTTCTCAATTGTTCCTGAATTTCTTTGGGTCTCGGCATGATGTGTAGCTTTTAAAGATCTTCTGGTGGACCTTACTGTGTCAAGCAGCTCCTATTTAAGTGATGCCTTGATTGTGAACAGGTGTGGCAATAATCAGGCTTGGGTGTGGCTAGAGAAATTGAACTCAGGTGTGGACAACCACAGTTATACTATGTTTTAACAAGGGGGGCAATCACTTTTTCACACAGGGCCATGATGGTTTGGATTTCTTTTCACCTTTAATAATAAACACCTTCATTTACAAATTGCATTTTGTGTTTACTTGTGTTGTCCTTGACTATTGTTTAAATTGGTTTGATGTTCCGAAACACTTAAGTGTGACAAACATGCAAAAGAACCGGAAATGAGGAAGGGGCAACACACTTTTCACACCACTGTATATATTTTATATATATATATATATATATATATATATATATATATATATATATATATATATATATATATATATATATATATATATATATAATAGAGAGAGAGAGAGAGAGAGAGAGAGAGAGAAATCTATGACTATAATCTTTTGTTTCAAGTTTTCTTGTTCAATACAGAAATTAATATTAGTAAATATTTGAAGACAAATTGTTGCATTGTAAATTTTCATGGCACCTGAAAAGGTGATCTCACCTATGATACTTTTGTGCATGCTATATATTTACCTCACACCCCTTTTTAAAAATAGCTACATAGATTTACAATACATAACATCTATCAAATTTAAAAAATAGTTTTAATTGACTTTACATTATGACAGAAACTGTGCTCTTTCTTATATTAGTGTACTGATTGGTTTCACACATGCTTTAAAATATATTGTTGCACTGAATCATGCTTGTGGTCATCGCTGAATCCTTTCCCATTCCATTCTTCTGTGATGCAATTTGCTACTCTTCTCTTTTGCCATGTTGATGCAAGCATTGTGCTTGTTGCTCTGCAAGTGGTTCCAGTACTTGATGAGTTCACTGGGCTGAAACTGGTGGGAAGTGATAAGGTGACTGTATTTGCAGCTTGAGTAGGAAACTCTCCAGTGGTTGAAGAGAAACTCATTTGGTGGTGGCACAGGATCAATATGCAGTTTTGATAAACAGATCCCAACATAGACGTCCTCAAGATGGAGACGACGTATACTTAAGGATGCCTGGTAGATCTTGCCTGCCATGTCTCCAGAGAACACATAGCCTGTGCCAGAACAGAAGATGGGGTACCTCTCACTGGAATAGAGTTCTGGAGGCATGTACCACTTACTGTCTTTGTTGCGATTTGGTGCGTAACCTCGCATTAGGTAACCGGTAAAGTAGTTGTGCTTAGGTGATAACTCTGGCTTCAGCAGCTTTTGGATTAAATACTCTGTATTGACAAACATGTCGCTATCAGTCTTCATGACATACCTGGTATGAGGACAGTACTCGGCAACCCAGTTCATGCCCATCAGTGTCTTGATGGTAAGATTGTAGTAGGTGTCCATGAAGTCTTGCTGTATGATGTCATGGTGTTGGAAGCTTTCTTCTACAATACTGCTCTGAAGTTGGCCAACAGGACTGCTTTTCCTACCCATAAGAAAGAGACGCACAAAGCCCACGCCCATGAACATGCTCTCATTTCCCCATGTTTGCCTGATGGCATTCCTGGCCTCCACATGCTCTGGTTCTACTGCAATGAGCAGAATGAGAAAGGGACTGCTGTCTTGACATTTGTAGGGCTCATTCAGCAAATACCGGTATGGATTAGGTGCCAGCTGCTCTCCCACACCCATTTCTCTGTGCAAGGTATTGCCATTTGTTTTGTTAGTGCTGAGAGATGCTTCCATTCCTGAGATGCGTTGGACTGCAACCTCTGATTGGTGAGAACTAAAGTTCATAGGTGGCTTAGAAGAAACAAGTGACTCCCTCCAGAGGCTTGGCAGTGAGCTTTGGTTGCCCTCAGCATGTTCCTTTACTGGATGTAAGCCATGCATTGTGTAGGCCACAGCATTTTCTCGTACTCCCGGTTGACTGGGTCGCCAGTCTTTGCAGCTGAGAAAGATGGTGAAAAGTAAGGCCAGGAAAAGCAGGCCAATCATGTGCATACGGAAGAGTGATCGCTTGATACTCCATGTCATCTTGATCGAACAGCAGTGTCGCCGTCGCCACTGCATGTTACAGATATGTACTGCTTTGGAAAGTATGATGGTGCTATTTAGTGAGGTTAAACATGTATTATGAGAAGCCTGAGGGTTTGGCAGATGGGTATATTTGGAGCCCAGGCGGAGCTAGAGAACGAATGACATGTTGCCGATGAGGATTTCTGGGACACACTGCTCCAGATCTTTTCAATAACAGCAATGCTTCATCAGACCGCAGAAGAAATTTGCTTTATCAGACCAGTGCTTGTGCTTTCTAAGAAGAAAAGGAAAGAACCACAAAATCAATAAGTATGGACTAATATGGATTAAACACATCTCATATCATTAATCTCTTTTACACAGTGAAAGCATGAGCCTTCATTTACCAATATTATCCTCAGTCACCTTTTCACAGTAGTCATTTGTGGATATTGATGCTGTTTCCTGCTAATTCATTGTTTAATCTCATATGAGAGATTTTCAGGCAAAACAAGTTTAAGCAATTGCATTAATTCTGGAAGGCATATGGTTTACATCAGCTTTGGCCAGTTTTCACAAGCATTTTGAATTTAGTTTCCAAGTAGTGCAACAGACTGTCCTATTTTCAGGAGATCATGATTTCCAATCCTGACAATTCCACAGCCATCCATGACTTTGAAGCAAGAAAACAAAATTGGATATGCTATCTGGTTGGGAGGTATGGCATAGTCTCTTTCCCGATCAACCACAGATACACTAGCTAATTGTGTGTAATCTGTTTTATCATGTATGTGGAAGACTGGTGTATTACAATGCCCTGTGATGCAGCATGAGCATTAGTTTGACAATATGGCTGGCTTCATGTTACTCAGGGGAAGCATGTGTTAAACTTACTCCCTCCCTGTTTGGTAGATGTCATTACAGTCATGCTCATGAATTTACATACCCCTTGCAGAATCTGCAAATTGTTAACAATTTAAAAAATAAGAGTGATTATAAAAATGCATTTTGTTTTTTATTTAGTACTGCCCTGAATAAGCTATTTCACATAACATACAGTCTTCAAGACACGATAACTGAATTTACAAAAATGAACCATTTCAAAAGTTTACAAACCCTTGATTCTTAATAATGTGTGTTGTTACCTGGATGATCAATGATGAGACCCTTGTTTGTCCTGCAGTTAAACTGCTCACTCTTATTCAGAAAAATGCTTCAGAACCTGTGCATTATTCGCTTTTCTAGCATCTTCTACATATATGACCCCTTTGCAAATGATTTTTAGATCCATCGTTTCACACTGATGACAATTGATGGAGTCTAACACTATTACAGAAGATGCCAACATTAATGGAATCTCAAGAAGGCAACAAGATACATTAACAGACAGGGGGTTTAGTTCTGTTGTCCTCAGTGTGAAAAGATGGATCACAGAATCATATAACCACTGCAGTTTGAACTGGCAGGTAATGCGTGATGCTACTCGGCTGTGTGTGATTACCACCAATTTATGTGCTTTGTATATTATATTATATAATTCTTGCAGTAATGGCATGAGCACAAGGGTGACAGAGAGCCGACGTAGTTCACTCCCTACCATGCACCCACACAGAGGTTTCCCACTGACGTACAGTTGAACTTTAATTTTAATGCACTCGAGGCTGCTAAGTAGTTTTGGACTGGCTGTTTTTTTTCTTTGGTTGTGCAGAACTTTTATTTGATCAGAACGTGAGCTGAAAAATACGCAAGAAAAATGAAAAGTGAGGTCTATAAGGACATGGTTTGCCAAGATTTATGTAAAAGAATTCAAGTGGTTTGCACAGAGCCATCATGGCCGCCATTCAACCCACTTTTGAAATGGAACATTTAATAAGTGCACTTGAGTATGATGGTCAAGTGTCCACATAATTTTGGCTATATCGGTTCACATTTTAATTTGATCTGGCAAAAAATAATTCCTCAGTTGCCTGCTGTCTCTCTTAAACCTGCAGGTTGAGGAGTTGAGGCATATGATTTTATTATTATTTTTTTTACATTATGTGACCATTTTTAATGACATAAATTGATCAACAACTATCTATGGCTACTGATGTGATGGTTTGAAAATAATGAAGATATATATGAAAGTAATATGTAGATAGCTTTTTGCTTGCTTACACTCTGACTATCATGTAGTTTCTTAAAATTCCTGCTAACTGTAGGCTGTAGTAGATAGTCTGTCAGTTAGGTGAAATTGTGTTATATAGTATATCTCCTTTCTTACCTCACATAAAGGCAGGAGATAGCTTAAGTAACCTTTGATTTTAATTACAAATAAGGCAGAGGAAAATAAACACAGTGTATGTCCATGAGCAGTTGAGCAGGGGAAAAGGCAGATTAGGATAAATTATGAGGTAAAGAAACAGTCTATTTTAATGGTTAGGGCCGGTTTTGGTTGATCTTG
This sequence comes from Ameiurus melas, assembly GCA_012411365.1. Taxonomy (NCBI): domain Eukaryota; kingdom Metazoa; phylum Chordata; class Actinopteri; order Siluriformes; family Ictaluridae; genus Ameiurus; species Ameiurus melas. The sequence continues at coordinate 27,999,160 of CM022762.1, read as the reverse complement.
CAGAACTCCATAAAAGGGATTGATGTGTCTGGCTATTAAAGCTTCAATAGATGATCACTCAAATTAAAATTCTGGATGAAATGTCAGAAGAAATTAGGAAAGCCCAGAAAGCATTGCATTAGGTGGAGAGATGTCAGATGTGGCCAGTCCATGACTGCCATGATCTTAACTCGGATCCATGCTCAGACACCCCTTGGATACCACAAGCATCAGGAGGTGACTGAATGAGCATGTAAAAGTGATTTCTCCAATTTAACATAGAGATGATTCTTTAGGATCAACCGGAGAACCCTCCAGACATCTAATGGATGACTGTAAATGAGAATGCCATCTAGATAGACAAAAACATAGGGGTTGAAGGCTGTATTCGACTCATGATATAACCCAGATGAGATTGTAAACAGAAGACTGCTGCATATGTACATATGTATATATATAAATATATATATATATATAGCTGAAGGTTATATATATATATATATATATATATATATATATATATATATATATATATATATATATATATATATACACATACAGTACGTTTGCCCACTGACAAAGAAATGATCAGTCTATAATTTTAATAGTAGATTTATTTGAACAGTGAGAGACAGATTAACAACAAGAAAATCCAGAAAAACGCATGTCAAAAATGTTATAAATTGATTTGCATTTTAATGAGGGAAATAAGTATTTGACCCCGCTGCAAAACATGACTCAGTACTTGGTGGCAAAACCCTTGTTGGCGATCACAAGCGGCTGTGGTGCAGTTGGTAGAGTGGGTTGTCCACTAATCGTAGGATTGGTGGTTCGGTCCCCGGCCTGGGTGACTCCACATGCCCAAGTGTCCTTGGGCAAGACACTGAACCCCAAGTTGCTCCTGATGGCAAGCTAGCACCTTGCATGGCAGCTCTGCTACCATTGGTGCGTGTGTGTGAATGGGTGAATGAGACACAGTGTAAAGCACTTTGGATTTTGAAGCACATTTACCACAGAGGTCAGATTTTTCTTGTAGTTTGCCACCAGGTTTGCACACATCTCAGGAGGGATTTTGTCCCCCTCCTCTTTGCAGATCTTCTCCAAGTCATTAAGGTTTCAAGGCTGACATTTGGCAACTCGAACCTTCAGCTCCCTAAACAGATTTTATATGGGATCTAGGTCTGGAGACTGGCTAGGCCACTCCAGGACCTTAATGTGCTTCTTCTTGAGCCACTCCTTTGTTGCTTTGGCCATGTGTTTTGGGTCATTGTCATGCTGGAATACCCATCCACGACCCATTTTCAATGCCCTGACTGAGGGCAGGAGGTTCTCACCCAAGATTTGACGGTACATGGCCCCGTCCATCGTCCCTTTGATGCGGTGAAGTTGTCTTGTCCCCTTAGCAGAAAAACACCCCCAAAGCATAATGTTTCCACCTCCATGTTTGACGGTGGGTATAGTGTTCTTGGGGTCATAGGCAGCATTCCTCCTCCAAACAAGAGATGTTCATTGGCAAACTTCAGACGGGCATGTATATGTGCTTTCTTGAGCAGGGGGACCTTTCGGGCGCTGATGGATTTCAGTCCCTCACCGTGTAGTGTGTTACCAATTATTTTCTTGAATTCTTCTTCCCAGCTACCTTGAGATCATTGACAAGATCCTCCCGTATAGTTCTGGGCTGATTCCTCACTGTTCTCATGATCATTGCAACTCCACCAGGTGAGATCTTGCATGGATCCCCAGGCCGAGGGAGATTGACAGTTCTTTTGTGTTTCTTCCAATAATTGCACCAACTGTTGTCACCTTCTCACCAAGATGCTTAGCAATGGTCTTGTAGCCCATTCCAGACTTGTGTAGGTCTACAATCTTGTTCCTGACATCCTTGGAGAGTTCTTTGGTCTTGGCCATGGTGGAGTGTTTGGAATCTGATTGATCGATTGCTTTAAGAGTGTGCTCCTAATCTCAGCTCGTTACCTGTATAAAAGACACCTGGGAGCCATAAATCTTTCTGATTGAGAGGGGGTTCAATACTTATTTCCCTCATTAAAATGCATTAATATTTTTGACATGCGTTTCTCTGGATTTTTTTTGTTGTTATTCTGTCTCTCACTGTTCAAATAAACATCCTATTAAAATTATAGATTGATAATTACGTTTTTAGCAAACGTACAAAATCAGCAGGGGATCAAATACTTTTTTCCCTCACTGTATGTGTATGTGTGTGTGTGTGTGTGTGTATACTGTATATAGTAGACATTTTTTGTATTCAATTCCTATTTAATGCGTATTCGTTCTTATCTGTTGTTTGTATAATTAAGCTGCTGTAATGAGGGAATTTCCACAGTGTGGGATCAATAAAGTTTTATATTATCTTATTTTTGAAAGTTTGCTCCTTCCACATTCTGCTCTTGTTGTACTCACAGCCAGAAATTGAAGTCATTTCCACATGCTGCAGCTGCATTATTTTTCTTTGTTATTGTCATGATTTTCTCACCATTACCTCAAATCAGTACCAGTAGGCTACAATAGACTCAGGAGGCATGTGACACGGGAGGTATGAGCAATGATTAACACATTTTTCAGCTATTTGGTGTGCTTCTAGAGTGCATTTACAGAATACATTTGCATTTTGGTGAAATCTTGGCAGAAAGATGGCAGAATAGCTTTGTTATTATTGTGTAAAGTTTATTTTAAAAAGGTTTTGGTACATCTTTCCACCCATGCTCAAGTGCACCTGTTCTTGGCAATTCTGTTGTTTGCCTAATGGTTGCACTGGACATAGTTAGGATCGGTACTGGCCAGGATGGATCTTGGTGACTTGGTGTTACCCTCCCCAGGAGTGGTTGTCCAACAAAGATCAATCTAAGAGCAAGATGTGTAATAGTCTGCTAGGTCACAAAGTAACCCAGGGTAACTTCTAAGCCACTAAAGGCCTCTCTCAAGTTGGGCAATGTTAATACTCATGAATCCACCGTCAGGACTGGAATGCTCTGTAGGAGACGTTCTGCATCAACATAACTGACTCAAGCTAAGCTAACCTCTACCACTACGCTATTTGATTAACACTGATATATAATACATAATTTTACCTCCTTTCTAACATGTTGAGAGTAGCCCAGAATGCATCACAAACTACAAACATGGACTCCTTTCACACCCACGCAACTGTCAATGTCACGTTCACAGTCACCAGATTACTGTTCACACACACCTGGACTCAAATCCCACCTCACCTATATAACTACACTCCAAACACACACACACACACACACACACACACACACACACACACACACACACACGCACACACACTCTCCGAAAATGTATATGCTCAGCTCTGTTCTGCATCTGACATACCAAACCTTTGTTCTGATTGCTGAAGACTGAGGATGGTACCACTTAAAAACCATGAAGATGGTTTTAGGCCACAATTCATATGAACAGGTATGCTATGATGGCTTAGGACTACATTGTAGTCTAACAAGGGGAAGACAATTTGAGTGATCAGTGTAACTGGCCAATAAAATTACCCAATAAATTAGAGATATGTTGATAGAGAGAGGAGCATATGGGACAGCACGCACAGAATATTTTCAGCGTGTTGTAACAGCTGGACTGTAGCAAACCAGGAGGTACTGAAAAGGCCATGGCTTGTTTATTCAGTAAGCAAGGTTGTTACACTTCGTTTTTGTTACAAGCCAGAGTGAGAGAAAATCATCTCTGGCAAACAATGCTGTCAAAGGCTTGGGTCATGGTTTCACCAGCCTGCAGTAGGAGTGGGGGAAGGAGCATATTACCATGACACTCCTGTCTCTTATTTAACATGCTGTTTTTCTTTCTGTTCCTCTCTTCTCAGTGAGCGGGACTCTGTGTGTGTGTGTGTGTGTGTGTGTGTGTGTGTGTGTGAGAGAGAGAGAGAGAGAGAGTGATTTGATCTGAGCTGAGCTGAGATGATGGAATGCTGTTGATTTTCTGTTTAATTATTATTGTTATAGGGATTCCTTTGTCAGGAGGAAACCTGTTATTGTTGATAGTATTCTTCTTCATCTTCTTGTTCTTCTTCTTCTTATCATCAGGAGTTTAAGCGCGTAGTGCTGAAACCCTACTGTAATTGTTAAGATTATTATTATTATTATTATTATTATTATTATTATTATTATTATTATTATTAGGGGTTCAATCCCAAAAGGCTGAAACCCTATTGTAATTCTAAGGATTTTTCTTCTTCTTCTTCTTCTTCTTCTTCTTCTTCTTCTTCTTCTTCTTCTTCTTCTTCCACTTCTTCTTCTTCTGCTTCTTCTTCTCATTATTATTCCGCCCTAAAACTGATTGTGCAGACCAAAGTGTAATGCCTAGAGAAGCGAAATGACACTCTTGACACATGTCAAGACGCTTGTCTCGGTCACGTGATACGTTGAAACCTTACCATAGAGACCAGAGAGCGTTAGGGGGGAGAGAGGATGTTACAAGGATGCTGCTAATAAAGTTGTGATTTCACATTGGATTCACGTTTATTATTATATTTTAAAAATACCCCAGTTTTTATGCCGGTCCTATCATTTTATTTTGTTGTATTTATCCGCCACACCTTAAAGGCCGGGCCGTGAAAATATTGTTTGATATTAAACCGGTCCGTGGCACAAAAAAGGTTTGGGACCGCTGCCCTAGAGTACTACAAAGTTTCAACCCAATGGTGGCACTATAGTGAGTTTATAAAAATGGGCAAAACTTTTGAATTCAAGTGTCTTTTATCTATTGAATCCTTGGGACCAGATGTACAAAATGTATATCTCCGATTTCATTTCTGCCCATAAAAAAATTCTGCCAATATCAAATATCAAATGTATGAAAAAAGTTAGAAATTTCAACTGTGTTCATCCAGAGAAGTTGATGCAGTCATGGTGGCGTTATAATACTGAAAAAATGTAAATTTACTGTAACTATGGAACTCTTGATCCGACTGACTTCAAAATTTGCCTACAGTGTCTTTGTCTCATTTCGCATCGCTGGCTATGAGGACATTTAATATGTTGAAAAACATGGCCATCATCGGCTAATCAAATTTCAATAGCTATTAGACAAAGTTCCCAATGACCGATGGAACAAAACTAGGTGGGCCTATTTGACTCTTGGTCTAAGAGGTTTGTGCAAAGTTTTTAAAGAATTGGCTGCTGTGTGGCACTATTTTTGTGGTGTTAACGGTTGTATATAGCGCAGTGTTGGGAACAAACACAACTAATATACAGCAAATGATAGGTCTTCTCATTCTAAACATATTTGCCTCAAGAAGCATCGGTGTCTGTCAATCTGTTTTCAGATAATGTTAAAAACCTACTTTTGCAAACTAGTCAAAGATTTTTTTACTCAAGTGAAATAAAACGATTGCAGGACAATACAATGGATGTCTTAGATCAATAGTTCTCCAAAATAGTTTAACTTTTGATTTACCCTTGCAAGGGCACATCAAAAGGTTTGAAGTGGGTGTAGCCATTTTTGCTTTAATGGCTATTACTGTTGAATAGAACTCTTGACCTCTTGAGGGTACTTAAGTAAAGACTCTATTTGAGGGGATTAGTAAAAAATTAAAGTTTGTGTGCGAGTTTGGCCACTTTCTGGTGCTATAATAGTAAAAGAAATACCTTGAAAATGCCTTTGAAAATGGTGTGTAAATAATTGTATATTATTCACTGTTTCAGATATACACATATAGTTTGTATCATACATTAGAACTCATCATTCTGAACAGCTTTGGTTCAAGGACCACTGCTGTCAAACAAATTGTTTGTTAAATATTTGAGATTATTTAAAAAACTCAATGAAACCACTGCAGTACAATGCTCTGTACTCTCTAGGTCAATAATTATTTGGAAAATGTGGAACATTACCCTTTGGATATCTATAACAGTGTCATTTAGAAAATGGGCATGGTAAAATATACTCAAAAGCCTGTAGATCCTAAATGAAAAAAACTATGTGAGTATGTGCAACATATAATTCAAAAGAAACATGCAAACTTTTAAGGAGATCAGACAACAGGTGATGCTATAACTTAAAAATATTCCTTAGTAAAGTGCCTGTATTGGCTGTAAATTGTCTTTTCCATATCTGATCTTGGTGGCAACAGGCTTGTTAAAGAATACATAATACCTTTTTACACGTACTTAAAGGATTTAAAATGTGGGCTTGAACTATTTTTTTTTCTCTGAAACCAATTAATAGTTTCCTTTGCTGTATGTTTTGGATGTCTCATCTTCACCATTCTGGTGGATGGCAGCAGACTCATCTCAAGAATCTCCCGGTAAAGGGCTCCATTCATCGTTCTTTCAATTTTATGAGGTCTGCCAGTACCATGTGATGAAAAACAGCCCCACACCATGAAGCTTCCACCTCCAAACTGTTGGTATAGTGTTTTAGTGTTTAATGTGCAGTCCCATTTCTTCTCCAAGCATGGTGTGTGCTATAACAGCCAAAAGTAAAATTTTGCTCTCGTCTGACCAGACTACACTCTTCCAGTATTTCATAGGCTTGCCCAAATGAGTTGTAGTAAACTTTAAATGAACTTCGACATGCCTTTTCTTTAGAATTGTAGTCTTGTGGGGTGAGCGTGAGCAGTGGAGTGCATTGCCTATTGTTTTCTCTGTGACAATGGCACATGCTGCCACCAAGTGTTTCTGGATCTCTTTCCGAGTGGTCCTTGGCTCTTGGGCTATGCTTCTCACTATTCTTCTGACTCCCTGGTCAGAAGTCTTGCGAGGAAATCCTGTGCGTGGCCCGTTGATGACGGAGAGATGTTGCTTCCACTTGTGGATTATGGACCCAGTGGTTCTTACTGGAAGATTCAAAGTTTTGAAATACCTCTTTATCCATTTTCAACAATATGTTTTGCAACAATTAGGTTCAAAAGGTCTAGGGAGTGCTCTTTGACTTTAACCATCATGAAATGTTTCTTGTGTGACACCTTGGTAATGAAAATCCTTTTTATAGATCATCAATTTACTAACCCAGCCGATATTAATTTGCACAGTGTTACGCTCCCGCTGACAGATGGCGCTGCGGCGTCGAAACGCAAGGACTGCTGCAGAGTGTGCGCCCACTTTATGCAGTAATTACGTTGGTTTTGTTGAATGAGTGTGTGAATGTAGAAAATAGTACATGTGCTAAGCAGTCTGGTTTCCTGTCCTGTTCATTTTCCTTGTTTTTTGAAGTACGTGTATAATAAAGTATTTGATCTAACCTGTTTCTGCTCATGTCCCGTGATGTTACACACATATAGTGGGTATAATTACTTACGGATTTCAGCTGCTTCCTTGCCTTGTAAAACTGCTTTTATTGTTCAATACTTTTTTCCTGTGTCATTCCCCTTTACTACACATAACTTTATGTATGGACTTGAATGTCATCAATTCTTTATATTTCCAGATTTCTTGAGTTAATACCAAAGTTTGGTGAGAATTTCATGTGAATACCCTCACTGGAAATATATTTACTGAAAAAAATGTTGACACGTCCAATACTTATTTCCCACATTGTATAAGAAACTCCATTATTGTTGTATCCAATCCTCCATGTAAATCAAGATGGCTTATACCTCACTATTTATAATCTGGACAGTACCTTTTAAATATAAATCTGTTATCTCTACCTCATTTAGGGTTGACTTTAAAGTGGACATGACAACAATATTTAACAAAACCTTACATTTTAAACCATATGATATTTTACTTTGTTTACAAAACACAAATTTTTCTGAATCAAGAAATGCCATCGTCGTAGTAGAATCCTAGAACCACTAGAAAAGTTGTCCACTGCACTGGGGAAAACATACTTTTCTGAGAGTCAACCTGAGCCCCAAGCTTTTCATATGGGCGAGAACAACATCTCGTTGTTGAACCGCCAGCTCCCTGGATCGTGCTAGAATTAATTAGTCGGTCCTAATGGACCCAGAGTGACATCCATGCACTTTGTGAAGGTTTGTGAAAGCTAGCGATATTCCTATGTGGAAATGTGCACCTTTTAGATCTATTGCCACAAACCAGTTCTTGAACTGGATCTGTGGCATGATAAGTTTGAGCGTAGCCTCTGAACCTGTATGTCCGAAGAGTACGAAGATGACGGAGATCTAAAATTGGCCGCATACTCCCACTTTTTTGCGGAACAGGAAATAAAGGTTGTAAACCTCCCTCCCCGAATGAACAGGGTACATGTTCTATGGCCCCATTGTCCAAAATGGAGCTTACTTCCTGCGCTAACGTCGGGCTCTCGTCTGTGCTGTTTTCTGTGGTGAGCACACCTGTGAACAGGGGGCTCGAGCTATAACTGGACCCAGTATCCCTTTCTATGGTAGACAGAACCTATGGAGATACATTTGGCAGTATCTTGCACGCTGCCCGATTGTCTTTTAGTGACGTTAGCTATTCCTCATTCTATTAGAGGGAAGCATCAGATTTTCGTTGCCCTGTAACAGATTGCCATACTGGACTGCCATACTCGCCTTCTGGGTCTCCCTCACACTAGTGCTGGCCCAGGCTACACTCATGGATGCCCAGGTGAGCTCTAGACAACACGCCATCTGTTGAGCTCACTCAGCAGGTCTGACTGGTAGGCCTGCAACCCTGTCATTGTCTGCAGTGACCCACAAGCAAGACTACTACTGCATAGGCTTGCTCACCAATGCCACCTTGGATGCAAGCTGGCCCCCGTAATTACCTGCCGTCAACGGAGAGGTAGCTATCAAGCGCCTCTTCCACCTTGGGCATAGTTAAATAGCCATGCCGTTCATTCCCACAATGGCCGAATAATCCAACATCGTGGGGTTATGAATATGGCTTATGCGTGATTTTCCCCCACAAGCCTGAGATTTTGTCATAAACTTCTGGAAGACAGGGGAGTTTCTGCAGTGGGAGGGATTTACTTTCACTGGGTAATCACTTCAAGCAGCTCTTTATATGCTGCTCTCAGTTTTTAACACATCCTTCTAACTCCTCGGAGTCAGAGAGGAATTATTACCCTTTTGGCTTTAGATAGCGGGAGGAGGAGTCGCGACACGAACTCCAAAATCCAGCGGAGAGCCGAACCCGGAAGACAGAGCAAGAGATTGAGCAGTGCTCATCTCTGGCTCCTCTTCCGGATCTAAGAGATCCCCCAAACCTGATACCACTGTTGTTTTTGTCACACAAACAACAGACATGCAGTCTTGCTGAAGATAATAAGGCTGGTGGCGTGGTTCACAGGTGAGATATATATATCATGCGAAGCGCTTAAATGCCACATCACCTGATCATGGCAGGCCTATAAGTAAAGGCATGATTTTACACAAACTTCAGATACCGGTCACGTGCACAAGGCGTTCCCATACTGTTATGCTAAATGCAACGTTGATGTTCCCTTTGAAAGGGAACAACATAAGATCCTATTCACTCAATATTAACATTTCCCTCAAAAATAAATGGGATCCAAAGTTTAACTATATGTTTATGTATCTTCATCAATGCATAATTTTATTGCACATAGGAATCTCAGAAATCAAGTTGGCCTAAAGATGCCGTAGGGCAGGTTGAGTGAAAGCAGGTGGACCTTCAGGATTTCAGGTAAGGTCTTAAAATGATACTGCGATTAAACATAGGCCTATATGAAGAGTTCATTTGCAAAAACAGATATCTCCATTCTTATGAATATTTAAAAATCATGTTTGTTTTATTGCGCATTCCAGGTAATATGAATTAAACTTCAGTTGGGTTGTTTTAATTAAGTGAAAATAAATGTAATCAAAACAACCCAATTGCAGCTTGATTTGTATTACCTGGAATGCACCATTTAAAAATTATTTATGAAAATGAATTAAAATGGTGGATATCTGATTTTGCAAATGAACTCTTCATATGCTATTATGGATTAAGTGTAAATTACCAATTTATATGTTTTGTAAGTACCATTGTCTGACTATTTTAATGTTAAATTAGTTGCAGGTTATTATAACACAGTATGCAAAATAATAATTTGCAAATGTTGATAGAGACCAGGTTTAAGTTTAGATATCTCTTTAGGAGACAGTCAGTGCGAGTGAGGATGATCCTGAAGCAAGTCAGTGTAGCAGTGTCATGGACATGGGGAGTAACCCATACCAGCCTGATCCAAAATTCATCGAAGTACAGCAACTTCCAAACAAGATTTTGCGGTTTCAGGCGAACTGGTACAGTCAGTATTCATGGCTTCACTACAGTCCATCACTGAAAAAGGTTCTTTGTTTTGAGTGTGTCAAAGCATACACCATAAAAAAGACCACTTTGGAAAAAAAAAGAATGACCCTGCCTTCTGCACAAAGGGTTTCAATAATTGGAAGAATGCCACAGGTAGCTTTAGTTGCCACCAAGCAGATTTGCCCTTGCCCTTGACCAAGTAGATCTTAAAGATATTTGCCAACAGTTTGTCCCTGTCAATGACCGACGTAGGCATCTGTTTGGATTGTATAAATAGACACCAAGGACAATCATGAAGAATGTTGATGCTGGATGCAAAATATTTATTTTTCTCTTTTCGATCAACAAGTAATTTCATAGTTTACTTTTTTTAGTCTTTGATCTGTTGCTTTGTATAATTTGTATTTAAATGTAAATACAGATCTTAATGTAAAGATAGATTTTATATTTAATAAACCAGTTGGTTGTCAACATTCCTTTTTTTTTCTGGGGGTGTCCCTACCAATATTGATACCAAACCTATGCCCTTGATTAAATGACGTGTGCACATGTCCAGTGTTGCCAGATCTCAAGACAAATAAACAACTGCAGCTTCAAAAACAAGCCCAAAACAAGCCCAGAATTATTATATCCTGTTACGGCTTCAACGTAAACAGACTCAATAAATGAGCATGCAACATATTAAACAGAAACTACTTGTAGTTTTAAAAGCAAAAAATAAATAAATTATTTAATAAAAAATTCATCAAACAAAACTTTTATGGAGGACAGGCACTATCCACTCATATCTGATCACCTGTGAGCAGAATATGATTGGAGAGATAGAAAAGGAAATTACATTACAACCATAACTACTATTAGTATACGTTAAGCTTGTTTGTTTGTTTTTTGTTAGAACTTGTAATAATTGTGGGAGGGCAAAATTCTCTACAGCACTGACATTATTCTGAGGCTGTGAGTAGACAGTGTCAGTGCATTGGGGAAAATAGCGACCATAAGTGTGAAAAAAATAAAATACAAAATTAAGTCACTTATCAGATTTTCCTAATAAGCAACATATATATATATATATATATATATATATATATATATATATATATATATATATATATATTTTAAAACAACCACAAAAAACCACAACCGCAAATAAAAATCTTGAATCTTGAATATAGTGGCCATTTACATTCAAATTGATAGAAGTTACTTTCAGCTGGTACAGCTGGCTTCTGTTTATTGCTCCTGGTGATTTGCCCTAGTTTGTTTATTTCACTGTGTATTAGTAGGTGTGTGAAGGCATTGATTGATAAATAAATACATTTAAATTAAATTTAATCTTAAAGTTTAACTTTGGGAATTTACAGTGCATCCGGAATGTATTCACAGCGCTTCAATTTTTCCACATTTTGTTATGTTACAGCCTTATTCCAGAATGGATTAAATTCATTATTTTCCTCAAAATTCTACAAACGATACCATATAATGACAACATAAAAGAGGTTTGTTTGAAATCTTTGCAAATTTATGAAAAATAAAAAATAATAAAAAAAGAACATCCACATAAGTATTCACAGCCTTCGCCATGACATTCAGAATTGAGCTCAGGTGCATCCTGTTTCCACTGATCATCCTTGAGATGTTTCTACAACTTGATTGGGTCCACCTGTAGTAAAATCAGTTGATTGGACATGATTTGGAAAGGCACACACCTGTCTATATAAGGTCCCACAGTTAACGATGCATAACGCAGCACAAACCAAGCCATGAAGTCAAAGGAATTGTCTGTAGACCTCCGAGACAGGACTATATCAAGGCACAGATCTGGGGAAGGGTACAGAAACATTTCTGCAGTATTGACGGTCCCAGTGAGCACAGTGGCCTCCATTATCCATAAATGGAAGAAGTTTGGAACCACCAGGACTCTTCTTAGAGCTGGTCGCCTGGCCAAACTGATCGATCGTGGGAGAATGGCCTTAATCAGGGAGGTGACCAAAAACCCGATGGTCACTCTGACAGAACTCCTGCGTGTCTCTGTGGAGAGAGGAGAACCTTCCAGAAGAACACCCATCTCTGCAGCACTCAACCAGTCAGGCCTTTATGGTAGAGTGGCAAGACGGAAGCCACTCCTCAGTAAAAGGCACATGACAGCCCGCCTGGAGTTTGCCAAAAGGCACCTGAAGGACTCTCAGACCAAGACCAAGACAAAGATTGATCTCTTTGACTGGGGTGAAGGTTCATCTTCTTTTTTTTTCCAATATTTTCATTGAAAGGTTTTGTGTACAGATTAGAACCTACATTCATACATTCGTACATACTCAATAAAAATATCAATAACTACAAAAATAGAAATAAAAAATTTATTAATAATAATAACAACAACAACAACATCAACAACAACAATAAATAAATAAATAAATAAATAAACAAATAATTAAAAAATATTTAAAAAAATCTAAATAATTGAATAAACTAAATAAAATTTTACTACATAAAACGAGGGGGTTCCCTTAATCAGAAGACAAAAATGGCTTGAAGAAGGTTAAGAAACGCTGCCACTTACTGTAAAACTTATCAGAGTTAACACCAAGAGAGTACCTAATCTTTTCCAATTTTAGAAAAGACATCCCTGAGCCACTGAGTGATGAAGGGAGGCTATATGGATTTCCAATGGAAAACAAGGATGTCTTGCTAACAAGGAAGTGAATGCAAAGAGATCTAATTGGTTCAAGTTGTACCTGTTATAATCCTCCGGATACCCAAATATGGCAATATGGGAAGAGGGTTTAACATTAATAGACAGTATTTTTGAGATTCTATCAAAATACTTCTGCCAAACGGAGAAATGAATCCTGTCCAATACCTTGAATTGTATCAAAGACAAGCACAAGATGAGTTTGTGTGAATCTTGTTAAGGGAACCGTCTTGCCAGGCTTCATGTAGGGTCAACTCCAATTACTATACTAGTTCATGCATTCATCACCTCTAGATTAGATTACTGTAATGCCTTACTGTCTGGATGTTCCAGTAGGAATATAAACAAACTCCAGTTAGTCCAGAATGCAGCTTAGAGTCCTAACTAGAACTAGACGATGCGACCATATCACACCAATACTATCAATACTGCATTGGCTCCCAGTGAAATCTCACATTAACTATAAAATACTTTTATTAACCTATAAAGCACTAAACAGTCTCGTGCCACAATATCAATACCTTTTGGTTTTCTATGATCCACCACGCCTACTTAGATCAAATAATGCAGGCTATTTGATGGTACCTCGATTAGTGAAGGCTACAGCAGGGGGAAGAGCTTTCGCTTATAGAGCCCCACTGCTATGTAACAGTCTTCCTATTAGTGTTCGGGACTCAGACACAGTCTCAGTGTTTAAGTCTAGGCTTAAAACGTATTTGTTTACTCATGCCTACCCTGACTAGACCTTCTATTATGCTAATTCCCAGTCCTAATTATCTTTTCTCTCCCTCTCTCCTTCTGCCGAGCCACACACGATTTTATGGAGATACTAGAGATCCAGATCCTTTCAGCCTCTGGATGGAGCTCAAATCTTGGCTCAAGACTGCTGGGACTACGGCTGCCCTTAAGGCCATACAGACTTTATATAAGTCAATACTGAACTTTTTCACAATATCTGTTGTTACCCGGATGAGGATGGGTTCTCTTCTGAGACTGGTTCCTCTCAAGGTTTCTTCTTCTTAAAATATGTTAGGGCGACTTGGGCTGGAAACATACAGTAATAAATTGTCCGCATAAAGAGATCATTTAAATTCAATTCCGAAACATGATATCCCAGTGAAAGAGAGGGAGGTCCTCAGATAGATTGACAAGGGCTCTATAGCTAATGCAAAAAGTAAAGGAGACAAGGGACAGCCCTGTCGATTGCCACGGGATAAAGTTAAATGCGGGGATGTGTACAGAAGGCATATCCAAGAAATAAATGTATCATCCAATCCAAATGTATGCAATACAGTAAGCAGGTAGTTCCATTCAACCCTGTTGAACACTTTTTCAGCTTTGACTGAGATCACTACTTCGGGGGTTGTAGCGGAGGGTTTGGAGTAGATAATGTTTAAAAGGGTGCAGACATTGTAAAATAGCTGACGCTCCTTTATAAATCCAGTTTGTTCTTCCGAAACTATGACAGGAAGAATTATTTCCAAGCAACTAACCAAAGCCTTCGCAAGAATCTTAGCATCCACATTTATCAAGGAGAGGGGTCTGTAAGAGCTGAAGAGATTCGGATCTTTGTCTTTTTTTAAAAGCAGATTTATAGAGGCTTGTCTTAAAGTAGGATGAAGAGAGCCATCCTGCAGAGATTCCGTATATACAGAATGCAATAAAGGGGACACTTTAGATTTAAATCTTTAGAACTATTCTACTGAGAATCCATGAGAGCCAGGAGTTTTTTTGTTTTGCATGCTATTTATGGCTAGGTTAATTTCCTCTAAGGTTAATGGTGAATCAAGATCTTTAGCAACATCTGAGTTAATGCTAGGGGAGTTGAGACTGCTTAAAAAAGCATTCATTTCAGAAGTCCCAGATGTAAATTCAGATGTATACAAAGAGGAATAGAATCAGCAAAAGACTGAGTAAATGATGTTAGGGTCTGTATATAGTATGCCAAATTAATCTTTTATTTGAGGGATCATGCGTGAGGTTCTCTGATGACCCAGTTGGTGGGCCAAGATCCTTACCATCATGTTCATAATATGTAGAGCGTGAACATAGAAGAAGGCGTTCTGCATCAGCAGTTGTAATGAGGTCAAATTCATTCTGTATGTCAACACAATCTTTAAGTAAGGCAGAAGAGGAGCCAATGCCCAATTGTTGATCTAGTTCACCAATTTTTGTCAATAGCTCTTGAAGTTTGGCTGTACGGGTTTTGTTTAAATGTGCGGAGTAGGAAATTATTTGGCCCCCACAAGTACGCTTTTAGTGATTCACACAGCAGAGAACAAGAAATAGGTTCAACCTCATTCTGATTGATTTCAATAAAATCATCAATCAAAGCTGTAATAAATGTATTAAATTCGTTGTCTGACAAAAGCAGTATTAAACATCTACCGTGTTGAATATCAGGGTTAGGGGGAAAGCTGAATTTCCAAAGAAAGCGGGGCATGGTCAGAAATCACAATAGGATGATATTTAACCATCGACACAAATAAGTTTGCTGTTTATGAAAAAATTATAAATTCTAGAGAAGGACTTAGAGTGAAATTAGAGAAATTAGAGTGAAATCCCTCAGGAATCCATGGACATGAAGTTTGTATTCTGACGGTGTGATGGTGTGTTTGATAGCTTTGCCAATTTGGCATCCACTTATGATCTCCCCTTGACGCATTTCTTTCGGTATTTTCAAATATGGAACTTTGTTTCTAGATGTTTTCCTGATTTCCCCTCTGCGCCTCCTGAACAGGCTTGGGAAGGCTTGTTTTCAAAATAATCCACATCAGAGAGGAATGATTTCTAGGATTTATGATTTTATTCTGATGCTAGGTAGTGAGTCGATTAGGAATGCGTGGGAAACGTAGGTAGTAGTACAGATAAGTGAGGAGTGTTGGGAACATGCTATCGGGTACAAATCTACCACTTCTTGTGCTCGTCTTGGTCGTACAGTTCAAAGTTTTAAATAAAGTCCATCTGTCCAAGTCAAGAATGTCTGTGATGTATCCGGATGTAGAGGTCAAGTGTGATAAATGGCTCTCCCTGTCATCTTGGCCATTTGTTTTTTTATCTGTCCTGATCTCCATGGTTTTTGGTCTGGTTTTTTTTTACAATCATGTCCATTATTCTCAGGGTACATTTAAAGCTTTGTCCATTGATTGCTGTATTTGGGGTTCCTGAAACCTCAGTTCCTTTGAGCTTGAAACAAAAGGATGTTATTGCTTTCACATCCCTTATAGCAAGATGTTCCCTACTGTTGCATTGGAAGTCTGCTAAATACCCATCTATCTCCCAGAGGATAAAGGACGTGATGTTTTTTCTGAAACTCGAGAAAATAAGATATACGATGAATGGTTGTACGGACAAGTTTTTTCATAAATGGCATCCCTTTATTTTATACTTTATGGAGTTACAGACACTTTCTACTTAAAGTTTAGTGATTGTTGTTGGATTTGACAATATCTTTATAACCAGCGACAGTTATTGGGTAGCCATGATGACCCGGAGGGGTGGGTTGGGGGTTTTCGATATTTTTAACTTTGTTTTCTTTTGTATATAAAAAAAAAACCTGTGAATGTTTACTGCTGTTGCTCAATTTGTTTTTTGTTTTCTTCTCAATGGAATTTTTGGGAAAGGGAGGGGAGGACAGAACAGAAAATGCGATGTAGAAATGTTTAGCAGAAATGTTCAACAGAAAGGTTCAGCAGAAAGGTGCAGTAGAAATGTTTAGCAGAAATGTATTGCAGAAATGGTCATTAGAAATGTTTAGCAGAAATGTTTCTTAGAAATGTTCCTTAGAAATGTTCAGCAGAAATGTTCAATAAAAATTAAACTTAAAAAAAAAAAAAGAAATCCATGGACATTTAAGCCTGGCCTGGTCCGTGGTGCAAATATGAGTTTCTTGTAGAAACACTATGGCCGCATTGAGCCGTTTCAGATGAACAAATACAATAGATCTTTTTTTATTTTATGGCAGGAAGAAAATGAAAACAAAGCATCGCCTCTGAGAGAAGGAAAAGGGGAGAGGAAACAAGAAAGGGGGCGGGGATAAGTAAAAAGTAAATAAAAAAATACAAAAAAAAACACTCACACACTCCAAACAAATGCTTGGCAAGCTAAACTGGCAAGACAGTGAACAGTCCCACCCCCTCCCACCCTCACCATAGAAATGACATCGTCCCCATCCCCAAATGATGGAAAACCTAGTGCAAACTCCACAAGGAGTAAAATCCCTAACAGAAAAGCTAACAGCTATTGACCCGATAGTAATAGTCAACCAAGGTCGGGCTCCTGCAAACTAAACAATGATAAAGAGCAAGGCACGCAAACATATTCACTGCAACATCATGTGTTATAGAGTTAATAGTCGTCCATTTCAATTCTGGAGATGGATAATCAGCCTGTTATTTTATCATTTTTCTTATTTGATCAGTGTCTTAATGAAGTCTCTGGCATCCTCTGGGGATTTAAACTGTCTCTCAGTGCCGTCATGTGTAACATGGAGGCGTGCCAGATAAAGCAGACCAAACCGTACCCTCGGTATCTCATGAAGCTGGTGGCGGATGTCATTGAAGGTGGCACGAGTACGGTCTGTCTTCGTGGTATGATCGGGAAAGAGACAACCATGTCACCAACCTTCATCCATTGTTGGGCTCTGGCCCACCGTAGGATGTCCACACAGTCTGCATGATAATGGAGTCGGGTGATTATGGGGCGGGGGCACTCATCGCTGTAGGGTGTGATGAGTGCGGTCAAGAAGGGGCCCTTTGTTCAGCTTAAAAGCCTCTTTAAGCAGAGTGGAAGAGCTGGTCAAGTTTTCATGGACACCCACGATCCTTAGATTGTTGTGCTGCGACCTAGCCTAGAGATGCTCACTTTTATATTTCACTTTCGCCAACTTGACAGAAAGGTGCTCCACTTTATCCTGTAGTGTAACAATGTCATCATAATAGGTGGAGAGTGAAGTTTCGATACATCAACACATATTGTATTTATACGTTATGTACAATAACAATACGTTATGTATTGTTTGTAGAATTTTGAGGAAAATAATGAATTTAATCCATTTTGGAATAAGGTTCTAACATAACAAAATGTGAAAAAAGTGAAGCGTTGTGAATACTTACCGGATGCACTGTAAAATCTTCTGTCACGATTCCCCCGTACAACAGCAGTTGAGCAAAGTAAGCAGTTGAGCGCATGCACGGACCTCTTCCGGGTTGACGTCAGGTCTTCGTCTCGCCTCGTCAAGGGTCATAGTTCATTGGTTCACGTGTGTGTGGGAATTGGCGGCAGCTGCTAACGGTTGCAGGTTAATGACTGACAGACCTATATATATCGTGAGCCATGTTCGTGACGGTGCGGTTCAATAAACAGTTGTAGCGAATTATGTATATGTTGTTTTGCCATGTTTAGCGCTTATAGAGCATCCTAGTTTCATGCCATGTTCTAGTTATAGCCTTAGCCATAGCCATAGCATTAGCCTTAGCCAAGTGAGCCTAGCTCGTAGCATAGTTTAGCTTATTTTGTTGATTGCTTTATGTTTCTTGTTTCTGTTTGGTTTGTTTTCCTTTCTATAAATAAAGATCTCCGTTTGAACTTGTGTTTGCATCCTGCCAACTTGCCTGCTGTCACGCCATGTGACAGATCGAACCGCCTTAACCATGGGTGCAGCACGCAAACAGAGAGGACGTGGTACCCAGGAGACTATGCCACATATTCCCGCTTTGGATTCTATGAGTTTTGCACAACGGACTAACGAGGACATGCCAGATCGGTATGACGACTACTTTGGTTACCCGGATTTTTTCCTACTAGATTGCCAAAGCTATTTTTCAAGTCAGTGTGAACTGTCCCGATTTTATAGCCCAGCCTGTACGTGGGCGCTGCAAGTAGTGGCCACGAGACCCTGGATAATGGAGGACAGCAGGCAGTTCTCGGACCTGTTTCGGAGAGGGTTTAGAGCACCAGAGGTGAGCTACAACTTGGATGAGCTATTGGAGGGAGTTAATGTGGTGAATAGTGCGGATCTTCCATTCCATGTGCATTATGAGCAGGCGAGACACCAAGTTGAAGTTAAACCAGACAACCAAGTCCAAATCCCGGTCACGGCTCAGGTCCAAGCTACGCCTGAATCTCAAACCCAAGTCAAGTCTCCCATTCCAAGCCAAGTCCCTGCCACATCCCAGGTCCCTGCCACATCCCAGGTCCAGGTCCCTGCCACGTCCCAGGTCCAGGTCCCTGCAACGTCCCAGGTCCATGCCCCTGTCCAAGTTAAGTCTCCCTTCCCTGTTCGAGTCATATCCCAAGTCCCTGTCCAGGCCCACAGGTCCAAGTCACAGCCACAGCCAAGCCCCAAGTCACAGCCACAGCCAAGCTCCTGCCTGACCCAATTCTCAGAGTTCTGCTCAAAGCCAAGTTCCAAGTTCATGTTGCAGTCACAGTCACGCCTCCAGTTCAAGCCCCAGTCACGCCTCCAGTCCAGGCTCCAGCCCCACCTCACGTCCAAGCCCTAGACACAGTTCGAGTCCAAGCCGAGGCAGAGTTCCAAGTCCAAGCTCCAGCCAAAGTTCAAGTCCAGGAATCAACCAAAGCCATGTCCCAAGGTTCAATTCAAGCCACGCCTTCAGTTCCGGACCTCCAAGTTCAGTCTCAAGTCTCTGATTACGAAGCCCAAGTTAAGTCCCAAGTCTATGATGTCAAGGCCCAAGTCACGTCAAGAGTATCTGACGCTCAAGTTCCTGCCAAGTCTCAGGTTCCTGACATTCCTACCCAAGCCATTCCTCCCCAAGCCATTCCTCAAGCTCCAGGCACAGTCACTCAGAGTAGTGTTGTATACTTACGAATAGTAATTACATTTCTTACCACTAGGTGGAGTCTATGTTTTAGATAGTTAGTTTTGCACTACCTTCTTAGAGAAAAGGTGTTCTAGGGAAGTCGCCTACGAGAAGCATGTGCTGTTCTACTAGTGTTCTTATACTACAGATTCATGTTATTATATTTCATATAAAAGCTACCACTCGGTACAACATTCTTTGTGGCCCTGATTATTATACAAGTTACCACATATTTTTGGTGAACTGGAATTGTTTTTTTTCCTATCGCGTTTTGTTTTCAGTGTTAGCTAAACGGAGTGCTAGCTAGAAAACTTGCGACTATCTTCATGAGTGGAAGCTCGAGCAGTGCAGAGGAGCAGAATCAGAGCGCCAGTGGCTGTAGAGGAGCGACAAGGACAAGGAGAAGAGCACAGCATTCAAATGGCTACGTTTGGGACTATCGGTGAATTTGTGGAAGGAGACGAGGACTGGACAGAGTATGAGGAAAGGTTGGGACACTTTTTCGCTGCAAATGGAATTGCGGAGGAGGCTATAAAGCGCGCCATTCTCCTGAGTGTGTGTGGAGCTAGGACTTATAAGCTGATAAGGAACTTAGCTACACCGAAGAAACCGGGGGAAATTGAATATACTGAACTGATCAAGCTCGTCGGGAATCACCACAATCCAAAACCGTCAGTAATAGTCCAACGTTTCAAATTTCACAGCCATTTTCGGAAGTCAGGTCAGTCGGTAGCTAATTTTGTTGCAGAATTGCGGCAACTGTCAGAACATTGTGATTTTAAGGACGTCTTAGATGACATGCTCTGTGACAGATTAGTATGCGACATTGCTAATGATGCCATACAGCGCCGTTTGCTGGGGGAAACTCCACCACTGACTTTCAAGAAAGCGCTAGAAATATCGTTCGGAATGGAAATGGCGGCAAATAATGCAAAAGACATTCAAAAGGGTCAGGCTGGATCACAGTCAGTGGCTGTGCACCACGTGAACAAAGAGGCTGCAAGGTCATCAAAAAAAGTGGAATGTTTTAGGTGTGGAGGGCCACACTATGCTAATGACTGTAAATTTAAAGAAACGGTTTGTCATACCTGCAGAAAAAAAGGACACTTAGCTAAAAAGTGCAGGAGTGCTAATAAGGCTAAGAATGAAACATGGAAAGCCCGGCAGGCTCAAGCACACACATCACGTCAAGGAAGATGACGGAGAGGCCGCGTGTGCATTCAACATGTTTACAGTGGATACGGATGAGGGACCACCTATGCCCTACTATGCGACAGTGACTGTTGAAGGACAAGACATTAAGTTTGAGGTTGATTCTGGGGCTACAGCATCGGTCATCAGTGAGGAGACCTACAGGAGGACATGGGGACATAAGCCTCCTCCTATTACTGTAAGCCTTTGAATCTCAAACTAAGGACATACACGGGTCAGGCCATACCTCATTTGGGGGTGTTACAGGTGAACATTTCAGTGGGAAGTCAGAGGGCTGAAGGCAGACTAGTCATAGCTAAAGGTAGTGGGCCTAGTCTTTTGGGCCGTGACTGGCTACGCAAAATTAAGCTAAATTGGCATGAGATCAAGTATGCGCAGACAACAGAGGACATTCTGTACCAATACAGTGATGTGTTCAGAGACGAACTGCGCACACTAAAGGGAGTCACTGTGAAGCTCCATGTAGATCCTGATGCAGCGCCACGTTTTTTCAAGCCCAGAGTGGTACCCTATGCAATGAAAAGCAAAGTGGAGGAGGAGCTGGAACGCTTACAGGCGCTGGGCATCATTGAGCCTGTCCAGTTTTCATGGTGGGCAGCACCTATAGTTCCCGTGTTGAAGCCTGATGGAACCGTAAGGATCTGTGGTGACTATAAAGTTACGTCTAAGTATCAAGTCTCAAAGCTGGAGGAGTACCCGTTGCCACGGGTGGATGACCTGTTCACAACACTGGCTGGAGGTAAACTGTTCTCAAAGCTTGATATGAGCCACGCTTACCAGCAGCTACTTCTTGATGAGAAATCAAAAGAATTTGTCACAATAAACACACACAAAGGATTATTCAAGTACAATCGCCTAGTGTTTGGAGTAGCGTCCAGTCCCGCATATTTTCAAAGGACAATGGACACTATATTGCAAAGGGATTCCCATGTAGCCGCACATTTAGACGACATTTTAATACCGGGGGCTACTGAGGATAGGCACTTGAAAACCTAGAGCAGGTACTAAAGAGACTCTCAGATGCAGGGCTGCGTCTGAAACGTGGAAAGTGTGTGTTTATGGCAGCAAGTGTGAGTAATCTGGGACATACCATCACAGCAGAGGGTCTTCGCCCAGTAGAGGACAAAGTGAGGGCTATCAAGGATGCCCCAAGCCCAAAGAACGTCACCAACTCCGCCGTTTCTAGGCATGGTGAATTACTATGGGAAGATCCTGCAGGATCTATCAAAAGTGTTGGCACCTCTGCACAAGCTGCTGCACAATGACACAAAGTGGCGTGGGGTGCGGGGCAGGAGAAAGCGTTTAAGGATGTGAAAGAGCTCCTTCATTCAGCAAAACTGTTAGTTCACTATGATCCCGATAAAGACATTGTTCTCTCATGTGCGTCGCGTCGCCTTGCTATGGGGTGGGGGGCGGTCCTCTCGCATGTTATGGAAGACGGCTCAGAGAAACCTGTTGGATTCGCCTCCACGGACCGCTGACGGCTGCAGAGAAAGGTTATTCACAGTTGGAAAAAGAAGGTCTTGCTATTGTTTTTGCAGTAAAGCGTTTTCATCAGTATTTATATGGACGTGTTTTCAAAATCCACACTGACCATAAACCACTGATGAGTCTGTTCAGTGAAAAACGCTGCATTCCGCCGCTAGCATTTTTCATTAGAGAAATTGTCAGAGACACCTGTTAAGGCAGCCCAGGTAAAGCAGTGGACAGAGAGAGATCCAGTGCTGTCCAAAGTAAAGACTTACCTGTTGCAGGGCTGGCCCAGTGTGGTTGTCAGTGAGGAACTGAAAACATATGCCAAACGCAAGACAGAACTCAGCCTGCAGGATGGCTGCATATTCTGGGATTCGTTGTACCTCCCCCAGGACGCTCACACATCGTGGAAGAACTACATGAGACCCATCCAGGAGTGTCACGAATGAAGAGCTTGGCGAGATCCTACGTCTGGTGGCTAAGAATGGATTTAGACCTGGAGAACAAGGTAAAGGCATGTACACAATTTCAGGCAAATCAACACGTCGCCACCAGCCCTTTTGCAGCCATGGGAGTGGTCAGACCACCCCTGGTCAAGGCTACATCTGGACTTTGCTGGTCCGTTCATGGGGCAGATGTTCCTCATAATAGTGGATGCGCACTCCAAGTGGATAGACGCTCACATCATGAGCAACCTAACAGCCCCCTTAACCATAGACAAGCTCAGACAAGTGTTCGCAATCCACGGGTTGCCAGATGCAGTAGTCACAGATAATGGTCCGACGTTTACCAGTGAGCTGTTTGGTGAGTTTATGGAACAGAATGGCATCCGACACATTCGTACAGCTCCTTTCCACCCAGCCTCCAATGGATTGGCAGAGAGAGCTGTCCAGACAGTGAAGGAGGGTCTAAAAAGGATGAAAGGTGACTCTCTCAGTACCAGACTTTCACGGTTCCTGTTTAAATATCGCCTTACACTGCAAACCACTACTGCACGTACTCCAGCAGAGATGTTGATGGGACGTAGGCCTAAGTTGGAACTGCTGCTCCCAGACACTAAGGCTAGGGTGCTGAGAAAGCAGGAAAGACAGAAGGAAGGTCACGATCAACATGCACGACAGAGACAGCTGAAACCAGGTGACAATGTCTACGTTAAGAATTTCAGCAATAACTCTAATCAGCAATGGCTGCCGGGGGGTTATCTTGACACAAAGAGGCCCTCTCTCTCGTCGTAGAACTGACTGATGGACGAGTGTTCCGCAGACATCAGGACCACGTACGCCTGCGTCATGATACAGGCCCAGAGGTCAGTAGCACCTCAGAGTTCCCCTTGGTGAGTCCGACTACTGGGGAAGCTTCACCAGAGGAAAAGTCACTTGAAGAAATGTCTGTGCCCCCGGAAAGAGGATGGACAAGTGATCACAGACACACAGGCCCTCTTGCTGACTCTCATACCAGATCCACCCAAAACACCTACCTCAGCTGTGCCAGCAACAGCACCGGAGATAATTCGCAGGTCACAGCGTGATCGGAAGCCTCCAGATAGACTGAATGTTTAATTAATCTGAATGTGTTCAGTGGAATGTGCACATGCTAGATTATAAGAGTATGCCAAATAATATGATTTGTGTTTTGAAGAAGTATAATGAGTCAATGTGTAAGAAAGAAATGACACCACATTAGTTTAAATTTTCCAGTTTATTTGCATTGGGAGAATTTTGGAATTTAGTAGGGGAGGAGTGTTGTATACTTACGAATAGTAATTACATTTCTTACCACTAGGTGGAGTCTATGTTTTAGATAGTTAGTTTTGCACTACCTTCTTAGAGAAAAGGTGTTCTAGGGAAGTCGCCTACGAGAAGCACGTGCTGTTCTACTAGTGTTCTTATACTACAGATTCATGTTATTATATTTCATATAAAAGCTACCACTCTGTACAACATCTTTTGTAGCCCTGATTATTATACAAGTTACCACAAGTAGCTACGTCAAAGCTACTGAAGAGGGCTCATCTGTGGAGTCGCAACTACAAGCAACACAGGTTTTGCTGCAAGAGGAGACACTCCGGTTCTGAACATACGGCTTTGTCAACTAGAGGACGAACGAAATCGACTAAGGGAGCTTCTGGAGGAGGAAAAGGAGAGAAGGAGAAGTGCAGAGACCCTGCTTCACTCTGTTCAGACACAAATGTCAGAATTGGAGAAAAAATTGGAACAGGTGCATGAAATGGGGGAAGAGCTGGAGGATGAGAGGAAACAGAAAGCTCTGATTGTAGCAGCAAAGAAGAAGCTGGAGCTTGACCTGTCCGAGCGGGAAGCTCAACTCATCCAAGCCATTAAAGCTCGAGATGAAACACAGGGACAGCTGAAGAGAATACAGACTCAGTTAAAGGACCAGTTGCGGGATGTAG